>JAKOOJ010000030.1:8010863-8130863 GCA_022577455.1 Arizona elegans
AGCCTGCAGTACTGCACTTTAACCACTGTGCCACCATGTCTCATGTATACTTGATAATTCCAGCTCCCAACAAGTTGCCTGGGGAATTCTGGGAATTGAAGCCCACATGTCCTAAACTTCCAAGATTGTGAAACACTGCCCTAAGCAAATTTAATTCTGATTTCTATCTGTCCTTATCTAACGAGATATCAACATCACTCCTTTTAGCATTTAGAGCACCATCGGTGAAGGTTTTCAAGAGATGATTGGAGAACTATTTGTTCAATAAGGACTCTTGCCTTGGGCAAGGGGTTGGACTAGAAAACCTCCAAGGTCCCTTCCTGCCCTATGATTATACTAAAAGGCAAATAAAATCCACTAATCAAGGAGAGAAGCAACTAGAACTAAGGAGGAATTTCCCGACAGAACAATTCATCAGTAGAATAACTTGCCTCCAGAAGTTCTGGGTGCTCCAACACTGGAAGTTTTTAAGAAGAGGTTGGGCAACCATTTGTCTGAAATGGTGTAAGGTTTCCTACCTGAGTAGAGGGTTGGACTAGAAGACCTCCAAGGTCCCTTCCAAACTCTGTTATACTGCATTCCATTTTTTGGGCTTTATGGATATAAAACATTCATTCAACACCACCAAATTAACCATTCAAAGTCTCTTTTGAGTGCAAACCTCAAACAAGATATTTGGCTTTCTTCTGTCCACTTCTTAGAATTGCTAAATGAGTCACAGCTTCTGAGGTTGTTGGTCTTCATTCTAAGTAGCTCGTGTATGGTGTCTCCATTAGCACCTTCACTCTGAACTAATGTTTAATTTAAGACAGATCAGATTATACCGAAGAGGACATTTAAGATAATTGCCTGGAGACTAAAACATATGAAGAACGGTTGCAGGATTTCGGTATGGCCAGTCTAGAGAAAAGAAGGACTAGGAGAAACATGAGAGCAGTGTTCCAATATCTCTGGGGCTGCCACAAAGAAGAGGGAGTCAAGCTATTCTCCAAAGCACCTGAAGCAAGAGCACGAAGCAACAGATGGAAACTAATCAAGGAGAGAAGCAACCTAGAACCAAGGAGACATTTCCTGACTGTCAGAATAATTAACCAATGGAACAGTTTGCCTCCAGAAGATGTGGATATTTCAACACTGGAGGTTTTTATTAAGCGATTGGACAGCCACCTGTCCGAAATGGTATAGGGTCTCCTGCTTGAGCAGGGGGTTGGACTAGAAGACCTCCAAGGCCCCTTCCAGCTCTGTTCTGATTCTGAAAAAAGCAGCCAGATACGTAGCAGCGGTGAAGCAAAGGTCCATCAAGATGGCAGGTTGATGTCCTACCTCTTTTTTGACGTTTGTCCCACATGGGAGGCCCATAAAAAAAAAAAAAGAGGCGTAGCTTCATTTGTGTGGTTGTGGCTGCCTTACTGACATTTCTGACTCACACACAAATACACACACATCAAAAGGAAGAGAGGGAGACATCCAGTGATGGGATTCAGCTGGTTCGGGCAAATTTGGGTGAACCAGTAGTTCAATTACTGGCTGGCCCCTCCCCGCCTCTTCCAGGAGTCCTCACACACCCCATTTTGGCTTCCAGATAAGTGCAGGGTAGCTTACTAAGCCCGAAATGTGGCTCGGGGCGGGGGGAGAGGGGGCGGCACCCCCCTAAGTCCCATTTTTGCTCCCAGGGGGGTGCAGGAGACCAAGTGCTGCCTGTCACACCCCCTGGCCACGCCCACCATGGCCACACCCACCCAGCCGGTCATTAGGGCAAAGAACCGGTTGTTAAATTATTTGAATCCCACCACAGGAGACGGCCCTTAGCAAAATACAGCCTCCTGTGGAGAAGGATAAATGTAGGAGTCCATCTTTCTGTTGGTCTTTCTGTCTCTCTCTCTATTTCTCTCTCTCCATCCATCCCTCCTAAACCACCAGAAGCCACCACAGCATTTGTTTTGTGTTTTTCATCATTTTAAGACACACAAAAGCGGCACTAAGCATAGGTGTGTGGAGTGCATTAGAGTAGGCCTAAATGGAGAAAAGCCAGGTCACCTTGTTTTGTTGCTGTCTTCTCCTCTATCTTGCAATTCTATTTGATTGTAGCTTGGAAGCATTTGAAGCCATTCTACCTGTATCTCACATTATTACTCCCCTCTCCCCTTGAGAGTCTGGTGGGTCTCCCTCAAGTGAGTGAAAGCAGCATTAAGAATTTAGCTGGTCCAAAAGCTAAGAGACCTTTCTTTCTCCTTTTTTCTTCTCCCTCCCAGGGCGTCCCTCTGGAGCTCCTGTGTAGTCCTGCCTCTGCTGGCCCTCACCTGGATGTCGGCTGTGTTGGCCATCACCGACCACCGTTCGGCCCTCTTCCAGATCCTCTTCGCAGTGTTTGACTCCTTGGAGGGCTTCGTCATCGTGATGGTCCACTGCATTCTTAGAAGAGAGGTGGGCCTTTGAGCTTGGAAGATGGCAGAACATCTTTTTGGTGTTTAGAAGGACAGGTTCTTCCATTTGTGGAACTAGGAAGAAGTGGCTGGATGGGAGAGAATGTTGTCTTCTATGTAAGAGCCTCGTTCCCTTCCATCCTTCGGTTCTGTTGAGATGATCCATGTTTGATGGTCAAGGGACACACTTAGCATTTGGGTGAGGTGGGCAACCATAAATTAAATGATGTGGACAGGAGTGGATCATTTAAACTCGACCTTGGCAACTTTGAAGTCCACATATATTGAAATTTACTGGAACATAAATGACTAATGGCAGATTGGTTCCACCAAATTCAATGATTTACTGCAGGTTATTTCCCCCACCCCAATTTAGCACATCTAGATATGTTGGATTTGTGACCAGCATGTATTAACACTATTTTAAATATTTATGCTACATGTCAGGGGTGTCATACTCAATGCCCGGGGACCGGATCCCACCCACAGGGTGCTTAGATCTGACCCGCGGGGCCACTCTGAAAACAGTGAAGGACTGGCCTGCAGTGCCTCTCCCAGCAAAAATGGAGCTTGGCAGGGCCACACGTGGCCCTCCTGAGCTTCATTTTCACTGGCAGAGGTTTGTGGGAGGCTGTCGCAGCTGAAAACAGAGCTTGGGAGTCCATTTTCTCTGTCAGAGTGCTCAGGCCACCACAGGTGCCCCCGACACAAGTGATGTCAAGCCATGCCCACCCTGGCCACACCCACCCTGGCCCCCCAAAGTTAAACAGAACACTGATGTGGCCCTCAATGAAATCAAGTTTGACACCTCTAGTATAGATGATAGAAGATAGATAGATAGATAGATAGATAGATAGATAGATAGATAGATAGATGGATAGCTGAAGAGATAGATATTAGATAGATAGATAGATAGATTGATAGATAGATAGATAGATAAAGAGATAGATATTAGATAGATAGATAGATAGATAGATAGATAGATAGATAGATAGATAGAGATGGAAGGATGAATGGATGGATGGATAGATGGATAGATGACTGAAGAGATAGATGATAGATAGATAGATAGATAGATAGATAGATAGATAGATAGATATGGATGGATGGATAGATGGATAGATGACTGAAGAGATAGATATTAGATAGATAGATAGATAGATAGATAGGGATGGATGGATGGATAGATAGATGGATAGATGGATAGATGGCTGAAGAGAGATATTAGACAGACAGACAGACAGTAGATATACAGTGAAGATGTCAGCACTTCAAGCTGCATTTACTCTAGGGCTGACAAAAGAAGGAGAAGCGGAGGCGTCTGGAAAGGGATGTTTGACTTTTCACCTACTTATTTTCCCTGGAGATAATATCCCCTAGGAGATGGGATGGGAGGGGGGAAATTCCTTTGAGCTGGAGCAGTAGATTAGGGGTAGAGTGATTTGGAAGATGGCCAATGAGTGCAGGGGGGTGGGGAACGGAAAGGGAGGGTTTTGGGTCTGGAAGTCAGTGTTGGCTGAGATGGAGTCGGACTTTGAATGTCGTGCTTAATAAATGGGAGTTTTCTTCAAAGACTTTGTTTGAAATGCAATTTATTTGAGATGACTTTGAACCTTGACAGAATATATATTATATCTATAAATATCACCAGTGCATACATATAAACAGACCCGTCTTGTGTTATTCAATCTATTGGAAACCATCCTTGGAAAATTTCATGTTGATGTCCTTCAGACACCTTTTTAAAAATCTAACAATAAATAAAACTATTTTATGTGCCTTTTTATTTAAAAAAAATCATGATTTAGTTGTATTGATTTTCCTGGTAAATGATGGTCAAGAAAAAGAATGTATGAGTTCAGCAACGGGGAGCCTTCACTTCCATTTTAGCCACCAGTTTTACTGCTTTAACTAATCTCAGCAGCGATGATGAACTTTTCTTTACAGTTTCGTTCATGGCTAATTTTAACGGCTGTGCAATTGCCTGAAAGCCAAAGCTCATTAGCAACCTATCCCATATTTTATGCAGCACAAGACTTGAAATGGATTCTGCCTAATGCGACAAACTTTTTTTTTTCCCTAGGTGCAAGATGCTGTTAAATGCCGAGTCGTGGACCGTCAAGAAGAAGCCAATGGAGATTCTGGAGGATCGTTCCAGAACGGACATGCCCAGCTTATGGTAAGTGAAAAAAAATGCTTTGAAGGAGAGGACAGATGTAGCTTTTATGGCTCCGGTGAACCAAGATGGCGCATACCAAGTTGGCGCATACAGGCTGGGAATGTTTGGAGGTTAAAATCTATGAAGAACGGTTGTAGGAACTTGGCATATCTAGTCTCACAAAGAGAAAGACTAAGGGTGAAGTGGAAAGACCTGGCCCATAGAATCTCCAAGAATTTGACACAACTGAATGGATAACATCACCATCATCATCATTGTCATCAGCGTTATCATCGTCATCTTCTTCTTCTTCTTCATCATCATCATCATCATCATCATCATCATCATCATCATCATCATCATAACAGTCTTCCAATATTTGAGGAGCTTCCACAAAGAAGAGGGGATTATCTATTCTCCAAAGCACTTGAGGGCAAGACGAGAAGTATAATGGATGGAAACCTATCAAAGAAAGATTTCCTGACAATTTCCTGACAGTGAAAACAATTAATCAGTGGAAGGACATGCTTCCAGAAGCTGTGGGTGCTCCATAACTGGAGGTTTTTAAGAAGAGATTGGACACCCATTTGTCTGAAATGGTACAGGGTCTCTTGCTCAAACAGGGGGTTGGACTAGAAGACCTCCAAAGTTCCATTCTTTAATTAATATATGTCCCAGTTCACCCCAATTTCCAAATAGGATGTATGAAGCTGTCCAATGCTTTTTCTTAGTGCCAATATTCCTCAAGTTTTTTCTTCAAGCCATCTTCTCCAGAACTATTGGATGGCACCTGGTCATTGACCATGCTACCTCAGGGTGCTGGGAGTCATAGCCCATTGAACCTAGAGGGCACCCCCTTGGAGAAAGACTACATCAGTGGAATTCAAATAACCTGGGGCTGTGCCTGATAGGAGGACATCTGCATGGATCTTCTGCAAGATTGAACCCTTTGACCTCACCTGCTTTGACTGAAAATGTTTGACAAGACCAGTTAGATGGTCACTTTGCTTCTTTCCTCTCCTAATCCTGGCCGCTTTTGTAAGACTCAGCTTTTCATAACATTTAAACCCTGATTGAGAAGAGGGTTTAATCACCCGAGATCTCTTCTCCCAATTTTCCAGGAGAAGCAATGAGGTGAGAATCCATTTCCCCACACCCCCCCCAGGGACAAATTTTAAGCTGCTCCCCTTAACTTTGTTTAGTAAGATGAAAAGGCACAACCAATATGCTCTAACACACCTCGCAAGGATCCAGGTTATCTGAGGGACCATCTCATCTCACTGGGATTGGCCTGTCCTACCTGTTTGGTGGGGTGGGGGCATGCTGTGGGCCCCATTGGCCAGGGAATTCTGGCTGGTGGGGTCCAGGAGAAGGGCCTTCTCTGCCAGCCTTTAGGAACATCTTATCTCCTGGAGTGAGGTCAGCTCCAACCCTCTGATCTTCCGTAAGAGCCTAAAGACCAGGTTCTGCCAATTGACTTGGGGATCAATGGAGGTGGTTGATCCATTGATCCCCACCCTGGGGTGGTTGATCATTTAATAACAGATCCCATTTCCCCCCTGCTCAGCCTATTCCCTCCCTCTCCCTCTTTTCTAAACTATATTTTGTAATTTTACAATTTTGTAGCACAGGTAGCTTTCGATTTACAAAAGTTCGTTTAGCAACTGTTCGAAGTCACAATGACACTGAAAAACGGACCTATTGCTGTTTTTCCTACTTATGACTATTGTAGCATTCCCTGTGTTCACATGATCAAAATTCAGACCCTTGGCAACTGACTCATGTTTATGACGGTTGCAGTGTCCTGGGGTCATGAAAAATGACCATTTGGAGTTGCAAAACCCCTAAGTATTATATGCATATCTGTGATGACCCAGGACATGGCACTGAGATAACAGAAACATCTGGCAGTTCAAACCACCCCTTTATTGCTCCAAAGCTCCCCAAACTCTCCCACATTTCTGGCAAGTCCCAGAGCAGAGTGAGAACAACCCCATCCCCAAACCTCAAGCAGCCTCTGGCTGCAATTAGTCCAGCCCAGTGCTGTCTGCACCAAGACTGCATGGCAATAAATCCCAAATATATTTGGCAAAACAAGAGCCAAGCAAAGAGTTCAGGGAGCAAAAGATCCAAATAATTAGTCCAGAATGCCAACAAAGAATGCAAGGACTTTAAGCAAGTTCAAATAACAGCACACAACACTTCAAGAACTCAGTGTTTGTTCCCAACAAATGCCCCTCCCCACAGCATCTCCCAAGGTGTGCCTAGTGAAGCTGGGCGGGGCATTCTCCTCACGTGTGGCCTGCTCCTTCTGCACTGATCATGCCTTCTCTGCACTCTCCGAGCCCTTGAATCAGGAGGAGATGGTTCTTGCTCCTTGTCTGAGCTCTGACTCTGCCCCCTGCCTGCAGGCCTCACTAATTCTGAACAGCCTTGCCTGGACTGACTCTGCCCTTCCCCAGTTTCCTTCAAGGCCAACGGAGCTGCCCTCTCCCTCGCTGTCAGTTCTTGTTCCAGCTCATCTTCTGCCGCAGATTTAGACTCTGACGGGGACATGACACATATCTGTTACAATTGGATATATATATACAGGTAGTCCTTGACCTATGGCCACAATCGAGCCCAACATCTCTGTTGCTGAGCGAGACAGTTGTTAAAAGAGTGTCAGAGTTTGTTGCAGCACATACAATCAGACAATTCAGCAAGATTCAAAACTTCTTTAAATATATATAATAACACATAAGGCAAATATACAATATCCATGCTGTTTTTTCCAATGTGGTAGACAGAAGAGATTGTAAGTAGGTACAAACACAGTCCAGGGACAGCAGAGACAAGACTTCTCCTATACATAGAACAGTTGAGCTAAGTAATGTCCAGGCTCCAAACTGTTTCAGTCACCAAACAGCCCTCATTGGCTGACCTGTTGCTATGCCTATTCCAGTTCATGAATATATCTACATTGACAAAGAGCATTGCCCCATTTTTAAGCCCTGTCTTGCTACTGTTGTAAGTTAGAAACATGGCTGTGAAGTGAATCTGGCTTATCCATTGAACTTGCAGAAACTGATCACTTAGGTCTCCTTGTTGTGTGCTGCAGACACCTAAACACAATTTGTCACACTTTTTTTGTCAGTTTCCAGCAAAAATTACCCATTCTGGGGAATGGGTTCACACATTTGACCATGTGATTCAGACTTACAACTGCATGATTCACCAAACAACCGCCGTAAAATTTAGTCATCAGGTGTAAGTCATCGATTTACAAGCATCACAATTTAGGATGGAAACTTCTCTCTCAATTGCAGCTGTAAATCTGTATAGATGGCTGTTATAGCTGTGAAGACAGATCCTTGACTTAACAGCAGTTCGTTTAGTGACAGTTCGAAGTTAGAACAGCACTGAAAAAAGGGACTTACAACCGTTTTTCATACTTAGGACCGTTGCAGCATCCCCATGGTCACGTGATCAAAATTCGGATTCTTGGCAACCGACTCATATTTATGATGGTGGCAGTGTCCCTGGTCATATAATCCCCATTTGCGACCTTCTGACAAGCAAAATCAATAGGGAAGTCAGATTCACTTAACAACCGGCTTGCTAACTTAACAACTGCAGTGGCTCACATAACAACTTAACCCGAACACTAACAACTGTGGCAGGAAAGGTCATAAAATGGGGCAAAACTCACAACAAATGTCTCACTTATCAACATAGATTTGGGGCTGAATTGTGGTCGCAAGTCAAGGACTACCTGTATTCTATTTATATGGTTTTATTTTTAATATTGTAAGATGCCTGGAGTTACCCTGTGGTACGATGGGCGGCCAAAACATTTGATAAATAAATATAAAATGACTATATATGAGTAAGTTCCCCCTACATTCTTGACAATGCCACCTCGTTGGCATTCAGGAGAAAATCCTGATCGTTGATATTCTTTATGGGTTCACCTGCATAAATTAGATATGCATTAAAATACCCACCACGAGATGCCACCAAATGTTGATGATCCTTCCCTGCTTCATTACATCCTGTGCAATGAACACGCCAAGATGCCATTCCTTTTGCGTCTCCAACCGACTCCCACAAGACTTTCCTTCTCAATTGCCAGCCCTTTCTTCCACTCTCGCACATCTGCCCCATAAGTATTTGTAGGACTGGTTTCACCAGCCAGCCAGAAAAGAAACCAGACAAAAAATGAAGAGGTTTTAGCACAGCTGTCTGGAAAGGTCCTTGGTGCTCTCTGAGCTTGGTTGTTTTCTTGCAGACCTTTCACTACTCAAATTAGATGACTTCATCAGTGCTAGAAGGGAGTGGGGTCTGTGGAGAGCAGGAGGAGGAGGAGGAGGAGGAGTGGGAGAACTATGGGGTGCTTGCTGCTCTCTGACCTTGGTTGTTTTCTTGCATTATCCAAACTAGATACTGTATTTTTCGGACTATAAAATGCTCCAAAGTATAAGATGCACCTAGCTTTTGGGGAGGAAAACAAGAAAAAAAATCTGCCTCTGCCTCCCAGCAATTTGCTTCCTTGCAGCAAACAGCAAACAGCATGGTCAATTTCAGGACAGCCTGATTTAGCACGAGCAGCTGATTGGCGGTTGGAGCTACCTCCCACAATACCTCCTATTAATTGTTCCAGGCTGTGGGGATCACTGCCACCCATCATCACTGTCACCTATTGCTGCCTCCCTGTGCCCTGTTTTTGGCCTCCCCGCATCCCGTTTTCGGCCTCCACATGCCCCATTTTTGGGCTCCGCGTGTCTCATTTGCAGCCCACTCCAGGTGGTGGGGTTAGGCAGCAGCGATCCATGCCACCTGGAATGGGCCGAAAATGGGACACACGGAGGCTGAAAATGGGGCACGCGAAGGCTGAAAATGGGGCACGCGGGTGACAACGGTGCCGGCGCCGATGGGCAGCAGCAATTCCTGCAGCCTGGAACAGCTGATAGGTGGTATTCTGGGAGGCCGATCCAACCACCCATCAGCTGCTCGTTCTAAATCAGGCTGTGCTGAAGCTGACCATGCTGTTTGCTGCAAGGAGGTAAATTGCTAGGAGGCAGAGGCCGAAGGGTTGGGCTGGTGGGTGGGTGGGGCTTCAGCAACATTCACTGTATAAGACGCACAGTCATTTCCACTCACTTTTGGCGGGGGGAAGTGCATCTTATAGTCCAAAAAGTACAGTAACTTCATTAAAGCTAGAAGGGAGTAAAGTTTGTGGAGAGGAGGAGGAAGAGGAGGAGGACTGTGCAGCGCTTGCTGCTCTGAGCTTGATTGTTTTCTTGCAGACAGTATATGACTCAACTAGGTAATATCATCAGTGCTAGAAGGGAGAGGGGTTTGCGGAGAGGAGGACTATGGTGTGCTTGTTGCTCTGAGCTTGATTGTTTTCCTGCAGATGTTTCATGACCCAACTAGGAAACATCATCAGTGCTAGAAGATGTTGCTAGTCTAGCATTGATGATATTACTGAGTTGGGTCATGAAACATCTGCAAGAAAACCACTAAGCTCAGAGAGCACCAAGGACCTTTGGGCACCGGTTCAACCCTGAGCTACAAATATTATACTCTCCTTTATTGCATAGTTCTCTATTTGATGTCTCACCTCCAAACAACTCTCTTGGATGACCAGAAGATTGGTTATATCTGCCCTTTGCTTTTCAATCAGGTTAAAAAGCTGGAATTTCCAAATCTTGACCTTTTCGATCTTGTAGCTCCCTTCTCCTTTCCCTGTTGCTGATCACTCCTTCTCTTTGCATTCTCTGTCTTCCAGACTGATTTTGAGAAAGACGTGGACATGGCTTGTAGATCAGGTGAGCACATCACAGGTGAGACATCAATCTTGTCCTGGTTTGGGGATTGAACTTGATGTTTGTTTGTGTTTTTTAATTCACCTTTCTCCCTCACTTCCTGATTGGGGTCTATGACAGTTCGCCGCACCCAACTCACCATGGTCAACTTGCCATGGCCAACTCATTGAGGGATGATTCGCCATGGCCAACTCACCATGAGACAAGACTTACAGGAATATCAAAGAAACAGTGGTAGAGAATCATTCAAGGAAGGATGCAAAAGGAGGGACAGAATGAAATGTGAATTGACAATATTTAAAATCTTTTTTATAGTATGTACCATGTTTCCCCAAAAATAAGACCCTATCTTATATTTTTTTTGAACCCTGAAATAAGTGCTTGGCCTTATTGCCATGTGCTCAAAAGCTCGATTGGGCTTATTATCAGGTGATGTCTTAACCCTAACCCTACCCCTACCCCAATCCTAACCCAACCCTACCCCTACCCCTAACCCTAACCCTAATCCTAACCCAACCCTACCCCTAACCCAACCCTACCCCTACCCCTACCCCTACCCCAACCCCTACCCCAAACCTACTCCTACCCCTACCCCAACCATAACCTTACCCCTAATCCTAACCCCAACCCTACCCCTACCCCTACCCCTACCCCTACTCCTACCCCAACCTAACCCTAACCCTAACCCTAACCCTAACCCTAACCCTAACCCTAACCCTAACCTAACCTGTTTCCCCCAAACAAGGTATTTTAAATAATTAAATTGAATTGTCAAATTGTCCCGCAGTGAGTTGTTCAGCAACACATTGGCCATGGTGAATTGTCCTGTGATGAGTTAGCCACAGCAAGTTGGCCGTAGCAAGTTGCCCCATTCCACCCTGATTGTGTGAAATTGTATTGCTTGTGAGTCTGCAGACTTGAGCGGTCACTTATTGGTCCAACTTCCTGGAGACCTTTGATGTCCTCCTGTTTCCTGAAGCCTGCCCTTCTGTCTTGACTAGTCTAGTGAAAAGAAGGATTAGGGATGACATGATAGCAGTACTCCAATACTTGAGGGGCTGCCACAAAAGAAGGAGGGGGTCAGCCTATTCTCCAAAGCACCTGAAGGCAGGACAAGAAGCAATGGGTGGGAACTAATCAAGGAGAGAAGCAACCTAGAACTAAGGAGAAATTTCCTGACAGTGAGAACAATTAATCAGTGGAACAACTTGCCTCCAGAAGTTGTGAATGCTCCAACACTGGAAGTTTTTAAGAAGATGTTGGATAATCATTTGTCTGAAATAGTATAGGACTCCAGTTTGAGCAGGGGGTTAGACTAGAAGACCTCCAAGGTCCCTTCCAACTCTGTTATTCTGTTTTTGTCTTTCCATTAAGATTAGGAAGGTCTTCAAAGGTAGAAAAAGGTAAAGTTGAGTCCAGCTCACCTTGTATGAAAACATGTCATCAGTCATGCACTTTTCTTGAGGAAGTGTTTTGCTACTTTCTTCTTCTTAATTTTCTCCCGTTAAAATTCTAAGCAGATCTGACCTTACTTAGCTTTATTAAGATCATCGCATTTAAATTAGGTCTTTCTTCTAAAGAGATGACTGGAGCTATGAAGAACAGTTGCAGGAATTGGGTATGCTTAGTCTAACAAAAAGAAGGATTAGGGGTGATGTGATAGCTGTCTTTTATTATCTCAGAGGCTACCACAAAGAAAAGGGGAGGTGTCAAGTTATTCTCCAAAGCGCCTGAAGGCAAGGCAAGAAACAATGGATGGAAATTAATAAAGGAGAGATGCAACATAGAATGAGGGAGAAATCTTGTGATAGAACAATTAATCAGTGGATTGGCTTGCCTCCAGAAGGGGTGAGTGCTCCATCACGGGAGGTTTTTAAGAAGAGATTGGACAACCAATTTGTCTAAAATGGTTTAAGGTCTTCTGCTTGAGAAGGAGGTTGGACTAGAAGACCTCCAAGTCCCTTCTGCTATTCTGTTGGAGCTCTCCCAACTTAACAATGACATCATTCAAATATCTCTACCTTGGAAGGTGTGACCACTCAAGATTGCAAAAAACTGGTTTCTGAGACAGCTAAATCCCACCATGAATTTTATTGGGCCTTTCTTTGAGGATGTTTACCAAAGAGGTACAACGTTTGACAGGAGCTTGGATTAGACCAAGCAGAGGTAGCCATCTTAATGTCTGGATATGACTTTTCCAATAATATCTCACTCTGTGGGCAGTTGTAAGGAAATGAATTGAACTGAATGCTTTATTTGACCAAGCGTGATTAAACACCCATGGAATTTGTCTCTAGTGTAGAAGCTCCTAGTGGATATGCAAAGCAACAGAATATTGATAATCGGGAGCCTGAGTGGCGCAGCAGACTAATGCTACTGTTAAAAATAGTATTTAGCTTCCAGCTTCCAGCTGCCTGCAATTACTGTGAGTTCAAATCTCACCAGGTTCAAGGTTGACTCAGCCTTCCATCCTTTCTAAAATAGGTAAAATGGGGACCCAGTTTGTGGGGGCAATAAGCTGACTTTGTAAAAATATACAAAAGTATGTAGGCTATTGCTTAATGCATTGTAAGCCGCCCTGAGTCTCCGGAGAAGGGTGGCATATAAATAAATAATAAAAAAAAATCATTATTATCATCATAATACCAATATGAGGAGAAGTAAAGAAGATAGGAAGGAAAAATGATACTACAGTAATAATACACTACATGTCCTTTAGGCAGGATTGAGAGAACTACCGTATTTTTCGGACTATAAGACCCACCTTCCCCCCACAAAAAAAAGAGGGTGAAAATCTGGGTGCATCTTATACTCTGAATGTAGCCCCACCCATCTTCTTAAACGGAGGTTTCAGAGGCTGAAAAAAGCATCAGAAACGAAGCTTCAGAAAAGAAGCCCCCAAACAGAGCTTCAGAGGCTTTTCTTCTGAAGCTGTTTCAGAGGCATTTTTCTCCCCAAAAACTAAGGTGCATCTTATACTCTGAAAAATATGGTAGGTCTTCAGCAGAGTGAGAGCAGGAGGGAAAAAATTGTCCCTGTGTCTAGTAGTTTTTATATACGACGCCCTACAGCGCCATCTTGAGGGGAGCAGTTGAAACAGTATATGTCCAGGATGTGAGGGGGTCTACAGATATCTTCTCAGCCCTCTGTCTGACCCCTGAAATATACAGGTCCTCAATGGAAGGCAGACTGGTTGCAGTGGTTTTTTTCTGCAGTCCTAACTATCCGTTGAAGTCTGTGCCTGTCCTTTTTTTTTTTTTTTAATTTGATTTATATGCCGTCCTTCTCTGGAGACTCAGGGCGGCTTACAATGCGTTAAGCAATAGCCTTCATACTTTTGTATATTTATACAAAGTCAGCTTATTGCCCCCACAAACTGGGTCCTCAATTTACCTACCTTAGAAAGGATGGAAGGCTGAGTCAACCTTGAGCCTGGGGAGATTCGAACCTGCAGTAATTGCAGGCAGCTGTGTTAATAACAGGGTGCTTTTTGGTTGCTGTACCAAACCAGACAGTTATAGAAGTGCAGATGACAGGCTCAATCATTCTTATGTTGTGATTTGTGTTATGGAACGTGTTGGGTGCCGCCTTCCGGCATATGTTACAGCTGAAATGAAATTAAGATGCTTGTAAGTATGATCAGGGAAAAACAATATAACAAATTCTTCCCTTCACTGTCATATCTAGAATGTTTCTCTCTTGTTAAAATTAAGCTTGCATTTATCTCGCCTGTCCAACCAACAACCTTCATTGGCAAAATGTGTTTAAGGGTGATTTTGTGATGGAGCATAGAGTGCAAGTCAACCAAGGTTTTTTGATGATTGGGTTAATTCAAATTAAGATGCAGTGAGGACCGTTTCTCTAGTCAATAAGGACTACCATGACTATAGAGGTCATGGTTGCCCCCACGCTGCTTTTCCAAAAGGCTACTGGAGTTTTCTTTTCTTTTGAAAATGTTTTGCTTCTCATCCAAGAAGCTTTTTCCGTCCTGAAGAAGCTTCTTGGATGAGAAGTGAAGTGTTTTCAAAGGAAAGAAAATGAAGTTGCCTTTTGGAAGACCTTTGGAAGAAGGGATACCATAGTTTCAATCATCATTTGCAACAATAGAGAAGTTTGGAAGATGTTGTTGAAAGATATCGAGAAGTCCTCTTACTTCACGAAAGGGGAGACCTGGGAAAGAACAGCCAAGGTGGACTGTGTGACATACTGCTTGAACCTTTGTGTCTTCTGCCTCCCCCTCAGTTGCTACACCTTTTCCTAGAAGGTGTTGTGACCTAGACTCACTTAGGCATAAAAGACACACTTAGTCTTAAACAAACCTATTTTATTATAACAGCTGGGAATTACTTCATTCCCAGCTTAGTCCAAATTAATTCCAAAACAAGTCCTTCAGAAAAAGTCCTTCGGCCTTATCACAAACCTTTATCTGCTTTAGTATCCTGCCAAAGGCCTTTCTTGGCAAAGCCCCACAAAGTTCAGAAACAAGGGATGCCGACTCAAAACAAATGTAGCAATGTTGCTTTTCTACAAAGAGCCCAAGAGTTGTTGCTGTTCTTTTAAGCCTTATGGGAGGGGCCAATCATCTCCTGGCTTTACTCCCGAGTTGTCCTTTTTGCTTTAGCTGCTCTTGCCTTCTGACAGATCTTCTCATACGTGCACTAGGAACAGGCTCCTCCTGTTCCTCTGCCTCTCTGCTGCCTGACTTTGGAGGCTCCAGAGTCCGTGCATCGCTCCCAGATGGCCCTGGCCCCATCTTTGCCTCTGACGCAGAGCCCTTATCCGGGCCTTCCCCATAGTTATTAAAGGAATCTGGCTTCCCCATTGACTTTGTTTGTAAGAAGGTTACCAAAGGGAATCTTGTGACACCTGGGGGACCATCGTAAATCTGAGCCAGGTTGCCACATGTCTGAATTTTGTTCATGCGACCACGGAGATGCTTGCAATGGTTGTGTGAAAAATGGCCATAAGGCACATTTCTCAGTGCCGTGGTAACTTTGAATGGTCACTCAACAAACTGTTTGTAAGTTTTTATTATTATTATTATTATTATTTGATTTATATGACGCCCTTCTCCGGAGACTCAGGGCGGCTTACAATGCGTTAAGCAATAGCCTTCATACTTTTGTATATTTATTCAAAGTCAGCTTATTGCCCCCACAAACTGGGTCCTCATTTCACCTACCTTAGAAAGGATGGAAGGCTGAGTCAACCTTGAGCCTTGGAGAGATTTGAATTTGCAGTAATTGCAGGCAGCTGATGTTAATAACGGTGCTTTAGTCTGCTGCACTACCAGGGCTCTGGTAGTTGAGGACTACCTGGAATCAATTGCTCTTTTAAATCCACCTCCCTGCTCTTTCTAGAAAAAATAATAATAAAGCCCCAACACCAGCTTTGTCCAATCCTCCAAAATCCAGTCTTTCAAACTGGGATCTCTTTACGCCAGTGGTCTTCAAACATGGCAGCTTTAAGACTTGTGGACTTCAACTCCCAGAATTCTCCAGCCAGTTGGCTGGAGAATTCTGGGAGTTGAAGTCCACAAGTCTTAAAGCTGCCAAGTTTGGGGACCCCTGTTTAAACCAAGGAATGACGGCTATTTATGTTCCTGTAATTTATCCCTTCCTGCTTTTCTTTTCTCTTTTTCTCTCTACATTTTCTATATCTCCTGCCTGTTTCTAAATCCTAAGCTTCTTGCCGTGCCTTTCTCCAATGTGGTCTTGCACGATGAGGGATGCCAAATCCTTGTTTGCCTCCAGATATTATCTTCGTTGCCAAGAAAGTGGTCAAACCAATCCGAGTTCCTCCTCCCTACGAGCAAAGCGCTGTGCAATTTGTTGCATACAAATCGGGACATAAGATTTAAAAAGCGATGCATGAAATTGGTTTTCTCTGCCTCTCTGATTACGTTTGGTCTTCTTTCTGTTTTATCTCTCTCATCCATGCATGCCCTTTAAGTGTTTCTACCCTTCCTTCCTCCCTCCCTCCCTTCTCTTAATCCCTTTGTCTATTGGCCACTCAATTTGTGCTGGAATTCAAACCGTCGGGAATTTCTTGGGGTCCGAGTAGCAGGAAGCAGCCAAGAGGAACTGTGTCTTTCAATGCATTTGGCCATTAGTTTTATATCAAGATGTAGTGTGCATACACTATCTTTTTTTTTTCCTATTTTTTGGGGGGAACCTGCAAGTTTGGAGGGGAAAAAATCAGTAATCAAGAGAAGAGATTATTTGTAGCTCAGAGTTGAAATGACAGGGTCCTTAGTGCTCTCTGAGCTTGGATTCTGGAAGACATTTCCTTACCCAACTAGGTAACAACATCAGTGCAAGAAGGGAGTGGGGTTTGAAAGGAGGAGGAGGAGGAGGAAAAAGATTGTAAGTCCCTTGTTAAATAGGTGGATTGTTGAGAGTGGAGACAGGCTTCAGACAACAGCTCTATTCAGCAACTATTTACAATCCAGCAGCCGGTCCCTCTAACAGCCAGCCTTTATATAGAGGGCTGTCTGGGAGCTCAGCCAATCACATTTTAGCATTCTTCCCACCCAAACAGTGGACCAGAGGGAAAACTTCCTTGTCAATATCTAACATCCCTGATTCTCTCTGAGCTTGGTTATTTGCTTGCAGAAGTTTTATTATCAAACCCCACTCCCTTCTATCACTGATAATGTTACATAGTTTGGTATTGAAACATCTGCAAGAAAGCAGCTAAGCTCAGAGAGCATCAAGGACACCACAATTCTTCATCCTCCTCCTCTTCATCCTCCTCCTCCTCCTCCTCCTCCTCCTCCTCCTCCCCCCCCCCCTCTTCTAGCACTGATTCTGTTACTTAGTTTATAATGCCTTGGTAAAACCACACTTGGAACATTTCATCCAGTTCTCATTGCCATGATATAAGAGCCGAAGTGGCGCAGTGGTTAGAATGCAGTACTGCAGCTACTTCAGCTGACTGCCTAGTTCAGCAGATCAGCGGATCAAATCTCACCGGCTCAAGGTTGACTCAGCCTTCCATCCTTCCGAGGTGGGTCAAATGAGGACCCAGATTGTTAGGGGGCAATATGCTATTTAGTATACTGTCTTTGGTGTAAGCTGCCCAGAGTCCTCGGAAAGTGGGCAGAATAGAAATACAAAAAATAAATAAATAAATAAATAAATAAATAAATAAATAAATAAATAAATAAATAAATAAATAAATAAATAAATAAATAAGATGTGGAGACTCTAGAAAGAGTGCAGAGAAGAGCAACAAAGGCAATTAGGGAACTGGAGGCTAAAAGATATAAAGAAGGACTGCAGGAATTGGGTATGTCTAGTTTAATGAAAAGAAGGACTAGGGGTGACATGATAGGAGTGCTCCAATATTTGAGGGGCTGCCACAAAGAAGAGGGGGTCAGCCTATTCTCCAAAGCACCTGAGGGCAGGACGAGAAGCAATGGGTGGAAACTAATCAAGGAGAGAAGCAACTTAGAACTAAGGAGAAATTTCCTGACAGTGAGAACAATTAATCAGCGGAATAACTTTCCTCCAGAAGTTGTGAATGCTCCAACACTGGAAATTTTTAAGAAGATGTTGGATAACCATTTGTCTGAAGTGGTGTAGGGTTTTCTGCCTGAGCAGGGGGTTGGACTAGAAGACCTCCAAGGTCCCTTCCAACTCTCTTATTCTGTTGTTATGGAAGCTTGTTGAGTTCTTGGAAGAGGAGGCCATCCATAAATCCAACTCGCAATGAAACAGAAACGCCAACAATTCTAATTCCAGCTTAATCCATCATTTTTTTAAAAAAATTTGATTTATATGCCGCCCTTCTCCGGAGACTCAGGGCGGCTTACAATGCGTTAAGCAATAGCCTTCATACTTTTGTATATTTATACAAAGTCAGCTTATTGCCCCCACAAACTGGGTCCTCAATTTACCTCCCTTAGAAAGGATGGAAGGCTGAGTCAACCTTGAGCCTGGCGAGATTCGATCTTACTTTAATTGCAGACAGCTGGTGTTAATAACAGTGCTTTAGTCCACTGTACTACTGGCTCTTTATACTTTATACAAAATTTACTTTTGTATATTTATACAAAGTCAGCTTATTGCCCCCACAATCTGGGTCCTCAATTTATCTCCCTTAGAAAGGATGGAAGGCTGAGTCAACCTTGAGCCTGGCGAGATTCGATCTTACTTTAATTGCAGACAGCTGGTGTTAAATTACAGTGCTCTGTCTGTGAGCTACCCAAGCAATTTATTGCTCGTCAAAGCTAGTGCCAGAGTTCAACCTTAATACATAGCAGGCAGTCAACCAGCTATCATGTCACCCAACCCCTTTTCAAAAACGAATCATGTAAAAACAGGAGGAAAATATAGATTCCCTTTTACCTCAGAGTATAGGCAGTCCTTGACTTACAACCATAATTGAACCCCAAATTCACACTGCTAAGGTATTTTGAGTGAGTTTTGCCCCATTTTATGACATTTTACGCCACAGCGGTCAAGAAAATGACTGCCGTTGTTTAGTGACTCATGTGGTCGTTAAGCGAATCTGGCTTCCAGGCTCGTCAGAATCCGGCTTGGAAGATCAGAAATTGTGAATCCTTGATCCCGGACACTGCAACTATCATAAGTATGAATCAATTGCCAAGGGTCCGAATTTTGATCCTGGGGATGCTGCAATGGTCATAAGTGTGAAAAGCTGGTTAGATCTTTTTTTTTTCTGTGCCATTGTAATGTCAAATGGTCAGTAAACGGATGATGGCAAAATGAGGACTATCTATATTTGAGATATGAAGATCCCTTTTTCTTCTTTGAATGCAGCATTCAACTGTATAATGCAAGTAGTCCTTGACTTACAACAGTTTAGTGACCGTTCAAATTTCAAACGGCACTGAAAAAAAATGAGTTACGACCGTTGTTCACACTTACGACCATTGCAGTCTCCTCACTGTCACTTGATCAAAATCCATATGCTTGGCAACTGGCATGTACTTATGACTGTTGCATGATCCCCTTTTGTGAACTTCTGACAAGCAGACTCAACGGGGAAAATCCAGATTCACTTAACAGCCATGTTGCTAATGGAACAAACACAGGAATTGCCTTAACGTTGGCGTTGGCATCCTTCAGTCTCAAGAGACTATGGTATATCGTGCTCTGGAAAGAGGTCCTAAAACAGAGGAAAGAGGCCTTAACAACTGCAGCAAGAAAAGTCATAAATTGACTCGCTTAATCAATGTTTCACTTAGCAACCTCCATTGTGGTCATAACTCGAGGACTACCTGTATTCCTGGATTTCGGACGGTCTTGATTCCAGCAGGTTCCATAGATTTGTGAAATTTCCAAGTATGTTCTTTGAACGTGCATATATTCTCCAAAAAAATAAAGTACTGATTAGCAGAGTGGGAAGGGACCTTGGAGGTCATCTAGTCCAACCCTCTGCCCAACCAGGAGACTCTACACCATTTCTGACAGATGGCAGTCCAGTCCCTTCTTGAAAGTCTCAAGTGACGAAGCTCTCACAACTTCTGAAGGCAACTTCTGTTCCATGGGTTGATTGTTCTCACTGTCAGAAAATTCCTCCTTATTTCTAGGTTGAATCTCTTCATGGTCAGTTTCCATCCATTATTCCTTATCTGGCATCTGGGGGCTTTGGAAAATAGCTTGACACCCCTCCTCTCTGTAGCAGCCCCTCAAATATTGTAAGACTGCTATCATGTCTCCCCTGGTCCTTCTCTTCAGTAGACTAGCCAGGCCCAGTTCCTGCAACCGTTCATCGTATGTTTCAGCCTCCAGTACCCTAATCATCTTGGTTTGCTAAAGAGCCAAACCATTCCTGCTTTGTATCAAAAAAGCCTCTTACCAACAAGTTTAAAAATGGGGGGTAAATCCCCTTTCAAATTCACATCCATTCCCAGGGCTGTGCAAAATGATGTGGAGGAAAGGAATTGTCGTATTTGCACGCACCTTTAGCATTCGGGCCCTTCGAACAGACACCGTGCAAAATGCTGTGCATTCCGTTGAATTGTCGTGTCCAATCTAAGCCATTTATCTAAGGGGAGGGGGTGTCACCAGCTGCTCCTCAGCTACTTTGCCCAAAAGAAATCAAACCGAATAGAATCAAACATTAGTTATACCCGTGGAAGTACAACGTACCCATCAGCAATCAAACTGCAGATTACACTACGGTCTCCCTGGAGAACATATCATATATTATGTTGTGGGCATGTTGGCGTTTTTAATTTATTTGCATCTGCAATTTTACATGGATGGTTGAGGGAATCTGAGATCCATTTGGAATAAATTTATGATGGTGGGTGCATTAAAAACCAGACAGAAGAAAAGAGAAGAGAAAATAGAAGAGAAGAGAAATATAGGATAGAAATAGAGGAGAGGAGAGGAGAGGAGAGGAGAGGAGAGGAGAGGAGAGGAGAGGAGAAGAGAAGAGAAGAGAAGAGAAGAGAAGAGAAGAGAAGAGAAGAGAAGAGAAGAGAAGAGAAGAGAAGAGAAGAGAAGAGAAATATAGAATAGTATATTATAGAATAGAATAGAATAGAGCCTGGATAGCTCAACAGACAGAGCTCTGTAATTTAACACCAGCTGTCTGCAATTAAAGTAAGATCGAATCTCGCCAGGCTTAAGGTTGACTCAGCCTTCCATCCTTTCTAATGTAGGTAAATTGAGGACCCGGATTGTGGAGGCAATAAGCTGACTTTGTATAAATATACAAAAGTATGAAGGCTATTGCTTAACACATTGTAAGCCGCCCTGAGTCTTCGGAGAAGGGCAGCATATAAATCAAATTTAAAAAAAAAGAAGAGAATAGAAGAGAAATATAGGATAGACTAGAGAAGAGAAGAGAAATATAGAATAGAATAGAATAGAATAGAATAGAATAGAATAGAATAGAATAGAAATATAGAATAGAATAGAATAGAATAGAATAGAATAGAATAGAATAGAATAGAAATATAGAATAGAATAGAATAGAACAGAAATATAGAATAGTACAGAAGAGAAGAGAAGAGAAATATAGAATAGAAGAGAATAGAACAGAAATATAGAATAGTATAGAAGAGAAGAGAATAGAAATATAGAATAGAAGAGAAGAGAGAAGAGAAGAGAAGAAAAACTTTATTGTCACTTTGAATGTGTATTTGGCATACATTAAAGTGAAATTTTGTTGTATACAGCTCTCAAAGGGTCACCACCTCCAATATACACTACATAAACACGACAGAATAAATATATACAGAATTATGCACATACCCACATATATTATATGTCCCAGAGAAACAACACAGTCTAATTCAGATGTACAGCTGTGCATGGCGAGGGAAACGAAGCTTATGAGTTTATCAGACGGATGGTATAAATATAAATTGTGGAAAGTCAAATTTAATGTCAATCCATGATTGGAGGCTATGGGTGGGCAAGGGGTGAGTATGTTCCTTCCTATTTGGGGCAGTGGGTGAACAATAAAGTAATTAGGAAATACAGATAGTTCTCGATGTACAACCTTTTGTTTAGTGACTGATCGGAGTTACAACAATACTGAAAAAAAGTGACTTATGACCATTTTTCACACTTAACGACCGTTACAGCATTTCCATGGTCACGTGATCAAAATTCAGATGCTGGGCAACTGACTTATATTTATGACGGTTGCCATGATCCCCTTTGGCGACCTTCTGACATGGAAAGTCAACGGGGAAGCCAGATTCACTTAACAGCCGTTTTCCTAAACTAACAGCTGCAGTGGTTCACTTAACGACTGTGGCAAGAAAGGTTGTAAAAGGGGGCAGAACTCACTCAGCCGCTGCCTCGCTCAGGAGCAGAAAAGTTCGATTCAATTGTGGTTGTAAATTGAGGACTACCTATAGTAGGAAACCTGTGTTTTGGACAATGAAGGGGGGACATGTGTTTGTATGACATCATGGTTTCCGTAGTACCTTCTGAAACTCCATCTCTTTCCTCCTGATTTGTTAGTGCTCAACAAGGACATCAGTACATGTCGTACCATGACCATCACAGGGACTCTGAAGCGCCCATCCCTGCAGGACGAGGAAAAGCTGAAGCTCAACCACCAGAAAGGGTCCTCCAACTTCAACAGTCTTCCAGCCAACGTCTCCAAGATGCATCTCCAGAGCTCCCCACACTACCTGGGTGCCATCAACCTCAATGACTTCAACAACCACACCTTGACTTTGAAGAAGGACAAAAGCCAACCTCCGAAATCCATCTACATCTGTGATGGAGATATCTTCAAAAAGCTGGATTCGGAGCTCTCGCGGGCACAGGATCAAACCAGGGACACCAGCTACGTCATTCTGCCCACCAGCACCTCCACCTTGAGGCCCAAGCCGCCTCCACCACCACCACCACCTCCACCTCCACCACCGCCCAAGGATGACACCAAGTACAGCATCAACATTGACCAGATGCCCCAGACGAGACTCATCCACCTCAGCATGGCCACAGATCCGGGCTTTGTGGTCAAGAGCCCCCCAAGAGAGCCTGCAGGGATCAGCTGTGGGGAAGGACAAGCTTCTTCAATGATGCAGCAGCAACCTTTGTCTCCTCCGTTGGTCAGTAAATCCACGGACTCACAGATGCCCAACAGCTTGTGTGACACGCTCAAGACCAGTAATACTGGAATCCTGACCAAGAATGAGACAGTCGCCACCCTCTCCATGAGCTCCCTAGAAGTAAGTGGCTGAAAGTTGGTGGCCTTCTCCATACTTGGGTTGGAGAAGTCCTTAAATTCCATTCTTGCTAACTGAAACTATTTTTTTTAAAAAAAGCATAGCTATTCAGAATAGGACAGATCTCTTAAAACAGCAAGGTGCAATCTTATTTTGAGCCCAGATTCCAAGTGGTAGACATTTCAGTGTTTGTTTTAGGAGAAGGGGGTCTCCAAACTTGGCAACTTTAAGACTTGTGGACTTCAACTCCCAGAATTCCCTCCAGCCATTATGGCTTTTTTATAGAATAACTGAATAGCGGAATAACAAAATTGGAAGGGATCTTTTTAAAAAAAAAAATGATTTTTTTTTTATTGCAAAAGTTTTACGATTACATTTTCACATTTTCACCAATTTCCCCCCCATCAACCCACCCCAAACTCCCCAACCTCATCCTCCCTAACCCTCCCTAACCCTCCCCTCCCCCCGGACTTCCACAGAATATACTCACATAAAAAAAAAAACCCTTTTTATAAGACTTGAACCCCTCCATCCCCCATATAATTTTTCATCTTAACTAAATTAAAATATTTCTATCTTAACATTTTCAATTAAAAGCTATTTTATACTTCCTTGTCTGATATTTGTTCTGCACATAATCTATCCACTTTTTCCATTCCCACTCATAAGTCTCTTGTGAGCAATCTTTTAAATATGCTGAAATCTTCGCCATCTCTGCAAAGCTGGCCATCTTAAAAGTCCATTCCTCGATAGTGGGCAAAGCTTCATTTTTCCAGTATTTACCTATCAATAATCTGGCTGCTGTTATCATGTACAATATCAACTTTGTTTCACCCAATGTAAAACCCTTAACTATACCCAGTAAAAACAATTGTGGAGAAAATTGAATTTTTTTCTTCAAAACATTCTGCATGACCCACCAAATTTTTATCCAAAAAGCTTTAACTTCCTTGCAAGTCCACCAAACATGATAATATGTAGCATCTAAACAATCACATCTCCAACATTTTGGCTGAACATCAGGGTACATACATGACAGTTTCTTAGGATCTAAATGCCATCTATAAAACATTTTGTGCCTGGAGGCCGTGCGGGTCTGGATGGGGAGAAACAGGCTTCGACTCAACCCTTCCAAGACCGAGTGGCTGTGGCTGCCGGCGTCCCGGTATAGCCAGCTGACGCCATCGCTGGTTATTGGGGGCGAATCATTGGCCCCCACGGAGAGGGCCCACAACTTGGGTGTCCTCCTGGATGCGCGGCTGTCTTTAGAGGGGCATATGACAGCCGTGGCCAGGGGGGCTTTTTGTCAGGTTCGCCTGATACGCCAGTTGCGCCCCTTTCTGGACCGGGACTCCCTACGCACAGTCACTCAAGCACTCGTCACTTCTCGTCTGGACTCTTGTAACGCTCTCTACATGGGGCTCCCCTTGGGGTACACCTGGAGGCTTCAACTGGTGCAGAATGCGGCTGCGCGGGGGATTATGGGAGCGACGGGGCGCTCCCATGTGACTCCTCTCCTGCGCGAGCTGCATTGGCTTCCGGTGGACTTCCGGGTGCGCTTCAAGGTGTTGGTGATCACCTTTAAAGCGCTCCATGGCTTAGGGCCAGGGTAGTTACGGGACCACCTTCTGCCACCAATAGCCTCCCACCGGCCGGTTCGCTCCCACAGAGAGGGCCTCCTCAGGGTGCCGTCGGCTAGACAATGCCGGCTGACGACCCCCAGGAGGAGAGCCTTCTCTGTGGTGGCACCTACCCTATGGAGCAATCTATCCCCAGAGATACGAGTGATCTCCGACCTTCGGATTTTTCGTCAGGCCCTAAAAACTCTTTTTTTTCAGTTAGCCGGTCTGTCTTGATTTTAGGATTAGTTTTAATATTTTAATATTGATTTTAATTGACAAGTTTTAAATTATGGGCCAAATTTATAAATTATTTTAACTTTATTTTTTAACTGTGATGTTTGTATAGATGTTTTTATCTTGGCTGTTCACCGCCCTGAGTCCGAAAGGAGAAGGGCGGTGTAGAAATTTGAATAATAATAATAATAATAATAATAATAATAATAATGATAATAATAATAATAATAATAATTTATAAAAATTTTCCCTCAAATTCTGTGACTGTGTAAATTTGACATTCTGAACCCAAATTTTTTCCCATGTTTCCAACATCACAGGTTCTTCAAAGTTCTGTGCCCACTTAAAATTTTGATTTATATGCCGCCCTTCTCCGGAGACTCAGGGCGGCTTACAATGCATTAAGCAATAGCCTTCATCCTTTTGTATATTTATACAAAGTCAGCTTATTGCCCCCACAAGTGGATCCTCAATTTAGCTACCTTAGAAAGGATGGAAGGCTGAGTCAACCTTGAGCCTGGCGAGATTCGATCTTACTTTAATTGCAGACAGCTGGTGTTAAATTACAGAGCTCTGTCTGTTGAGCTATCCAGGCTCCAGGATCTTGGAGGTTTTCTAGTCCAATCCCTTGCTCAAGTTTTAAAAGATAAGTTTAGACTGGACATTTTTGTCAATGAATTCCAGCAGTGTGATCTCAAAGAGTGTTGGGCTGTGATGGCACTCCTAAAATGATTTCGTTAATTAATGCCCTTCATTAATGACAATCATTTGCTATGCATGGAATGTGCTTACAAAGTATTTTACATTTACTAATTTCCCCACTTATCTCTCCTAATTGTCCTTCAAAGGACGAGAAGGACCTGGGTAGCATCTTTCTGATATCATCTCCATTGAGCCTCCTTCTATGAGTCCCAGCTGGATGTAAATCTCAGCTCCAGAACCTCATCATCATGTTGAACCAATTATGCAGGAATTGGGATGTTTCCGGGAGAGAAATATGGAGAGTCATAATAGAGTCATAATAGAAGAAATGTTTCTTATGGAAGCCTGGTTAGAAGTCAGCTGAGTCTCTCCAGTTTTGAGTACCATTTGCTTCTGTCGTTTTGAGAGGGAGGAATTCTGGGAGCTGAAGCCCACAAGTCTTAAACTTGCCAAGGTTGGATCCCTTACTTTAGGAGATCAGATCAGATCAATTGCATTCTCCCTTCCATCTCTCCTACAACAAAAGCTCAGTAGAGAAACATTGAACATAGAATATAGAATAATAGAGTCGTCTAGTCCAGCGGTCACCAACTGGTGGTCTGTGGATCACTGGTGGTCCATGAGAAAATTTTGGTGGTTCGCAGAAAAATTATTTGCATTGTTTATTTTGCACTAAATCGGGGGTCCTCAAACTACAGCCCCTGGGCTGGATACGTGCAATGAACACTTGTGTTTGCTGCAGAGAGTCTCCCCCTTCGGGGTCTTTTTGTGCGGGTTGTAGGGGGCAGAAATTATGCTTCAGCTTCCTGGTGTGGGGCTTTGGGCAAAGGCTGGAGGGAAGGGCTGCTGGTAGTGAAAAGCCGGAGGGCCCCCTTCCAGTGGGACAGCATCATGGCCTGGAACTGGCTGACCATCTCAGCCCGCTGAGCCTCTTGGCGCTGGTATCTGGCCTTGCACTCCTGCAGGTCCTCCCTCTGCTTGGAAAGCCTATGCTCCTAGTCCTCAGTGCGGTGCTTCTGCTGAGCCTCCTTCAGATCCAATTTGAACTGAGCCAGCTGTTTTGCCAACTCTTTCTCCTGGTGGCTGCTTAGCTCCAACAACTGCTTCCTGTTGGGGCACTAAGGAGCCCGGGCAGGCAGCCAAGGAGGGGCTGGGAGGGGAGGAGCGAGTAGAGGCCGGTGAAGCACCCCTCAACGTGAGTGACATCGAGTTGACCACGCCTATCCAGTCACATGACCACCTAGCCACATCCACTCAGCCGGTCATTAGGCAGATCATATTAGTGATCTGGGGGATTTAAATTTATGAATTTAGTGGTCCCTGAGGTCTGAAAGGTTGGTGACCCCTAGTCTAGTCCAACCCCCCTTTTCAGGCAGGAGACCCCCTATACCATTTCAGACAAATGGTTGTCCAGTTTCTTGAGCACAACTTCTGGAGGCAAGCTATTCTGTTGCTTTATGCTCTCCCCATTAGGAAATTTCTCTTAGTTCCAGGTTGCTTCTCTCCTTGGTTAGTTTCCATCCATTGTTTCTCATCTTGCCTTTTGGTGCTTTGGAAAATCTTTGTAGGAGTCCTTCAAATATTGAAAGACTGCTATCATGTCCCCCCTAGTCCTTCTTTTCTCTAGTCTAGCCAAGAGAGAGAGAGTGAATCAGAATAGAGTTGGAAGGGGCCTTGGAGGTCTTCTAGTCCAGCCCCTGATCAAGCAGGAGACCCTATACCATTTCAGACAAGGGGCTGTCCAGTTTCTTTTTAAAAACCTCCAGTGATGAAGCACCCATAACTTCTGAAGGTCAAGCTGTTCTAATTGTTCTCACTGTTAGGAAGTTTCTCCTTAATTCCAGGTTGCTTCTCTCCTTGATTACTTTTTCATCTATTGTTTTTTTTCTCTTGCCTTCTGGGGCTTTGGAAAAGAAGCTGACCCCCTTTTCTTTGTGGCAGCCAAACAACCGGTTGGTAAATTATTTGAATCCCGCCACTGGTGTACTTCATCTCTTGTCAAGCGTTAATCATAGTTCTTCCTCTTCCTTTCATTTTCAGAGGCGGAAATCCCGATATGCAGAACTAGATTTTGAGGTGAGTATTTGGGGTTTGCTTCCATGATAAAAACATTTGTTGTGGTCATAAGTTGAGGAATAGATTTTCTACTCAAGGCCTCGATAAATAATTTTTAAAAAATTATGAAACCAGAAAAGGAGAGATCAGGGAAAGGATTGCTTGTGATGCTATTTGGCCACTGAAATATTCATTGCCTTGAATTGTTTATAAAAATATTTATATATAAAGGCTGGAGAAGAGAGAGAGGGGGGGAGGGAGGGAAGGAGAGAGAGAGATGATGGATGGATGGATGGATGATTGAGATAAATAGATGGATGGATGGATGGATGGACAAAGAGAGAGATAGAGAGAGATAGAGAAAAGGATGGATGATGGATGGATGGATGGATAATGGATGGATGGATGGATGGATGGATGGATGGATGGATGGAGAAAGAGAGAGAGATGAGAAAGAAAGGGATGGGTGGATGGTGGATGGATGGATGGATGGATGGATGGATGGATGGATGGATGGAGAAAGTGAGCTAGAGAAAGATGAGAGAGAAAGGAATGGATGGACGGATGGATGGATAGACAGATGGATGGGTGGATGGATGGATGGATAGATAGATATTGTAGATAGATGAGAGAGATTAGAGAAAGAGAGAGAATGATGGATGGATGGACTGATAGGTTAGACAGACAGATTATAGATAGATAGATAGATAGATAGATAGATAGATAGATAGATAGATAGATAGATAAATGTTTACAATGTTTATTTTATTCTCACAAAACCTCAATTTATCTGGATGTATCCTGTTGTAGAAAATCATGCACACAAGAAAACGTCACCAAGACATGTTCCAGGACCTGAACCGGAAGTTGCAACATGCAGAGAAGGAGAAAGAATCTCCACCAATGGAGACTAAGGTGAGCCTTGGAAGTTTCTGAGCTCTACCAGACCTGGGTGCAAATAGCTATTCCTTCTTCTTTTTTTTCCCCTTTCTTTCTTTTTCCTTTTTCAAAGTCTCTATCTAAAATCGTAGAAATGAAACCGAGGAGGCAGTTTCTCTGCAGCTCCCAAAGTGAAGGAGAAATTGGCCAATGTTTACAGAAGATCGAGATTCTTTCTCGGTGCTGATAGTGCCACTACTCAAACTGCCCCCCCCCACTCAAAAAAAAAAAAAATCCAAGGAGAAATTTTCTATTGATGTCTCCCTAAGGTATTATTGGAAGAATGGAAGAACTGCAGGTTTCAGAAAGCTGGAGATAAAAATCATACAATAAAAATAGGACCTTCCCTCTTCCCTAAATATTGGAAACCTCAACCATCCACCTAGGACAGGAGTCGGCAACCTGCGACTCTGGAGCCTCATGTGGCTCATTCATCCCTCTTCTGTGGCTCCCTGTCACCAGTCGGCTCCACAATTTATAGGGCTTTCAGGTTAGGACAGGTAGAGGAAAAAGGACGCCGCTCTAGGAGGAGACTCTATGGTGGGGGAACTGGACTTCGGGTCAGCTCCAGAATTGAACCCCGGGGGGGGGGGGCTTCCGGTTAGGACCTTTGTGGCTCTTTGAGTGTTTAAGGTTGCTGACCCCTGACCTAGGATGAATTCTCAGAAACATTCTTCTTTAAATAAACTTCTAGAGCAGGGATGGAGAAGGTTGGCCTCTTTATGACCTGTGGACTTCAACTTCCAAAATTCCTGGCTGGCTCGGGAATTCTGGGAGTTGAAGTCCACAGGTCATAAAGGGGCCATACTTCCCCTGTTGTAGAGCTATTTGACCAACACTCATCTCTTCAGAGCAACAGACAGAGAAATGTGGTCATGTGTAGCCAACCTTATGTCAATCAAATTGCTATACTTGAATTTAATTATCTCCACCCAGGAGATCTCTAATCCTGATGCTCGATTGGTGGCTTAGATCCCTCCAGATTGTTGTCAGAAGCCGAAATTTGTGAACATGGGTCATATTTGTTCCAAAGATGCTTTTTCTCCAGGAGGTAACTTGATTTTCTTGTTTTTTTTTTGTTTTTTTTTTGAAGACGTTTCGCTTCTCATCTAAGAAGCTTCTTCAGCTCTGACTGGATGGTGGGGAATGGAAGGATTGATACCCCTTGCAGACAGCTGGTCATTTGCATCCACACCAAGGGTGTGGGAGTATGAATGGATTTCCAGAGGGATTGCAGACTACAGGAATTATTAGCACTACTCAGGTGACCCTGAGGACACAGATAAACCTCCAAGTGCTTCAAAAATCCTCTAAAACAGTGTTTCTCAACCTTGGAAGCTTGAAGATGGGTGGACTTCAACTCCCAGAATCCCCCAGCCAGCAGCTCTAAAAGGATGTAAATGACCAGCTGTCTGCAAGGAATATCAATCCTTCCATTCCCCACCATCCAGTCAGAGCTTAAGAGACTTCTTGGATGAGAAGTGAAATGTCTTCAAAGAAAAAACCAGAAAGTCCAGTTGCCTTCTGAATAAGCACCTTCGGGACAACCATGACTGAGAATCTCTACAGACTTTAAGAAAAACTGTTTTTTTCCCCCTGTCATCCCCCTGTTGATTTCAATACATTTCCTGAAAGATCAACCTTCTTTTGTCATCTCCACACATACCAAACTCATTCTCTGGATTGAAACGAGGAAGGGACAAAAAAAACCCCATATATTTTCTCTTATATGTTTAGGCCATGAAAAGATGGAGCGTTTCCTCAGGTGGCAGTGATAAAACTAACACCAGCGTAAGTCTTAACCGCCTGCGTTTCTCCTTCAAGGACCTCATAGCTGCATCTTCTCTCCAACCTTGTTACGCTGCATGTGGTCAGCTACATCCTGGAACAAACATTCAAGCCTTCCCAGTCACAAGCCAACATTCTTTGAATGCTTCCTCCCTCCTTCTATAACTGGCATCCCATAGCGAGAAGATCTGAGCTGGTCATCCACTCACACCTTGAGGGACCTTTGATTGCATTCCACCCCAACCATCCATAATGACTGGTCATCTTTCCTAGCCTTGTCCACATCCAACATCAGTGGTGGGATTCATCCGGTTCGCACCACTTCGGAAAGTTTATTTATTTATTTATTAGACTTCTATACCGCCCTTCTCCCGAAGGACTCAGGGCGGTGTACAGCCATATTAAAACACATAGATTTACAAAATTTAAAACCAATTAAAATCAGATATATAAAATTTGGCTCAAAAATTAAGACATACATACACCCCTTATAAAATCCGTATTAGGCCAATCTGGCTTGCTGGGACAGTAGGGTCTTCTGGGCGCGGTGAAAGGTACACAGGTCGGGGCTAAGACGAAGCTCTAAGGGGAGCTCATTCCAGAGGGCTGGTGCCCCCGCAGAGAAGGCTCTCCCCCTGGGTGTCGCCAGTCGACATTGTTTGGCTGACGGCACCCTGAGGAGCCCCTCTCTGTGGGAGTGTATTGGGCGGTGGGAGGCTGTTGGTGGCAGAAGGCAGTCTCGTATATACCTGGATCCTAAGCCATGGAGCGCTTTAAAAGTGGTCACCAACACCTTGAATCGCACTCAGAAGACCACCGGAAGCCAGTGCAGCTCGCGCAGGAGGGGTGTTACATGAGAGCGCCGAGTCGCCTCCATAACCACCTGCGTGGCCGCATTCTGGACCAGCTGGAGCCTCCGAGTGCTCTTCAAGGAGAGCCCCATGTAGAGAGCATTGCAGTAGTCCAGATGGGACGTGACGAGGGCGTGAGTGACTGTGCGCAGGGCATCCCGGTCCAGAAAGGGACGCAACTGGTGTATCAGGCGAACCTGATAAAAAGCTCCCCTGGCCACGGCCGTCATATGCTCTTCCAAGGACAGCCGTGCTTCCAGGAGAACACCCAAGTTGCGAGCCCTCTCTGAGGGGGCCAAGATCTCACCCCCAATAGTCAGCGATGGACCCAGTTGACTATACCGGGACGCTGGAAACCACAGCCACTCTGTCTTGGAGGGGTTGAGTTTGAGCTTGTTCCTCCCCATCCAGATCCACATGGCCTCCAGGCACTGGGACATCACGTCAAGGGCATCATTGGGGTTAACCGGTTGTTAACTTTCTGAGCAGTTTGGCAAACTGGTTGTTGGAAGAAATCATTAGGGCAGAGAACCAGTTGTTAAATTACTTGAATCCCACCACTGTCCAACATGGTAAACTTTTCAAACTTGGCATGCTGATTTCTTTCATTATGACATTTAGACAGGTAGTCCTTGACTTGCAACCTTTCGTTCAGTGACCATTCAAAGTTACAATGGCACTAAAACAAGTGACTCATGAACTTATGACCGTTGCAGCATCTCCATAGTTACGTGATCAAAAATTCGGACGCTTGGCAATGGATTCATATTTATGACGGTTGCAGTGTCCGGTGCCCCCCCCCCAGGGTCATGTGATTGCGACCTTCTAACCTGCAAAGTCAATAGGGAAGTCAGATTCACTTAACAACCACGTTACTGGCTTAACAACTCAGCGATTCGCTTAACAACGGATGGCAGGAAATGTCATCAATGGGGCAAAACTCACTGAATGATGTAGCAAGAGAAATCTGGGGCTCAATGATGGTCGTAAGTTGAGGACTACCTGTATTCTACTCTTAAGAGAGGAACAATTTTTTATCAGAACTCAAGGTGAATTGTGTAAGACTCCCCACATCAAACATTTTGTGAGACTCAAAAAATCAACAAATGGCAAATTTGAATGTACATATCCACAGTACCAGTCCAATGTATCTCAACTTTTCTTTGTTCTATCACCTGCTTCGAATAGGTGAACTTTAAAAGGGACAAAACACCCAAAATAATCTCCTATCCAACCACAGAAAATACTTGCACAGGTATAGAATAGGTGGTACCTGGCTCAATAGTAGTTACTGTGAGACGGATCTCATGGACAATCAACTACATATGAGTCAGCAATGTGCTGTAGCCATCAAAAAAGCCAACACAGTTCTAGGTTGCATAAACAGAGGGATAGAATCAAGATCATGTGAAGTATTGATACCCCTTTATAAGGCCTTGGTAAGGCCACACTTGGAATCCTGCATCCAGTTTTGGTCACCACAATGTAAAAAAGATGTGGAGACTCTGGAAAGAGTGCAGAGAAGAGCAAGAAAGAGGATTATAGGTTGGGGGGTGAAGGCTAAAACATACAAGGAACGGTTGCTGGAATTAGGTATGTCTAATTTAATGAAAAGAAGGACTAGGGGTGACATGATAGCAGTCCTCCAATATTTGAGGAGTTGCCCCAGAGAGGAGGGGATCAACCTATCCTCCAAAGCACCTGAAGGCAGGACAAGAAGTAAAGGATGAAAACTAATTAAGGAGAGAAACAACTTAGAACTAAGGAGAAATTTCCTGACAGAACAATTAATCAGTGGAACAACTTGCCTGCAAAAATTGTGAATGCCCCAACACTAGAAGTTTTTAAGAAGATGTAAATGGATAACCATTTGTCAGAAGTGATGTAGGGTTTCCTGCCTAAGCAGGGGGTTGGACTAGAAGACCTCCAAGGTCCCTTCCAACTCTGTTTATTCTATTCTATTCTATTCTATTCTATTCTATTCTATTCTATTCTATTCTATTCTATTCTATTCTATTCTATTCTATTCTACTCTACTCTACTCTACTCTACTCTACTCTACTCTACTCTACTCTACTAAGCACTTGAAGGCAGGACAAGAAGCATTTACATCATTGTAGTTATTCCAATACTCTCTCTTGGCTTGGCAGCTCCTCTTACCATTGCAATTAAAGTGTTGCTCTTTTGTATCAGGCTATCCTGGGAAAAAATATCCAGAAATTCCTTTTGTTCCTCTGTGGAGAGGCACATCTTGTAGTACGATTCCTCACCAGAAGGGTGGCAAGGTGCAGCCCTAAGACCTTCTTTTTATTTTCATCAATTCAGTTTTACAATTGACCTCAATCCTAATTCCCAACCAGCCTCCTAGGGTCACATGTCTAGCATAGAAAAGATAGATAGATAGATAGATAGATAGATAGATAGATAGATAGATAGATGATGGATAGGTGGATGGACGGACAGATGGATGGATGGATGGACAGACAGACAGGAGAGAGACAGAGGGATGGATGGATGGACAGATTGGTTAGAGAGACAGACAGATGATAGATAATAGATGATAGATAGATAGATAGACAGACAGACAGACAGACAGACAGACAGACAGACAGAAGACAGATGATAGAGAGTCAGAGGGATGGATGGATTGATGGATGAATGGATGAATGGATGGACAGATAGGTCAGACAGACAGATGATAAAAAGATAATAGATGAGATAGATAGATAGATAGATAGATAGATAGATAGATAGATAGATAGATGATGGGTAGGTGGATGGACGGACAGATGGATGGATGGATGGATGGACAGACAGACAGGAGAGAGACAGAGGGATGGATGGATGGACAGATTGGTTAGAGAGACAGACAGATGATAGATAATAGATGATAGATAGATAGATAGATAGATAGATAGATAGATAGATAGACAGACAGACAGACAGACAGACAGACAGAAGACAGATGATAGAGAGTCAGAGGGATGGATGGATTGATGGATGAATGGATGAATGGATGGACAGATAGGTCAGACAGACAGATGATAGAAAGATAATAGATGAGATAGATAGATAGATAGATAGATAGATAGATAGATAGATAGATAGATGATAAAGATGAAAGATAGACAAATAGATAGACTGACTGACAGACACCTTGTAGGGGACATGGCCAGCATAGAAATTGATTGATTGATTGATTGATTGATTGAATGAATGACTCACTCACTCACTCATTCTATAATAGACCATGCAGTCCTAGGCTGCATCAACAGAGGGATAGTATCAAGATCACGCAGAACGTTAATACTACTTTATACTGCACTGGTAAGACCACATTTGGTATACGGTTTACAGTTTTGGTCACTACAATACAAAAAGGATGTTGAGCCTCTAGAAAGAGTGCAGCGAAGAGAAGCAAAGATGATGAGGGGGCTGGAGGCTGAAGCATATGATGAAATGTCTCGTCTAACAAGGGGGTGACATGATAGCGGGGTGCCAATATTTGAGGGGCTACCAAAGCACTTGAAGGCAGGACAAGAAGCAAGGGATAGAGACTTATCAAGGAGTGTCCCAAAAGTGCTTTTCATCAGACAACTGGATTTTCTTGTTTTGTTTTGTTTTGTTTTCCTTGAAAACCTTCACTTCTCATCCAAGAAGCTTTTTCAGTTCTTCGGCTTCTTTTGGGAAAAAAACACACCAAGAAAATCCAGCTGCTTTTGAAAAGCACCTTTGGGACAACGGTTACCAGGATGATTGAGAATCTCTGTAGACATTTATCAAGGAGAGAACCAACCTAGAACTAAGGAAAAATTTCCCGACAGTGAGAAAAAATAATCAGCGGAATGACTTGCCTCCAGGAGTTGTGGCTGCTCCATCACTGGAGGTTTTCGAAGAGAGACTAGACAACCATCTGTCTGGAACAGCATAGGGTCTCCTGCTTGAGCAGGGGGTTGGACTAGAAGACCTCCAAGGTCCCTCCAACTCTTTTAATGTGTATTCTGTATCCTTGTTTGGTTTTGACATCTCACTTCCTTTTTCTTTCTGTGCTCTGATTCCTGTCTAGCAAGAGAAGCAGCAGACACCAAACAAGAGACCTTGGGAAGGGCTCCGGAAGGTCCACTCGCCCCCAGCGTGGGTCAAAAAAGAGATGGAGACTGAGATTCAATCTCCCTTAGAACTCAAAACTGTGGAATGGGAGAAGACTGGCGCAACAATTCCCCTGGTGGGACAGGACATTATTGACCTCCAGACAGAGGTCTGAGGAGGAGGAGAGAAGAAAAGAATAATAATAATAATAATAAAAGACTCTTTGGGTTTTTTCCTCACCCCACTGGAAAACTAAACAAGAACAAAACACAAACAGGTTAGGAATTTTTTTTAAAAGAAAGAGAAAGAAAGAAAGAAAGAAAGAAAGAAAGAAAGAAAGAAAGAAAGAAAGAAAGAAAGAAAGAAAGAAAGAAAGAAAGAAAGATGATTGAATGAAAGAAAGAAAGAAAGAAAGAGGAATGACTGAATGAAGGAAAGAAAGAAAGAGAAATGAAAGAAAGAAAGAGAGAAAAAGAAAGAGAAAGAAAAGAAAGAAAGAAAGAAAGAAAGAAAGAAAGAAAGAAAGAAAGAAAGAAAGAAAGAAAAAAGAAAGAAAAAAAGATGAATGTGGAATTAAAATGCAGAGAACTGGAGTCTCGCTGAAACATGATTGCTCCTAGGAGGAAAATACAAGACGATCTTGGTTATGTTCTCCGTAGACTGAGATGTGGGGGGTGGGAGAGAACTATTCCTTTTTCGAGCACAGTAGCAGTAGGGGAAACGAAACCTGAGCTTTCCTGGGTAAGAAAGAAAGGTTGACCGGAGGGAAGGGTGGAAATTGGGGGTGGGGGGAGAGGAAAAAAGAAGAAGAATTAAAACTTTTCCAAAACATTCTTAGAGGAAAAAAAAAGGGACGAGTGGAGGGTTTTTTGGTGTGGATAGCCATGCGAATGTCGGGAATGACAAAAGAATGTGGCAAGCGGAAAGAACGATACCAATGAGAGACCAAACCAGCAAGCAGATCACACTGGTGGCACACTGGGGGTGGGGGGCACCAACTATTGGACGCTAATCTACTCGCCCTTGGCTCCTGAATCCATGAGGAACGCGAAAGAGAAAAACGCACCATCGCCCGTCCACACCTCCTCATCACTCGTGCAAAAACATCAGACTCTCAGAAGAAGAGAGGTCTCACCTTCACGTCAGACATCTCCGCCAACCCTCCACAAGCTCATTCAGAGAACACGGGTGGAGAAAGAGAACCAAGGGAGATGGAGAAATCGTCTGCGGGAAAGATTTCAAATCGGTTTCTTCTATTCCAACCTCTTCAACCATCATTAACTCAAAGGCGACGTTTTGGACAACGGAGAATCTCCTCTTAAAAGAGAGTTCAAATCCGTTCAACTGGATAACAACCACCACCACCACCACAAAACCTGCTTTACTGGGTGAAAGGGAGGAGTTTTTTTTTAAAAAAATAAATAAATAAAAACTAAATAACAGGAAAAGGAAAACAATGAACGAAAAGGAACGTAGGTCATCTTATTGACTCGTGGTCCATCCTCCAGAAACTCATGGTGGGCTTTTGTTCCAAACGCTCCTGTGGATTCAGCTGTTTGTTTTTTCCCCCTTCCTATTTTTCATTTTCAAAAGACTACTAGACCCTTCCCCATCTTTTCAACCCCATCCACTTTTCAAAAGCAGAAAAGTTTTCAGCGAACCGACTTGGAGACGTGGAGGCGATGGGAGAACATTTGCCTTAGACTTTGAGACAAACCGAGACGAACAAAAAACACACACAGTGAGTAACGTTCACTTGGGGAAAACAAACTCTATTTTTTTCTTCGGTTTTTTTTTTTTCCTTTTCTTCAATAAAAAGAGAACTTGAAACCCACAAACTTTCTCTGCTTTGGTTTTTGTTATTTGAAAAACTTCCTTCCGTCCTGTGTGTTGTGGTCCACCAGCAGCCAGCAGAGCAGGCAGCAGAGTCGGACAGTGAGGAGGTTGGGGAGGAATGTGGGCCAGTCCTGGAGTCTGGGGAGGGCTCGGACGAGGGCTCTGAGTTGGAGGCAGAGAGGGAGCCAGGGCCATCTGGTAGTTCTTTGCTGCCTGTGGAGTCTGACATCAGCGAGGCAGAAGAACAGCAGGAGCCTGTTCCCAGAGCTGCCAGAAGACAGGAATAATTAAGAAAACAGGGTCGACTTGGGAGTAAGGCTTGGAGATGATTGGCCCCTCCCATAAGACATAAAAGAGGAGCGAATGGGATGTGAGCTTTTGCAGGAAGCAATTGGTTCATCTGGTTGGTTCACGTTTTGGAAAGTTCTGTTTGACTCTGTGCTAAGTTTGGCCTTGCCCTGCGTTTGGCAATTAGTTCTCTGGCAGCATTCCAAGGTAGATAAGGTGGGTGTTTATAAACATTCCCCTGAAAGACTGTTTGAGAAGCCTTTCGGACTGTGACAATAATTCACAGCCGTATGAATTAAAGAGGTTTGCCGGGACTAAGTTTATGCTTTCTAAGGAAAGCATAGGTCAGAAGCCTCATACGCGATTGGGGAACCAAGGATACCAAGCGGTTTTTTTCTTCCCGATTTTGCTTTCAGAGGGAAAAGCAAAAAGCATCTGACTTTGCAAAAAAATATTTTTAATCCCTCAGGTTGAGATTGTGTAGGAGGTTGCTAATCCTTTCTGCTCTGGGCTTTTGTGCTCCTGGGTAAATAATCTGATTTTGCAGATGCTGAAATTTGAATCTTACCCTAGCATCACGTTTCTGATGCGCCAAGAATTCAGCAAAACTCAGAATTTATCCTGACCAAAACATTTGGCAATGGTTCTTAAGAAGGACAGTGCAAGTTGAAGAATGGCTCCAGAGATGTTCAGGTTTTCCATGAGAAAAAAATAAAAATAAATCAAGCTTGTGAGATTATGCCCCTGTCCAAAGAAATAGGGAACTGGAAAATTATTGTCTCTTTCTGGCATCTGTTAACCATTACATGGTAAGCAATATTTAAGCAAAGGAAAACAAAATCATCATCATCATCATCATCATCATCATCATCATCATCAGGGTTTTTTCAATATAAAATCTCAGCAATTTTTAAACAAAATATCAACCTCTTTTTTTCTCTCCATGCAGAGGAAAACTGACAAATTTTACTTCCATTTTATATAACTTTTCTGATCATTTCCCACCCTCTTCATCGTGTTTCATCGCTCTCTCTTTTTTTCTCCGTAACGGAAAGGGGGGGCTTATTTTTATTCCTTTTGTTGTTGTTGTTGTTGTTTCTTTCTTTGTTTCATTTTTGCTTGCAAACTACAATTGTGTTTTGGTTAGTCGACAATGGCCGCAATCGCATCCTTCCCGAATAGATGACATGGAGTTATCCTATTTTGGAAGCATTTAATGATATGTCTCGTAGCTTGATGGGGAGACCCAAATCCCTTCCATCTCATCTCCATTTCAAAAAAAGAAAAATATTGTGTTTTCTTCAACAGGAATAGTTTCATTTGTTCCTTCTGTGCCAGTGAGAGTAGAGCGTGGTGCAAATTAGCAGAGTTGGAAGGGACCTTGTAGGTTGGATTAGATCAGGGGTGTCAAACTCAGTTTCATTGAGGGCCACATCATGGTTGTGTTTGACCTGGGGGGATTGGGCATGGCCAGGGTGGATGTGGCTAGCTCGACAGGACTCATGTCGGGGGCTTCTGTGGTGGCCAAGTGCTAAGGCAAGGCTTCCCTCAGACCAGTGGTGAAATTCAAAATTTTTTAGTACCGGTTCTGTGGGCGTGGCTTGGTGGGCGTGGTGTGGCTTGATGGGCGTGGCTTGGTGGGCGTGGCAGGGGAAGGATACTGCAAAATCTCCATTCCCTCCCCACTCTGGGGCCAGCCAGACGTGGTATTTGTCGATTCTCCGAACTACTCAAAATTTCTGCTACCAGTTCTCCAGAACCTGTCAGAACCTCCTGGATTTAACCCTTGCCTCAGACCCTCCCTTGCTCTCATTATAATCTTCTCCCTCCCTCCCTCCCTCCCTCCCTTTTCCTCTTTTTCCATCCTCCTTTCTTTCTTTTTTAATTTGATTTATATGCCACCCTTCTCCGGAGACTTACAATGTGGCTTACAATGTGTTAAGCAATAGCCTTCATACTTTTGTATATTTATACAAAGTCAGCTTATTGCCCCCACAAACTGGGTCCTCAATTTACCTACCTTAGAAAGGATGGAAGGCTCAATCAACCTTGAGCCTGGTGAGAATTGAACTCGCAGTAATTGCAGACAGTTGGAGTTAAATTACAATGCATTAGTCTGCTGAGCTATCCAGGCCCCCTTTTCATTCTCCTCTCTTCTTCCTTCCCCTCTTGCCTTCTTTTTTGCTTCCTTGCTCTCTTCCCATCTTTGTCTTTGTCTTTCCTCTTTCCCTTTCTCCTTTCCTGTCCCTTCTTGGATGCTCAAATGCGAAAGGGGAAAACATTTCTCCTGTTTTGTTTTTAGTTCAGCCTCCCTCCCCCAGCAAAAGTGGAGCTCGGGGATCCCGCTCGCACGAACCCCCCTGGGGCTCCATTTTCAGCGTAACGGCCTCCTACAACCCTCTGCCAGTGAAAATGAAAGCTCCATTTTCGCTGGCAGAGGCACCACGGGCTGGTCCTTCACTGTCCCACGGGCCAGATCTAAGCACTCTGCGGGCTGGATTTGGCCTGCTGGCCTTGAATTTGACACCTCTGGACTCGATGACTTACCAGGTCCCTTCCAACTCTGTTAAATCTATTAATCTGTTAAAATATCGTGGGGTGCATGAGGAGCCCATCAGTTGCTCTTGGGTGAAATAATAAGGTCTGGTGGACACCAACCATCATGAGAAGGTGGCCCTTCAGCCAAAGGATAATGAAGGAAAAATGTGAAGGACACTGAGATCATTTGTTATGCCATTTCCATTTGGCTCTACATTATTTTCAAGTTGTCTTGGGAACTCACAAACTTCCATTTTGAAAGAATGATACAGGTCACCCGGGGCTTACAACAGTTTTGTTTAGCAGCCGTTTAACATTACAACGGCACTGAAAAGAAGTGACTCATAACTTTTGGCAACTGGCATGTCATTTATGACTGTTCGGTGTCCCGGGGTCATGTAATCATCATTGGTAAGCTTGCTTCCGACAAGTAAAGTCAACAGGGAAGCAGTATCAATGATGGCTTAATTCATTTAACAACTGCAGTGGTTCGCTTAACAACTGTGGGAAAAACAGGGCAAAACAGGGAAAACAGGGCAAAACTCACAATTGTCTTGCTTGGCAAAGAAATTTTTTTTTGGCTCAATTGTGGTCATAATTCGAGAACAACCTGTATTGATCAGGGAAGATATTTTACCTCAGGTGATCATTGATGTTCAAATTGACTCGGAAAATTCTAGAAACAAGAACTGGGAGTCTTTGAGGGCCTCTTCAGAGAAGCAAAGTATCAGAAGGCTTTTACGGAAGTTTGATATGAATTAAATAATACAGATAATCCTTGACCTGCTGCCATAACCATTTGGGTAATGATGATTCAAAGATACAGCTGGTCCTCAACGTATGATCACAATTGAGCCCAACATTTATGTTGTTAAGTGAGAAATTTGTTAAGTCACTTTTATGAGTTTTCTTGCCATATTTGTTAAGTGAATCTGGCTTCCACCTTGACTTGGCTCATTGGAAGGCAATCATATAGTATAGTATAGCCTTTATTGTCATTGTATATCATATATACAATGAAATTGGTTTAGCCCAGAGGTCTCCAACCTTGACAACTTTAAGCCTGGCAGACTTCAACTCCCAGAATTCCCCAGCAAGCTGGCTGGGGAATTCTGGGAATTGAAGTCCGCCAGGCTTAAAGTTGCCAAGGTTGGAGACCCCTGGTTTATCCTCTCTGTTGCAATCCATAACAGAAAATACAAAACAGCATAAATAATATAGAGAATAATCCCTATACAAGTAATTGGGGCGAAAAAAACCCTAGTCATACGTTTCTGTATGTGCATGGAGTGATTGTGATTATGGTTAGGAGTCTGGCAGCCTATGGGTAGAAGCTGTTTTTAAACCTGTTTGTCCGGCTGGCTATGCTCCTGTGTTTTCTTCCCGATGGTAGTGTTGTGGTCTGCCAGCGGCCAGCGGAGCTGGAGGCAAACTCGGACAATGAGGAGGTTGGGGAGGAACGTGGGCCAGTCCTGGAGTTTGGGGAAGGCTCTGATGAGGGCTCCGCGTCGGAGGCAGAGATGGGGCCAGGGCCATTTGACAGTTATCAGCTACCTTCGGAGTTGGAGATAAGTGGGGCAGAAGAGCAGCTGGAGCCTGTTCCCAATGTGCTCATGCACAGAGCTGCCAGGAGAAGGGAACAGTCAAGGAACAAGGGCCAATTTGGGAGTAAAGGCACAGGTGGACACTGAATGGCCCAGGGGTGAAATCCAGCAGGTTCTGACAGGTTCTGGAGAACCAGTAGGGGAAATTTTGAGCAGTTCGGAGAACTGGCAAATACCACCTCTGGCTGGCCCCAGAGTGGGGTGGGAATGGAGATTTTGCAATATCCTTCCCACAGGAGTGGGGAGAGAATGGGGATTTTGCAGTATCCTTCCCCTGCCATGTCCACCAAGTCACGCCCATAGAACCGGTAGTAAAAAAAAATTTGGATTTCACTACTGGAATGGCCCCTCCCATAGGAAATAAATAGGAGCGAAAGGGGAGTGGTCTATGCAGGAGACAATTAGTTCATTCCATTAGTGTGAAGATCTGTTTGTGACTCTCAGAGACTTCTTGCCAAGTATTTGCTTGTACAACTTTGTGTTTGGAAGATATCGGCCTGGCAGCTCTCCAAACCTGATAAGGTCTGTGATTGTAAATCCACCCTTGAAAGACTGTTTGCCGGGACGTTGCTGGATGTGAATGAGAGGAATTCACATTAGTTTAATAAAAAGGGGTTTTGTCGGGACGAGGAGTCTGCTTCATGCTTTTGTGAAGACTAGTTCAGAACAGGTAGAAGTCGAAAGGAGACACTGACCAGGGTGTGAATCATCCCTAAGTATCTTCCTTACTCTGCTGAAATAAGGAGATCTGGCGATCTCATCTAGTGGTATGAGGGGACAATCAATGGTTTCTTGTGCCGAATTGATCACTCTCTGTAGTGCCTTCCTGTCCGCGGCTGTTAGACCAGCGTACCACACTATTATACAGTATGTGAGGACACTTTCTTTTTTTTTGGGGGGGGGGGATATTTTTTTTAATTTTTTTTCAAACTTAAACATAAAATATAACTTTCGAGAGCAGAGTCTCGATCTGGTCCATAGATGGTTACCACATTTCTTTAACAAGCTCCATTCACAATTTCCCATTACAACTTTTACAAATGAAAATTCAAAACATAAAAAAGCAAGTTTTAACATAAATTCTAACATCTTCATCTAAGCAAATCCATTATATCAATACAATTTTAATTTCAAATTAACTTTCACTCATTTTTATATCTATATATCAAACTTAATTACATCTTGTTCTTCTTCACCTTATATCTTTTACCATCAGCATCAAAAATTTTTTTTAACAATATTCTAACCTCTTATTCTTATTATTTACCCTACAATTTTATCACCACAAATCTTAATTTCAAATTCCATACCACTCCATTTTATTATACTTTATATGATAAAATTCCATCTAATTCTTAATCTCTTGATCCTTTCCTCGATTCTTAATATCTTAAACTTTATCAATTTATCTTTGATTTTATCCAACTTATCATCTGTTACACTTTTCATGTTACACAGATTTATCACACCATACCTCCCTCTATTATTTGGCTATTATCCAATTTATTCTGTTTGGCTGATTCCCAGCATATTCTTCTCCAGAGCACCAACTATTTTTGGCTAATTTCAATATAATCTCCTCCAAGCCTACCACCGTTATTGGCTGATTTCCAGCATATTTTGTTTGGCTGATTTCCAGCATAGTCTCCTCCTATACTCCCTCCATCGTTTGGCTGATTTCCAGCATATTCTCCTCCAACTCTCCTCCTGTTTCTTTGGCTGATTTCCAGCATTTTATTGGCTGATTTCCAGCATATTATGTTTGGCTGATTTCCAGCATAGTCCCCTCCAGGGCTCCCACTCTTGTTTGGCTGATTTCCAGCATAGTCTGTGAGGACATTTTCTATCGTGGACCGATAGAAAGAAGTCATTAGCTGTTGTTCCACCTGATTTTTCCATAGGACTCTAAGGAAATGAAGTCTCTGTTGAGCCTAACCAACCACCAGGGATGTGTTGTATTGCCAGGTGAGATCTTGAGTAATGAGCACTCCCGAAAATTTAAAAGAGGAAACTTCCTCTCCACACGGCACACACACACACACACACACACCGATAGAAAGTGGGGCAGTTTCCGCTCTGTGCTTCCGGAAATCTAGCACCATCTCCTTGGTTTTGCTAGTATTAGACGTCAGTTGTTTTTTGAACACATGACCCTGGGATCCTGCAACCACCATAAATGTGAGTCAGTTGTCAAGCATCTGAATGGAAATCATGTGACCCCTGGGTCACATGATACAATGGTCCTAAGTGTGAAAAATGGTCGTAAGTCATTTTTCTCCCAGTGTCTTTGTAGGTTTGAATGATCAATAAATGAACCGTTATAAATCGAGAATCATCTATATGGCAGAGATGGTGAACCTTTTTGGCACTGAGTGCCGAAACCAAAACGTGTGCCTGTGTATGTTCCAGAGCACCGGAAACCTGGATACCAGCTGGCCGCCACCCGCATGCCTGTTTTTGGCCATTTTTGGCCATTTTCAGGCCATTTTCCAGGCCATTTTTAAGAGTTTTCTGGGCTGTTTTCAGGCCATTTTCAGGCTGTTTTTGAGGCCATTTCCAAGCCATTTTCTGGGCTGTTTTCAGGCCATTTTCAGGCTGTTCTTTTGGCCATTTTCAAGCCATTTTCTGGGCTGTTTTCAGGCCGTTTTCAGGCTGTTTTCAGGCCATTCTCAAGCTGTTTTCTGGGCTGTTTTCAGGCCATTTTCAGGTTGTTTTCAGGCCATTTTCAAGCCATTTTCTGGGCTGTTTTCCAGCTATTTTCAGGCTGTTTTTCAGGCCATTTTCAAGCCATTTTCTGGGCTGTTGACAAGCATTGGGGCTTGTTATTGCGAGAGGAAGGTTGAAATAGAAGGCAGATTTTGCTACACTGCAACAAAGGTCAAGAGTTCCAGATTGTAACAGGAGGGACTTTTGGAATTGCGGTTCACTGAGGAGGGCTGAGGATTGTAGTTAACATCAAGAGGACAATTATATAACTTTACAGTCCCAGAATGACATGGGTGCCTCAGGCAACAGATATTAGGTAGTAGGGAATAGCGGTAAGTATGAGTATCACACATGTCTTCAGGTTAACTTAATATCCTCAGTTCTTGTAAAGGATCCTGTCTTGTTAGCAAGGTACTTGTAGGAGAAGAAGAGGCAGATCCTGGGGTTGGAGTCAAGAGAGGACCTAGCCTAGAATCATTATGTGATTCACATTACATGTCCTCAAATGCTCCAATTGAATTCTGTTGAATGTTATCTACTGCCAATTTAGTGCTGACCATTAGTTGACAAGTTTAATGTCGGACCTAAAGAACCTGGGCCATATGTTAAGTTCCAGTTAAGAAGATTTAATGCCCAAGCCTATACAGCAACTAACAGTCAACACTCAAATGGCAATAGAGAAAAGTCAACAGAATTCAAGGGAAGCTGGACTTGAAACATTTGTGGACACGTAATGATTCTAGGCTGAATCGTCTCTTGACTCCACCCTCACGTTCTGCCTCTTGTCCTTCTATAGTATCAGTAAGAGTCACCTGCCAACCAGGTTGACTTCTACATGTGAAGACAAGAGAGAAATACTGTGGCACATAAGTGATGCCAGGTAGCGCATCATGTACTCTGAAGTCTACCAAGATAGATGGTTGACAGCTACTGTGTGGTGTTTGTTATTGTGGGGGAGGAACGTCCAAGGAAAGGAATTCTTTCAGCATGTTGGCGGTGAATCTGGGGATCAAGGATTTTTCTCAAACTCCTTTTTTGATTGATTCCTGGACAAGTTGGATCCATGTCAGTGTGTGTTGCTCATTATGTAGTTTTTGCATAATGAATGGGAGACTTCATTTTTTTCAGGAAGTGTATAATGATGATGCCAATCAGCCCATTAAGAACTGGGGTTGGCAATAGAAATAACAAGAAGGGAAACACAGTAAGTCTGGAACACACAAAATGTATCCAATTAGAGGTAGTCCTCTACTTATGACCACAATTGAGCCCGTAATTTCTGTTGCTAAGCAAGACAATTATTAAGTGAATTTTGCCCCATTTTATGACCTTTCTGGCCACATCTGTTAAGTGAATCACCGCAGGCATTAAATCAGTCACACCGTTGTTAAGTGGCTTCCCCATTGACATCCGAATTTTGATCATGTGACTGTCGGAATGCTGCAATGGTTGTAAGTGTGAAAAATGGTCATAAGTCACTTTTTTCAGTGCCGCTGTAACTTTGAATGGTCACTAAACGAACGACTGCAAGTCAAGGACTTTCTGTGAGCAGAAATATATTTTGGATGTCTCTGTGTGTGGTTCTACATGCTATGAAAGCCAACCATTGTGTGAATCAAACAGTAAGATGATTTGTTGGTCTGGGAATCACAGTAACACATTAATGAGTTAACAAAACCCATTAACGGTATTTTGTTAACTCATAGACTCTTAGAAGCATATAGCTGGAAAGGAGCTCAGAGCAGCGGTGAAATCCAGCCGTATCTATCTGGCTCGCACGAACTGGTAGCGCCGACATCGGAAGGCTCTGCTCACCTGCTGGGATGTCATTATGTCCCCGTTTTTGACCCTCTGTGCATGTGCAGAAGTGGCGTGCGCACTCACACTCACGAACTGGTAGCGAAGGTAAGTGCATTTCACTGCTGCCTCACAGGTCTTCTACTCCAACCCCTGCTCAAGGCAGGAGACCTTACATCATCCTGGTCAAACGATTCAGATCCAGGGATTAGCGTCTCACCCTTAGTACAGTAAGATATACTTTTTTAACAGTTCTTGAGGACTTTATAATTCTTTGAGAGGGGCAGCAAACTGGTAGCGTTGTTGCCTTCATCCAAATTATTTATTTGTTTAGTGTATAACATACACTATGCATGACATTGTAGCTCCCCCAGCCTTGCGTGTTATGGAAGTCCTAGCAGCCAACAATCGCTAGTCTGTGCACCACAAAAGGACAAAGTAGCTTCACCGCATCTGGCCTGCACCGTTCTCAGGGGAAGGCATCTCTTCCGGGGGCTTTCCTTCAACTGCTCCTCCACCAATCGCATCCAGGCAGATCCGGTGCCAGTTCCAGCTCTCCACACCAGAATTTCCCACTACCGAAAAGATGGTACCTGTCTATCTACTCGCAAACAATGCTTCTGAAGTGCTAGGTGGACAGGAGCTAAGGACTAGAGACGGGAACTCACCCTCTCCTATGGAGCGGGACTCGAACCGCTCAAGTGCTGGCAATTGCTCAGCCCATCCAGCATCATTAAGCCTCTGCGTTGCCACGACGCCTGACTTCATCCAAATCTTCACTCCAAATCTATTATGCCAGTAAGAAGGCCACCACAAGTGAGTTGCCAGAAAAATAGCTGGAAACACATCAAAACATTTGTAAAAAAAATAACCCAAGGACTTCAAGAGTTTATTCTCAATGAAGTTTTCATAAAGTTAAAATGACAGGTAGTCCTGGATTTACACCAGTTCATTTAGTGACTGTTCAAAGCAACAGTGGCACTGAAAAAAAAATGACTTAGGGCTTAGTTTTTCACACTTATGACCATTGCAGTCGTGTGATCAAAATTCAGATGCTTGGCAACTGACTCATATTTATGACGGTCGCCGTGTCCCGGAGTCACGTGATCCCCTTTTATGCCCTTTCACTTAACAACTGTGTGACTCATTTACCAAATGCAGTGATTCACTTAACAACAATGGCAAGAAAGGTCATTTGTGGGCTCGATTGTGGTCATAAGTCGAGGACTGCCTGTACATTTATTTAGTATACGCTAAAAATTTATTGAAAGTATGTTTTCAGTAGATCTCATTCTTTTGGGTGGCATGAATCATATTGTTTTTCACCCCAAACAAAAGAATGACATTTGGGCTGCTATTCATTGGAAGATTCTCCTCCTATCTCTCTGACCGGTCGCAATCTGTGTTGACAGGGGGGCAGAGGTCGACCCCGAGGCACCTTGCTTGTGGGGTGCCATAAGGGTCGGTCCTCTCGCCCCTTCTGTTCAACATTTATGTGAAGCCGCTGGATGAGATCATCCGTGGCTTCGGGGTGGAGTTCCATCAGTACGCTGACGACACCCAGCTGTACATCTCCACCCCAGGCCACCCCAACGATGCCCTAGAAGTGATGTCCCAGTGCCTGGAGGCCGTGCGGGCCTGGATGGGGAGAAACAGGCTCCGACCTCAACCCCTCCAAGACTGAGTGGCTGTGGCTTCCGGCGTCCCGATATAGCCAGCTGGTGCCATCGCTGACTATTGGGGACAAATCATTGGCCCCCACAGAGATGGGGCTCGCAACTTGGGCGTCCTCCTGGATGCACGGCTGTCTTTAGAAGATCATTTGACAGCCGTGGCCAGGGGGGCTTTTTATCAGGTTCGCCTGATATGCCAGTTGCACCCCTTTCTAGATCGGGACTCCCTACGCACGGTCACTCAGGCAGTCGTCACCTCCACCTGGACTACTGCAACGCTCTCTACATGGGGCTTCCCCTGGGGTGCACCCATAGGCTCCAGCTGGTCCAGAATGTGGCCGTGCGGAGGATTATGGGGGCGACGAGGTGCTCCCATGTGACACCTCTCCCTGCGCGAGCTGCACTGGCTCCCGGTGGTCTTCCGGGTGCACTTCAAGGTGTTGGTGATCACCTTTAAAGCGCTCCATGGCTTAGGGGCCGGGGGGTACTTATGAGACCGCCTTCTGCCACCAATAGCCTCCCACCGGCCAGTACGCTCGCACAGAGAGGGCCTCCTCAGGGTGCCGTCTGCCAGACAGTGTCGGCTGGTGACCCCCCAGGGGGAGAACCTTCTCTGTGGCGGCACCCCACCCCCTGGAACAACCTCCCCCCAGAGATACGCACAATATCAGACCTCCGGATTTTTCATCGGGCCCTGAAAACTTATTTATTTCAACTAGCCAGGCTGGCTTGATCCCACAGTTTGGGGTTAAATTTTAATTGATTTTAAATTGGGTTTGTTTTAAATCGCGGCCAAAAATATTTAATCATTTTTAAACTGTTTTTAAATTTTGTAAGTTCTGTTTTTATTTCAGCTGTTCACCGCCCTGAGTCCTATTGGAGAAGGGCGGTATATAAATTGAAACAAACAAACAAACAAATAAATAAATAAAAGATCTTGGAAAAGTCAACTTCATATAATAATAACCTAAATGAGTTTTCTTTGAAGTAAAAAACACAACTGACATTAAATACAATTATCATGTGGTCTTCCTTTACACTGTTCTATGAATGTTGAAAGCACAATGACCTCGAATGGATTTGCCTAACAGTGTTGATAATCTACATTTCTGTTGGGAAATTATTTTGCATCTGGTCTATTAACATCAAATTTTAACATAAGGAAACTTTTAATGATACAGGTAGCATTAACAATTAGCAATAGCCCTTACACTTATATGCAGCTTCGCAGTGCTTTACAGTCCTCTCTAAGTAGTTTACAGAGTCAGCCTCAATTTGGGTCCTCATTTTACTGACCTTGGAGTGGATGGAAGTCTGAGTTAACCTTGAGTCATTCAGGATTGAACTTCTGGCAGCCAGCAGAGTTCAGCCTACAGTACTGTATTCTAACCACAGTTCCACCCCGGCCCTTCCTTCCTTCGTTCCTTCCTTCCTTCCTTCCTTCCTTCCTTCCTTCCTTCCTTCCTTCCTTCCTTCCTCCTTCCTCCCTCCCTCCCTCCCTCCCTCCTTCCCTCCTTCCTCCTTCCTTCCTTCCTTCTTTCCTTCCTTCCTTCCTCCTTCCTCCCTCCCTTCCTTCCTTCCTTCCTTCCTTCCTTCCTTCCTTCTTTCCTTCCTTCCTTCCTTCCTTCCTTCCTCCTTCCTCCCTCCCTCCCTCCCTCCTTCCTTCCTTCCTTCCCTCCTTCCTCCTTCCTTCCTTCCTTCCTTCTTTCCTTCCTTCCTTCCTCCTTCCTCCCTTCCTTCCTTCCTTCCTTCCTTCCTTCCTTCCTTCCTTCCTTCCTTCCTTCCTTCCTTGTTAGCATTAGCACTTAGACTTAAATACAGCTTCACAGTACTTTTACAGCCCTCTCTAAGCAGTTTAGAGTCAGCCTCTTGCCCCCAACAATCTCGGTCCTCATTTTACTAAACCTTGGAAGTGGTGGAAGGCTGAGTCAACCTTGACCCGATCAGGATCGAACTATTGGCAGTGAGCAGTGAGTTAGCCTGCAATACTGCATTCTAACCACTACACTTCAGCAATAGCACTTAGACTTATATTTCACAGTGTTTTCCAGCATCTCTAAGCGGTTTATGGAATCAGCCTCTTGCCCCCAACAAGCTGGGTCCTCATTTTACCGACCTCGGAAGGACGGAAGGCTGAGTCAACCTTGAGCCAGACTTCACTTGAGACACTTAATAACTGTAATGTTTCCCTTAACAACTCTGCCAAACAACCAGTGGAACAGAAGTTGCCTCCAGAAGTTGTGGGAGCTGCATCGCTGGAGGCTTTCAAAAAGAGACTGGACAACCATTTGTCTGAAATGGTGTGGGGTCTCCTGCTCGAGCAGTGGGTTGGACTAGAAAACCTCCAAGATCCCTTCCAACTTAGTTATTATGTTATTGAGAGAGAGAGAGAGAGAGAGAGAGAGAGAGAGGGGGGGGGGGAGATGGAGAAGGAGGGAGGGAGGGGGAGAGAGAGAGAGAGAGAGAGAGAGAGAGAGAGAGAGAGAGAGAGAGTTATTCTATATTCCATGTTCTGAAAATGGTTGTAACACGGAGCAAAACTCACATGACAACTTCCTTGTTTACCAATAGAAATGTTGGGCACAATTGTGTACATAAGCCGAAAACTATCTGTTGTTCCAAGAAACTGAATGTATTTTCTCCTAGATTTGGATCCCCCATTCCATCTTTCCCCAAATCTTTTCTTTTCACCTGTCACCTGTCACTTTCATAACCAGGAGTCCAAGGGACAGATATTTGTTATATGATTTTTACAGCTAATTCTCTTTGCTTCAGGGTTTTTTTTCCCCCTTTTTTTAAAAATTTTTGGTTCTTTTGCTGATTCTCCTCATCATTGCATTTGCCAATTATAGATAGATAGATAGATAGATAGATAGATAGATAGATAGATAGATAGATAGATAGATAGATGATAGATGTTTTTTCTCTTCTCTTGTTTTAACTTCTTACCGGAATGGTCCATAGGCTCAACCTAGGCATGGATGCCTCCATGTCAGGGAACCCATTTTACTCTACTTCTAAATAAAGACTTAATTTGATTACATCATTGCATGCTGCCTTTTCTTGAAAGCACCCTCAACGAACCATCGATCTTTGTGAGATCCCTCACGCTTCGTGTTTCTGGTACTCCGGTGTGTACATATGCACACATGTTCCAGTTTGGGTACTCAGTGCCGAAAAGATTTGCTATCACTGGTATAGGGTTTCCTGCTCAAGCAGGGGGTTGGTCTAGATGACCTCCGACATCGCCTTCCAACTCTGTTATTCTGTGAGGGCCACCTCCTCCGATTTTGGGCGAAGCTGTGATTAGGAGGACAACATAAGGGCCTTCTGGACCATTGCGTTCTGATTAAGGCAGACAAGTGAGTGGCAATGACCATCAGGCATCTGTCTGAAAAATCTGTGGAGAGAAGTTGAAAACAAGGCCGACGAGCTCTCCCCCCACCTCACTCCCCCCTCAGCCATCTCTGAAGGATGACCGAGAGGTTGTGAGAGGCAGATGCAGAAGGCATAAAAACAAGCAATCAAAATGTCCAGTGGTAGCAATTTATGTAGTCATTTATTTAGAAAATTGATAGGGCTGCCCGACTCACTCATGGTGTCACCGGGTGGCTTACAGAGATAAATCCCCAATATGCATGCCATGAAACCTTTGCTCTCCTAGTGACAACAATCCGCAACAAACTTTACTGCTTGATGGGCTCCGTATCACTCCTGGGGTCCCTAGGCTCATTGGCAGAACCATGTCTTCTGGGACATTTGGAAGAGATAGGATTGCTGGGGGCCAATCCTATCTCTGCAGGGATGATGTTCTGTGAGGGATCTCACGAAGAACGATGGTTCGTTGAGGGCGCTTCCAAGAAAAGGTCAGCACGCAAGGATGCAATCAAATTAGGTCTTTATTTAGAAGTAAAAGTAGAGTAAAATAAGTTCCCAGGCATGGATGCCTCCATGCCTGGATTGAGTCCATGGGTCAGTCCCATAGGAGAGTAGAACACCAGCAGGGAAAGCGCAGGGAAAAGCAGGGAGCAGCCCCTGTGCAGGGGTGCTTATAGGGGCCCCTAGGCCCTCCCTTACAAGGTGTGTGAGGGGGCCAGAGGGCCATTAACTTTCCCCAATGGGGCTGCAGGGCCTGAGCCTCTTGACCCACCAGTGGGATCAAAGGTGCCTCTTTGTCCCCATCTGGTGGCCTTTGAAGAGACTGCCATGGCTGGCACAAAACATCTAACATGTTCCACAAGAAAGGAGCCACCTGTTGTGACATGTTGGCCCCCAGTTCCTCCAGCAGCCGAATCAGAGGAGGAGGAGGCATGGGAGTCAGGGTAAGCATCAAGGCAACTTGAGAGCTCCGAGGGGGAAGAGGGAATGGAGCTGGCAGAGAGAGAGACAGAGGCGGAGCCTGGGCTGTCCGTCAGCCCTCAGGTGGAGAGTCAACAGCCTCCAGGTCTGGAGGTGGCTGATGAGGAAGAGGAGGAACGGCTGGGTCCAGTGCCTGACACACGGATGCGCAGAAGGCAGAGGAGAGGAGAGCAGTGGAAATCTATGGGCCGGTCCTTGGGATGGAAGAGCCACTGTTGCTAGCGAAGCCCCACCCAGCTCTGGGGATAAAAGGCAGGTGGTGGAGATGAATAGGTGTGGCAGACAACTATTCGTCTCCCTGCCAGCTGGACTTGTTAGCCTGCGGTGAGAGAGAGATTTTTTGCTGGGGCTGCTGGCGCTCCTAATAAAGGTATTGTTGATTGAATTCAAAGGTTTTGTCATGTTTGGGGAGCTGAGTCAGACCACCACCATGGAGAAGGCCCTCCTTCATGCTCCCACAGATGGGGCTCCTTAAGAGAGAGGGCCCATAACATCTCAGGCCTCTCTGCTCTGCAGGTTCTGGTGCATGTAAGTAAGAAAAATGGCCTTTCAAATAACGACAGCTGTGCCTGGTTTGGCTTGGCGCTTCACAGGCATCCTACCATCAAAAGCTAGAAGTGTGGGGGAGGGAGATGAAAAGGGGAAGAAGGGCAGAAGGATGAAAGAGGGAAAAAGGGAAGGATGAAAGGGAGAAGAAGGGGGGAAGAATGAAAGGGCAATAAAGCTTTGTATGTATTGGTAGGAAATCAAGAAGAGGGAATGACAGGTGGTAAGGACCAGAGCCTGTTTGTATCAGCACCTGTTGTGGCCCGTACGTGGCCTGTGCAGCTGGTGGCTGATTCGGACAGCGAGGAGGCTGGTATGGTGCTGAACCAACAGCCTGTGCAGCTGGCACTCGAATTGGACAATGAGGCTGGAGAAGATGTGGTGCCAGAGGGGGGGATTCAGCCAGGGCCTTCAGAACCTCCAGAAGCTCCCATAAGTGAAGAGGAAGAAGAGGAGGAGCCTCTTCTCGATGCACGGGTGCACAGAGCGGCCAAAAGGCAGGAGTGGCTCCTCAGGAGGAGGTCTCCTCAAGAGTAAGGCTTGGGGCTAATTGGCCACTCCCTTAGCCTATTTAAGGAGGAATGCCGACTGAAGCAATTTGCAGGGAATAACTTCATTCACATACCTTCTTGTCTTGTCTTGCTTATCTTGCTTGGATTGTCAGAGCCATTTAAAAGAAAAAAAGCCTCTGATGATCGCGCGGCTCAGCTGGGATTGTGGGGGGGGTGGGGGGTGGGCAAGGATTTTTGCTACCGGTTCTCTGAACCACCCACCTCCATCGCTACCAGATCGGGTGATCCGGTCTAAACCGGGAGCATTTCACCCCTGGATTAGGGGACTGGAGGCTAAAACATACAATGAAAGGTTGCAGGAACTGGGCATGGCTGGACTAGTGAAGAGAAGGACCAGGGGAGACAGGATAGCAGTCTTCCAATATTTGAGGGGCTGCCACAAAGAAGAAGGAGTCAAGCTATTCTCCAAAGCACCTGAAGGCCAGACAAGGAATCATGGATGGAAACTGAACAAGGAGAGATTCAACTTAGAAATGGGGAGAAATTTTTGTGACAGTGAGAACAGTCAACCCATGGAACAGAAGTTGCCTTCGGAAGTTGTGGGAGCTTCATCACTGGAGACTTTCAAGAGAAGATTGGACTGCCATTTGTCAGAAATGGTGTAGGGTCTCCTGCTTGAGCAGGGGGTTGGACTAGAGGACCTATAAGGTCCCTTCCAACTCATCTGTTAATCTTTCAAGAGATAACATCTCCTTCCTTCCTTCCCATTCTGGTGCGACAGGTAGATCTGGTGAGAACAGACGGTCCTTCAAATAACCTGGTCCCAAGCCAATGAAGGGCTTTAAAGGAGACAACCATTACCTTGAACTGGATGCAGTACTCTAGATGTGGTCTTACTAAGGCTTTATAGGCAGGGATAGTATACACTTACTTTCCCTACCGGTTCGCAAATGTGAGTACGTCCCGTCCACGCATGCGCCTGGCCTTTGGTGCATGTGCTTTGCTGGTGTTCACACACCTTTGGCACATGCGCCTGGCCTCAAAAATGTGCCTTAATAGGATGGCATAGAGCCGAGGTGGGTGGGCAGGCCGAGCCACGATTTCCGTTACCAGTTCAGGCAAAGTGTCCCAAACTGGCTAAATACCACCTCTGTTTATAGAGTGGTATTAGTACCTCCCTTGATCCTGATTGAATCCCTTTATTAACGCAATTTAGGATTGCATTGGCTTTTTTGGCTGCCACTGCACGCTGCTGGCTCATATTTAACTGGTTGTCCACTAAGTCTAAGCCAAGAAATTAAAAGAGGCTTGCTCCTGGGGAGGAAAGCTATGGCAAAATTAGCATTCTAAAAAGCAGAGACATCACCCTGCCAACAAAAGTGCGTATAGTCAAGGCTACAGTTTTCCCTGTTGCAATGGATGGCTGTGAAAGTTGGACCATAAGGAAGGCTGAGAGCCAAAGAATGGAGGCCTTTGAACTCTGATGCTGGAGAAGACTCCTGCGAGTCCCTTGGACTGCAAGGCGATCAAAATGGTGAGTCCTAGAGGAGATCAACCCTGACTGCTCTCTAGAAGGCCAGATCCTGAAGAGGAAACTCAAATACTTTGGCCACCGAATGAGAAGGAAGGACTCACTGGAGAAGAGCCCAATGCTGGGAACGATGGAGGGCAAAAGGAGAAGAAGGAGACGGCAGAGAACGAGGTGGCTGGATGGAGTCACTGAAGCAGTTGGCGTGAGCTTAAATGGACTCCAGAGGATGGTAGAGGACAGGAAGGCCTGGAGGAACGTTGTCCATGGGGTCATGATAGGTCGGACACAACTTCACAACTAACAACAATCATTAAGTCTCCAAGATCCCTCTCACAGTTCCTGCTATTAAGCCTGGTTTCACCTAGTCTATAGGTCTACTTTGGGTTTTTCTTGCCTAAGTGACCTCCAAGGTCTTTTCCATCCAACTCTGCCGTTCTGTGTTCCCTCCCCTTCCTCTCCCCCGCCAAGGCTTAGCTAATCACAAACCACTTTCAAAAGTCTCCTGACAAACAGGTGAAAGACGAAATGAAACAGCGGCTTAATCTGCAGGGATGAACTCTATCAACGATCCAATTATTTTTGGATTTGATGCCTTTTTTGTTTTCACGAGCCTCGGCAATCTCCTTCGAGGGATGGAGCCTCCTTCGCTCTCCGTCCCTCGCCTGGGCAGGACCTGCCTTGAATTACAAACCATGAGTCCTATTAGCATATAAATTGATACTATGGGTTAGCAAAGGAAGTGGACTCATTGGACGGAATAATGAGGAAGTGGAGTTGAACTGATAATTCCTTTGGAGGAACAAAGTGTGCAACTTTCTAGGTGTGCTTTTCATCTCGCTGGGGTTGTGAGAATGAAACTTGGTTTTACCCGCTGGGTTCTTTTTAGATTCAGAATAACAGAATAACCAAATTGGAAGGGACCTCAGAGATCTTCTAGTCCAACCCTTTCATCTAGCAGGAGACCTGATGTGATCCGCCAGAAGCCTGGGGAGCTGGCAGAGGAGTCAGACAGTGAGGGGCCTGGGGAGGACTCCAGTGCTGGAGTCTAGGGAAGGCCCGGACGATGGCTCTGCGTCGGAGGCAGGGATGGGGCCAGGGCCATCTGGCAGTGATGCACAGACTCTGGAGCCCCCAGAGTCAGACAGCAGTGTTGTGGCTCCGTTACCTGAGCCTGTGTCATCGGCAGGAGAGGACTCTGTGAGTGAAGGAGAGGAGTTGGCAAGGCCTCCCTCTCCAGGACCCTCCTCTCTGGCAATGCCTTCGGTGTCCACCAAAGGGCAAGAGATAGGGCCAGGGCCAAGCATGTCCATGCAGCCACAGGTGGACAGTGATGAGGAAGATGAGTCTTGGCTGGATCCTCGGCAGCGTCACAGAGATAAGCACGCGCAGCAGAAGAAAAGGTGTGCCAGAGATTAGGCTGAATCACTGGACCACACCCCACAGGGTATAAAAGGGGGTGAGGTGGCCATTCAGACTCTGTGACGGACAAAACTAACTACTATCAAGTCACATTGCATCTTTGGAAACAACATTATCGGCCTTGGATTTATTTTACGAACTGGACAATTCTTGACTGTGTGTATTTTGTTTATTGAGTAAAGTTCTTGGCAAGCAGCTACTGGGTTGCTGCCAAGCGTCTTATTGGAAGAATTGGTTGTCTGCCAGTTTATTTAACCCCCGGCTGTCTGTTTGTGTGCGTGTGTGGGACAGGGACAGAACAAGCAGAGAGGCAGAGGAACAGGAGGAGCCTGTTCCTAATGCATGCATGTGAAGAGCTACCAGAAGGCAAGAGCAGTTGAAGCAAAAAGGACGACTCAGGAGCAAGGGCAGAAGATGATTGGCCCCTCCCATAAGGCTTAAAAGAGCATTGGGTTCTTTGTAGAAAAGCAACATTGATTCCAGTGCTTCTTGTCAGCGTCTCTTGAACTTTGTGGGGGTTTTGCCAAGAAAAGCCTCTGGCAGGTTGCCAAAGACATCAAAGGTTGGTGATAAGGCTGACGGACTGGTTATGAAGAATTTTGTTTTGGACTAAAGTTGAGAATGAATTAATTCTCAGCTGTTTTAATAAAATAAGTTTGTTGAGGACTGAATTGTGTTTGGTAATCACTACTTGGGCCTTGGTCACAACAATACCCGAGCTGGTGAACCTATGGCACATGTGCCACAGGTGGCAAGCAGAGCCTTCTCTGAGGGCAGGCCAGCTGTCACCCCAACCCAGCTCTACCACGCAAATTCACGCACCTCCTGTTGGGCAGCTGGTCTTCAGCTCTCTGCCATGCATGCACACGGGGTGGGGTGCATACGAGGAAGCATGCGTGCATGCACAGGCAGTGGGGCGAGTTGCATTTTGGGGATTTGCATGCATGCGTCCCCTCCATGCCCCGTTTTGGGCCTGGAAAGCCTCCTGCACCAACCTGGAAGCCAAAAATGGGCACACACATGAACAGGGGGTGCTTCAGGGGTGGGTTCTAAATTTTTTTACTACCAGTTCTGTGGGCGTGACTTATTTTGTGGGTGTGGCTTAGAGGTCATGTGACTAGGTGGGCGTGGCTAGCTGGTCAGAGTCATTTCTGGAAGGTCCTCGCACGTACGACCAGTCCTTGCACTTACGACCCGACTCATTTGTTTGCTTTTAACACTGATCAGCTGTAGGGCGGCCCTTTGAAGCCTCGCGGCAAGAGTTTAAACTGTTTTTTTCCCTCTCGTCATCAGCTGGGACTCAGGAGGCAGCAATAGATTGGGGGTGGGACCAAATAAAAGGTAAGAGTAACGTGGGGGGTGGGTGGGAGGGTGTGGGTGGGAGAACCGGTTCGCCATCACTGCCTTATACCATTTCATGTCACCTAAAATGTCTAACCTATATATGTCCCCACCGCTCCATGGTCCATCAAGAGTTAACACTACTACACAACCCATAACTCCCACAATCCCACCTTACCTTAACTCCTCCCCCTGGGTACAAAAGGACCATCCACATGGGCAACAGCCAGTTCCAGATATATACCTGAGAAGAAAGGATATATTTTAAACTGCAAATAAATAAATTGCAACGATTACTACTTTGCATCGAGAGTTATTGGGTTAGATCCTCCCTTTTCAACATTTCAGAGAAATGGTTGTCCAATCTCTTTTATAACCACCAGTGTTGGAGCATTCACAACTTCTGGAGGCCAGTCGTTCCACTGGTTAATTGTTCTAACTGTCAGAAAAAATTCCTCCTTAGTTCTAGGTTGGTTCTCTTTTTGATTAGTTCCCATCCATTGCTCTGCCTTCAGATGTTTTGGAGAATATTTTATATTCATATTTTTTAAAAAACACCTTCCCTAAATTCTCCACTCTTCTTTCTTCCCCCTTGGAGATTCCTTCTCTCTCTTCTTTTCAAAAATACATTTTCAAAAGTACAGAAAGAAAAGATAAAAAAGCAAATGAAAGAGAATTGCCTCTGATTTTCTTTGCGTCAAAATATGATTACAGAACTATTTTTGGCTATAAGATTACAGAAAAGCTCACCTTTTTATCTATTTTTCCCCAATCATCAAAAGCATAGATCACAAATGCATTTTTTCCTGTTTTATGTAAAAGATCTATAAGGGGTTTCCCATCAGCCCTAAATGTTGATTTTTGTCTAATCAAAAACATTGATTTAGCCACCTCTGCAGGTTCCATTATCTTCACAAAACTTTTCTTGGAAATACAATTTTTTTTTCCTCATGGGAAATGAAGAAGCATCAAAGGAGAATTAGATGAACCTTCAAGTCACCTTCAAATCAGGGTGTTAAAAATCACCCTAATAATGTAAAGACTTCCTCAAAACATAATATCACTGATTGCAACCTAATTCTATATCAAGCTTTTAATTCTATACCAAAACCAAGCTTTTGATAATGTGTGCCGTACCATATGGTCTAATCCAGCGGTTCTCAACCTGGGGGTCACGACCCCTTTGGGGGTCGAATGACCATTTCACAGGGGTCGCCAAAGCCCTCTCTCGCCCCCCCCCCACACCTTCACTCACCCTCACCCTCTGCCTCTGTTGGATCGCCCGGTCGCCGTTCGCTTACCCCGCCCACTCCCAATCTATTGCTGCCTCCGGAGTCCCAGATGATGGCTAGAGGAAAAAAAAACTGTTCAAATTCTTGCCACGGGGCTTCAAAGGGCCGCCCTATAGCCAGTGGTGCAGCCGAACCGTTTGTTAAATTGCTGGCTTGCCCCGCCCCTCCGCACCACTATTTATTGCCAATAAATAGTGGTGGGCGAGGGGCGGGCGAGCCAGCAATTTAACAAATGGTTTGGTGTTTTTTTGTAATTTTATTGGCCGGTGGAGCTTCAGCATAGGCTAATTAGCCCTTGATTAGATCGGCTCCCGACTCTCAGCTGATTTGCTCTCAACTGTTTTGCTCAGGGCTCTGCTGCTTTCTTGCAAAGAGTCATGGAGCAGATTTTTTTTTTCCCCTAGCTATGCTGAAAAATGAAACTGAAACTGCTTTGCTGTAACGTTGGAAAATTAGCCAGGCAGATTTCTTTTCTTTTTCCTCACCAAAAAAGGTAGGTGCAAACAATGGGAAATTTAGGGAAAAAGAGGAGAGTTCAAGATTTTAAAACACAAAAGAAAAAAAGCTCTATTTAACTAGGGAATTGTAATAATTGAGATACTATTAATTGTATATTTCTGAAAGCAGAAATGGTTAAGTTGTGGTTTGGAGGAATATATGGGGGAAATTATTTGGTTTATTATTATTGGTAAATATAATTAATTGATTTGTAAGAAATTGGATTGCATGGAAATAATGGAATATTCATGTTCATGAATAGAATCTAATCGAACAAATGGTAAGGATGAAGGGGAATTCAGACACAAAACAGGTTTTGTTGAAAACAAGAACATGGTAAGACCACACTTGGAATCCTGCATCCAGTTTGGGTCACCACAATATATAAAAAGATGTTGAGATTCTAGAAAAAATGCAGAGAAGAGCAACCGAGATGATGATGGGGCTGGAGGCTAAAACATACGAAGAACGGTTGCAGGAATTGGGTAGGCTTACTTTAATGAAGGGAAGACATGAGAACAGTCTTCCAAAATCTTGGGGGCTTCCACAAAGAGGAAGAGGTCAACCTATTTTCCAAAACACCAGAAGGCAAGACAAGAAGCAATGGATGGAAACTAATCAAGGAGAAAAGCAACTTAAAAACTTAGGAAAAATTTCCCAACAATGAGAACAATTAACCAGTGGAATGACTTATAGTACCTCCAGTTGTGGGTGCTTCATTACTGGAGGTTTTCAAGAAGAAATTGGACAACTATTCCAGGGGTGGGTTCTAAATTTTTTACTACCGGTTCTGTGGGCGTGGCTTATTTTGTGGGTGTGGCTTGGAGGTCATGTGACTAGGTGGGTGTGGCTAGCTGGTCAGAGTCATTTCTGGAAGGTCCTCGCACTTACAACCAAGTCCTCAACGTACGACCCGACTCATTTGTTTGCTTTTAACACTGATCAGCTGTAGGACGGCCCTTTGAAGCCCCCCGGCAAGAGTTTAAACAGTTTTTTTTTCCCTCTAGTCATCAGCTGGGACTCAGGAGGCAGCAATAGATTGGGGGTGGGACCAAATAAAAGGTAAGAATAACGTGGGTGGGAGGGCGGGGGGGGAGAACCGATTCGGTGACGTCATATCATCACCACTACCGGACCAAACCGGGAGGAACCCACCACTGAACCATTCGTCTGGAATGGTATAGAGTTTCCTCCTTGAGCTGGGGGTTCGAACAGAAGACCTCTGTGGTTATTCTGTTGCTCTGCTAATTAATTAATGGAATGGCTTGCCTTCAGAAATTGGATGTTCTGACCGTAAACAGCATAAACTTAGTCCCGGCAAACCTCTTTAATTCAAACAGCTGTGAATTATTGTCATTCCCAGTCTGAAAGGCTGTGTTGTGGCCCGTACACGGCCTGTGCAGCTAGTAGCTGATTCCGACAGCGAGGAGGCTGGTGTGGTGCTGCTCCAGTAGCCTGTGCAGCTGGCACTCGAGTCGGACAGTGAGGAGGCTGGAGAAGATGTGGTGCCAGAGGCGGGGATTCAGCCAGGGCCTTCAGAACCTCCAGAAGCTCCCATAAGTGAAGAGGAAGAAGAGGAGGAGCCTCTTCTCGATGTACAGGCGCGCAGAGCTGCCAAAAGGCAGGAGTGGCTCCTCACGAGGAGGTCTGAGATGGCGCAGTGGTTAGAGTGCAGTACTGCAGCTACTTCAGCTGACTGCCAGTTCAGCAGATCAGCGGATCAAATCTCACGGGCTCAAGGTTGACTCAGCCTTCCATCCTTCCGAGGTGGGTCAAATGAGGACCCAGATTGTTGGGGGGCAATATGCTATTTAATATACTGTCTTTGGTGTAAGCTGCCCAGAGTCCTCGGAGAGTGGGCGGCATAGAAATATGAAAAACAAACAAACAAACAAACAAACAAACAAACATGTGAGGAAGGCCGAGACCCCCCCTACGACCAAATTGACTGCCTGCCGTGTGACCCTTGGGGATTCCAATCACCTTTCCTGCATACCACAAGTCTCAGTTTTGGGCCCTGTACTCTTTAACATATCCATAAGTATGTGGACAGAGGGAATGCTTGGAAAAATTGCTGAAGACATGAGCTCATTCGGGATAGTTAATGACCTAGAAGACTGAAATAAAATTCAGGATGACCTTGTTATGTGCTGGAAATGTGCTGAAAATAGCACAGTGAAATCTAACAGAGGAGAACAAAGTCCTTAATTCACGCCACATTCAAGATACTTGTGTTTCCACGTTCTCTGTAGGGGTGGGTTTCACATATTTTTACCACTGGTTCGCCCCCCGCGCACAAACTCGCTTCATGTACACACCTTCCACACATGCACCAGGGGTGAAATCCAGCAGGTTCTGACAGGTTCTGGAGAATCGGTAGCGGAAATTTTGAGTAGTTTGGAGAACCGGCAAATATCCCCTCTGGTTGGCCCCTGAGTGGGGTGGGAATGGAGATTTTGCAATATCCTTCCCACAGGAGTGGGGAGGGAATGGGGATTTTGCAGTATTCTTCCCCTGCCATGCCCACCAAGCCATGCCCAAGGAAGGAAGGAAGGAAGGAAGGAAGGAAGGAAGGAAGGAAAGAAGGGGAGAAAGGAAAGGAGAAAGGAAAGGAAAGGAAGGGAAGGGAAGGGAAGGGAAGGGAAGGGAAGGGAAGGAAAGGAAAGGAAAGGAAAGGAAAGGAAAGGAAAGGAAAGGAAAGGAAAGGAAAGGAAAGGAAAGGAAAGGAAAGGAAAGGAAAGGAAAGGAAAGGAAAGGAAAGGAAAGGAAAGATGGAAGAGATGGAAGAGATGGAAGAGATAGAAGAGATGGAAGACAGAAAGAAGGAAAAAAGGGAAGGACAGAGGGATGGAGGGAAGGAAGGAGGGAGGAAGGAAGGGATGGATGGAAGAGATGGAGGACAAAAGGAAGGAGAAAAGGAAAGGAAGGAGGGCAGAAGGAAGGAATGGAAGAAAAGGAAAAAAGAAGGAAGGGAAATGGGAGGGAGGGAGGAAGGAAAGAAGGGATGGAAAAAATGGAAGACAAGGAAAGAAGGAAGGAAGGAAGGAAGAGGAGAAAGGAAAGCAAAGCAAAGGAGAATAGAAAGGAAAAGAAGAAAGGGAAGGGAAGGGAAGGGAAGGGAAGGGAAGGGAAGGGAAGGGAAGGAAAGGAAAGGAAAGGAAAGGAAAGGAAAGGAAAGGAAAGGAAAGGAAAGGAAAGGAAAGATGGAAGAGGTGGAAGAGATGGAAGAAATGGAAGACAGAAAGAAGGAAAAAAGGGAAGGACAGAGGGATGGAGGGAAGGAAGGAGGGAGGAAGGAAGGGATGGATGGAAGAGATGGAAGACAGAAGGAAGGAAAAAAGGAAGGGAAGGAGGGCAGAAGGAAGGAAGGGATGGAAGAAATGGAAAACAGAAGGAAGAAAAATGGGAGGGAGGGAGGAAAAAGGTATGGAAAAAATGGAAAACAAGGAAGGAAGGAAGGAAGGAAGGAAGGAAGGAAGGAAGGAAGGAAGGAAGGAAGGAAGGAAGGAAGTTGTCATTAAAACACCATGCGTCTTCCTTTTATAAATGCAACATTGGTGGGAGGCTTAATACTACAGAATAGGGAGAGAAAACTGTGAACTTTCAACCTCATTGTGGTTGTGATTGACCTAAGACCGGCATCCTCTCAGAACTCTACTACTTGGCATCTCCCTCCTTCTCTCCCTTTCCCCTGTTGGAAAGGTGCCGTTTCATTTTTTTTAAAAAATTTTTTTGAGAAAAAAAAATCACTGAGATATTTTCATGATGAGGCTGTATTTCCCTCGGTGCAGCTGATCTGTTATTGAGATTGCTTGGAATGACGTGGCCTCTCCCGGTCACTGCATCTCAAGAAAGGATATTGTAGATATTTCAAAGATTCAGGATACACCAACCAGCAGAGTCGAGGGACTGTTATGTGCCGTGTTGAGATGCTTTCAGCAATCTATCTGCAAACACATTAAATAAACTAGGAGTTAATTGATAAATTCCCCATTGAGGAGCATTGGTGATGCTTCATTTTACACTTTTAAGAGGGATCTTAAGACATCAAAAGGGATCTTTTGGCTTAGGCCCGGGGTACCTGCAGGAACATCTCCTACCATCCTCCCATCGTCCAGTGCGCTCACATAGAGCGGGCCTCCTCAGGGTGCCGTCAGCCAGACAATGTTGGCTGGCGGCCCCCAGGGGGAGAGCGTTTTCTGTAGGAGCGCTGACCCTCTGGAATGGGCTGCCCACCGGCCTCAGGACATCCCCCCTCTCCTTCCTCCTCTCCTTCCGCCGCGAATTGAAGACGGGGCTTTTTCAGCAAATGGGCTGAATCGGTAGGGGTGATTTTAAATAATTTTAATTAATTTTAAATTGATTTTAATGTTTATGTATTTTATTTTTTTGTTCATTTTTGTTCGCCCTGAGTCCTTCGGGAGAAGGGCAGCATATAAATTACATAAATAATAAATAATAATAAATAATAATAAATAATAATAATAATAAATAATAAATAATAATAATAATAATAATCTTACCTGGTGGAGGATCAATATATTCTCACTTAACCATGTACCATCCTACATATATGCAGCAGAACCAATTGCTCCCTGTCTACACAACACACACAGGATATGATGCAAGTAGAAAATAGGAGACATCATAAAATTGGTATGGACTTCAGGGTCTCCCTGCTTTCATTTGAATTGTTAGGAAATTAAAATTAGGTTGATTTTTATGTCAAATCAGGGGTGAAATCCTCCCGGGTTTGCCACCTGTTCGCTGCACGCCAAATACACGCTACATGCACACGCATGCACATTTCACGCCAAACACACGCTGCACACGGAAAAAGGAGGCTTGGGAAGGTAAGTTGAACAGTGAGTGTGGTGGGGGGAAAAGCTGTGCCACGTGATTTAGATTCACTAGAAAATAGGAAATCCTGATTTAAAATCCTGATTTTAAATTGCGTGGCACAGCTGATTGTTGGAAATACCGGTTCGGACCGGTTTGCCTGAACTGGTGTGAATCGGTAGGATTTCCCCACTGTATCAAATTGCAAGGGATCAGGCTATTTGAAGGACCACCTCTCTCTATTCCACCCACACAGTCTACCAGGATAAGAAGGAGGTTGTTTTAGAGGTTCCATGAATTAGGGATGGAATAGAATAGAATAGAATAGAATAGAATAGAATAGAATAGAATAGAATGGAATGGAATGGAATGGAATGGAATGGAATAGCATAGCATAGCATAGCATAGCATAGCATAGCCAGGGCCGGATTTAGATGAAAAGAGGCCCTAGGCTATTCCACTTTTGAGGCCCTTTCACCTATAGTGAAAGTGTAATTTTAATTTTGCTAACAATTTGAATGTAGGCCCCTCTTGATCTTGAGGCCCTAGGCTGAAGCCTAGTTAGCCTATAGGAAAATCCGGCCCTGAGCATAGCATAGCATAGCATAGAATTCTTTATTGGCCAAGTGTGATTGGACACACAAAGAATTTGTCTTGGTGCATATGCTGTCAGTGTACATAAAAGAAAAGAAACATTCATCAAGAATCATAAGGTACAACCCTTAATGATAGTCATAGGGAAACAGTCAATATAAATCTTAAGGATACCAGCAACAAGGTTACAGTCATACAGTCATAAGTGGGAGGAGATGGGTGGTGGGAACTATGAGAAGATTAATAGTAGTGCAGACTTAGTAAATAGTTTGACAGTGTTGAAAGAATTATTCGTTTAGCAGAGTGATGGCGTTCGGAAAACTATTGGTGGGACCACAAAAAATGACTTTTTCCCCTTTCATTCCCCACCATTCAGCTAAAACTGAAGAAGCTTCTTGTATGAGAAGTGAAATGTTTACAAGAGGAAAAGAAAAACCAAGAAAGTCCAGTTGCCTTTTGGAAAAAAGAACTTTGGGTCATAGATCCATCTTATCCAATGGTCTTCCCCCCCCTTTTTTTTTTCTAACAAATGCCAAAATAGTCATAAAACATGAGGTTCCAATCTGGGTCAGTCACCGGGATCAGAGGTTTTGTCTTCCGAGCTTTTGGACTCGTGCTGGAGCCCATCTTCAGGGAACTTCTCTCTAGCAGAGCGTGCTGTTCTGTGTGGTATTTATAGTGCCTGTTGTAAGTGGCTTTTTAGATGTTGATTGGGGTGTGTTGATGGCTGGCTTTTAAGCAGGGGTGAAATGCTACCGGTTCAGGCCGGTTCGCCTGAACCGGTATTAAAGAAATGTAAAAAAAAAAAGTTCCGACGATCAGCTGACTGAGGCGCGATTGTTGGAACTTTTTTTTTTTAACTTTTAAAGCATTTTTTTACTACCGATTCAGGTGAATACATAGTAAAAAAATACTTTAAAAAAGTAAAAAAAAATCACAGTTCTGCCGCGCAATCGTCCGAGCCTTTTTTAAAAACTTTTTTAAAGCATCTTTTAACTACCTATTGGCCCAAACTGGTAGTAAAAAAATTCTTTAAAAAGGCAAAAAAAAAAAAAAAGGTCCCCAAGATCAAGCTGTGCCACACAATCGTCCGAACCTTTTTTTTTTTTTTTTACTTTTTATAGCATTTTTTTACTACCGGCTCAGGCAGTAAAAAATGTAAAAAAAAAAAAAATAGTAAAAAATGCTTTAAAAATGTTTTTAAAAGGTTCCCAAGATCGCGCACCACAGCTGATTCCCCACTTCGCTGTTCTACTTACCTACCTTCCCAAGTCTCCTTTGGTGTGTACTGAGTATGCTTGCACAGCGCATGTTTGGTGCAAAATACACATGCGTGCATATAGCATGTGCTTGGGATGCAGCACACATGCACGGCCAGCAAATCGGTAACAAACCGGTTCAGATTTCACCACTGCTTTTAAGTCGCTGGCTGTTGTTTCCTTGTGCTTCCAAGTCCTGGCCTTCTAAGTACTTCATAGGCTGGTGGTAAATCAACACTCCTGTTGACTGATGAGAGGCCCGTTTCCCAGCCTTCAATCATTTCCTTGGCTGTTTTTGTGCCTTCTCGTCCAACAATCTTAGTAGCTGCAAAATTGAATGTGTGTCCTTGTTCATTGCAGTGTAGTGTGAGGCTACCGATGAATTTGGATCTCTTCGTCCGACTGCTCGCTTGTGTTCTTGCAATCCGGTGGTTAGCTTCCTCCCCGCCTGTCCTACATATTCATAGGGGCAATCCATGATTACCTGACCCCAGGATGCTGCAACTGGTTATAGGTGTGAAGTCGTTTCCAGGCACCTGAAATGCAATCAAGGAATCGCAAGAGAATCTTGAAGCAATTTCATATCCCCAAGTTGGAGTTTTAGTACTAGCTGGTTATTAATCATGCTAAACGAAAGTGCCATTTGCATCCTCCTTAACATCAAGAAATATTGCTTTTAAAAAAAAGAAAACAGGTTCTACCGCCATCATATCCTGAATTCCCCCCCCCCCCCAGTTGACAGAGTAATGACTTCAAAAGATTGCTTGGAGCCTTAAAATATTGCCACATCTTTCAAGGAACATCTTTTTGCTGCAAATAAGAGATTAGGAGTTGTGAGCTGAGATTGCATCCAGTGACAACTCAACTTATGTGCTAAAAAAAGAAAGAAAAAGAAAGCTGGGAAATTCAAACTGAATCACAGATATATGACGCTAGAAGGCTAAGAGATGGTGTAGAGGAATGCATGAAATCTACCTGAGATATTTCATTGGTAGTGTCGAAATCTCTTAGAATGACCTGTGTTGCTAAAAGGATAACAGATTTAGAAGGACCTTGGAGCTCTTCTTGTCCAACCAGCTAGTCAAGCAGAAGAGCCTATACCATCTCAGACAAATGGTTGTCCAATCTCTTCTTGAAAACCTCCAGTGATGGAGCCCCTACAATTTCTGAAAGCAAGCTGTTCCACTGAATAGTTGTTCTCACTGTCAGGAAATTCCTCCTTAGTTCTAGATTGGTTCTCTCCTTGATTACTTTCCATCCATTGCTTCTTGTCCAGCCTTTAGGTGCTTTGGAGAATAGCTTGACTCCCTCTTCTTTGGGGCAGCCCCTGAGATATTGGAAGACTTCTATCATGTCACTCCTAGTCCTTCATTTCATTAGAGTAGACTAAACATATCCAATTCAGCAATCATTCTTTATATGTTTTAACTTCCAGGCCCCTAATCATCTTTGTTTCTCTTCTCTGCACTCTTTCCACAGTCTCAACATTTTATTTTATTTTTTACATTGTGGTGAGGTGACCAAAACTGGACGCAATATTCCAAGCATGGTATTACCAAAGCATTATATAGTGGTAGTAACGCTTCTAGAGGAAATGTTCTTTGACACCTATTTTCAGAGAGCATGGTGGTTGGAAATGAGGACAATTACTTTCTGGACATCTCCATGTACTCCCAACCATTCTCTTATCTTCAAGTCTGAAATGTTGAACAAACTTTTGATGGGCACACAGAAATACAGAGGTCTGACAAAATACTTGCTACATTCTGGAAGTCTTCACAATGGAGTCCCAACGGTGCTTTTTCAAGAGGCAACTGGACTTTCTCAGTTTTTCTTTGAAGATGTTTTGCTTCTCATCCAAGAAGCTTCTTCAGCTCTGACTGGGTGATGGGGAATGGAAGGATTTGTACTCCTTGCAGACACTTGGTCATTTGCATCCTTTTAGAGAGTCATTGAGGCCACCTGAAGGTTAATCTGTGTCTTCTAAAAGGTTGCAAATAACCAGCTGTCTGAAAGGGGTATAAATCCTTCCATTCACTAACATCCTGTCAGAGCTGAAGAAGCTTCTTGGATGAGAAGCGAAACGTTTTCAAAGAAAAACCAGAAAGTCCAGTTGCCTCTTGAAAAAAGCAACTTTGGGACAACCATGACCTAGATGACAGAATCTCCATAGACCCTAATGGAGTTTGCCCGTTACTCTTGTAAATTGTGACAGTCATAAAGCAGGTCACCCCTGTGACTGACTCAATTTTATAACCTTTCTTGAGGCAGTCATTAAGCAAATTCCTGGTCATTTATATGTGGTTGTTAAGTGAACACTGTGGATGTTAAGCAAATCCATCGTTTGCCATGGGGTGTTTGTGCCAAAAACTGGAAGTAAACACCAGTTTTCAGTTTAAAAAAAAAAATAAAAAATCATAAATTGTGATCATGTGACTGCAGGACATGGAATGACCATAAATTTAGGCCAGTGGTTGAGCACTCAAAATGTGGTGGCATGACTGAAAGGGATGGTCTGGCCTTCAGAAGTTTGGAATTGGGCTATATAGTAAGTATCTTTTAGAGTGTCCATTGTAACTTTAAATGGTTTCTAAGCAACCAGTCATAAGTTGAGGACTAACTGTATAGGCCGAGTTACTGCTATCTAGACAAATATATCATGTTCCATCATGGTGAAGTAAACTTTGAATTTTCATCAGCAGAACTTCATTGCTTATAGTTGCATCCTATTTTCCTACTTTTTCCTTCCTTTGTCCCAGTCTTGATATAGTGTCCAATTGGACAGAAGAATTTGACAGAAGAAACTATGGATGAAGAAACTATTTCATTGGCGATTGTAGGCAATTGTAGCCAGAGACAAATTCTAGAGATTGTAAGGTTAGATTAGCAACAAGGCATGAAGAATGATGAACAAGGGAAATAAATCTTTGTAATACTTTCCCATTTGAACTCCTATCTTGTTTGCAGTTGAGTAAACCCCAATGAAATCACTCAAGCAAATTGAAAAGGACAACAACCAAGTATCAGAAATCTTGAGGTTCCTTCACGTTCTAAACTTATGGAAACCGCCTACTCCAGATATCTCAGCAAATAAAGCAGAAATGTAGACTGCCATGCTAATTATCTGCCATCTGGTCACTTCTATCTCTGTTAATTTTTAATTGCTATTTATTTTTGGCATCTGCTTTGGCTATTTAGCAGCCTTGAGTAAGAGAGGGTGGGGGATAGAGAGAGAAAGAGAGAGAGAAGGAGAAAGAAAAAGAATGGAAGAGCAAAAGAGAAAAAAGAAGAGGGAAAGAGAGAGGGAAAGAGGAAGTGTGTGTGAAAAAGAAAGAGAGAAAAGAAGAGAGAAAAAGAATGGAGGGAATGAAAGAGAGAAAGAAAAAAAGAAAAGAGGGAAAGAGAAAGAGAAGGAATGTGTTTGTGTGTGTGTGTGTGAGAGAGAGAGTGAGAAGGAGAGAGAAAAAGAATGGAAGGAGTGAAAGAAAGAGATACAAAGAAGAGGGAAAGAGAGAGGGAAAGAGAAAGAATGTGTGTGTGTGTGAGAGAGAGAGAAAGAATGGAAGGAACAAAAGAAAAAGATAAAGAGAGAAGAGGGAAAAAGAGAGGGAAAGAGGAAGTGTGAAAGAGAGAGAGAGGGAAAAGGAGGGAGAAAAAGAATGGAGAGAGTGAAAGAGAGAAAGATAAAAAGAGAAGAGGAGAAAAGAGAGAGGGAAAGAAAGAATGTGTGTGTGTATGAGTGAGAGAGAGAGAAGGATGGAGAAAAAAGAATGGAGAGCGTGAAAGAGAGAAAGATAAAAAGAGAGAAGAGGGAAAGAGAAAGGGAAGAGAGAAATGGAAAGAGAAGGAATGTGTTTGTGTGTGTAAGAGAGAGAGAGAGAAAGGCATCAGACAATGTCACTGGGACTTACATCTGTTCAGCACCTTGGACAGATCCGTTCAACATGAATTACTTTGGAGCCTAAGCGATGACACAACGGTAGAAGCCAACAACTTAATTGTCCTGCACAACCACAGCAGACATTTTTCAGCTCAGAGGTAGGCCAGGTGGGATCCGTATGGGAAGAGGGCACACTGCTGTCTCTGAAAGAGGAAAAACTGCAATCAAGAGAGCCCCGTCTCTCTCGGCAATATTGTGAGAGTTAAGTCCGAGGAAAACCATCTCTTACAAGAAGAGTTGTCCAGCACCAAACAGGGGACAGATGGAAAACAGAAGAGGCTCCCACGAGAAAATCACTGGGTCCAATATAGGATTTAGGAAGGAGAATTTTGTCATGGGGGAAAAAATCCACTTAAATAAGCAACCAAAGGATTTGGAGGCAGATGCCAGAATGGTGCAAACAAATTTGTCATGGGAGGAAAAAAAAAAACCCACTTAAATAAGGAATCAAAGGATTTGGAGACAGTCGCAATAAAGTACCTTTTATTGGTACCCACGACTAGAGGGATGACTGGGCTTCTTGCCAAAGGCACAGAGCAGAGCCCTGAAGCTCTCAAGGTTACAGGTTATATAACCTCTGAAATCATACATAATAATTACAAAGGCAATGTAAATTACAGCGCAACCTTTCCAGCCGGCATGTGGAGTCGGAGAACACCGAGTGACCTTATTGTGAGCTAATCTGAGGCCTGCGAATTCTAAATTTTTAAAGAGGCTCCAAGCCCATCCTTTCTACCCGGAACAGCAATCCTGTTTATTATGCCCTTAGATTGACTTATGTCACATCAAGGAAAAGGCAACCATCTGCTTTTCTAGCACTGCTGATGTTACCTGGTTTGGGTAATGAAATGTCTGCAAGAAAACCACCAAGCTTAGAGAGCATCAGGGACCCCATAGTCTTCCTCCTCCTCCTCTCCTCTCCCTTCTAGCAATTGATAATGTTACATAATTTGGGTAATGAAATGTCTGCAAAAAAACCACCAAGCTCAGAGAACACCAAGGACCCCACAGTCCTCCTCCTCCTCCTCCTCCTCCACCTCCACCTCCATCATCATCATCATCATCATCTTTGCAAACCTCACTCCTTTCTAGCACTTACAATGTTATCTTGTCTGGTAATAAAACATCTGCAAGAAAACAACCAAGCCGGGGAGACCACCAAAGACCCCACTGTTCTCCTCTTCTTCCTTGTCCTCACCACAAACTCCACTCCCTACTAGCACTGATTATGTTATCTTGTCTGGTAATGAAACATCTGCTAGAAAACTAACAAACTCAGAGAGCACCAAGGACTCCATAGTCCTCCTCCTCTTCCTCCTCCTCTTCCTCCTCCACCTCCTCCTCCTTCCTCCACCACCTCCTCCTCCTCTTCTTCTTCCTCCACCTCCTCTTCCTTCCTCCACCACCTCCTTCTCCTCTTCTTCCTCCACCACCTCCTCCTCCTCTTCCTCCTCCTCCAAACTCAGAGAGCACCAAGGACTCCATAGTCGTCGTCATCCTCCTCCTCGTCCTCCTCCTCGTCCTCCTCCTCCTCCTCCTCTTCTTCTTCCTCCTCCTCCTCCTCTTCTTCCTCCACCACCTCGTCCTCCTCTTCCTCCTCCTCCAAACTCAGAGAGCACCAAGGACTCCATAGTCGTCCTCGTCCTCCTCCTCCTCCTCCTCTTCTTCTTCCTCCTCCTCCTCCTCTTCTTCCTCCTCCTCCTCCTCCTCCTCTTCCTCCTCCTCCTTCTCCTCCTCCTCCTCCTCCTCCTCCTCTTCTTCCTCCTCCTCCTCCTCCTCCTCCTCCTCCTCCTCCTCCTCCTTCTCCTCCTCCTCCTCCTTCTCCTCCTCCTCCAAACTCAGAGAGAGCACCAAGGATCCCTCAGTTCAACCCGGAGCTACAAATATGGAACCTGCTTTCTTCCATCTCCTTTCTTCCTATCCAAGATTGTCAGGCAATTTCAGCAAGGGAACTGAAAGGTATGTCAAGTTTAATGAAGAGAAAGACTAGGGGTGATATGATAGCAGTCTTCTCCCAGTACTTGAAGGGCTATCACAGAGAAGAGGAGGTTGGCTTATTCTCGGTAGGAGATGACAAGGATGAGTTCAAAGATAGGGTCAAACGCATCATTGGTTCGACGTCTTCCAATCTCCCAAAAGAGAGCTAAGCCCAGCCCCTCCCCCCTCTCAATTGACTCCCACATTTTGAGCATTGGATTTCGCTGTAAATAGGACTCTCATTCGAGGTGCTGTTTGTAGAATGGGAGGCATTTAAAAGGAAAAAATAAAATCAGAATTGCAAAACAAGGTACAAGATTCTTAAGAATCATAACCGCACCGGCCTTGTTCCTCCTCCCCTCTTTCTTTGGAGCTGACTGAGTTGCAAGGCAAGCTGTCTTTGTGAAGACAGCTGAGTCCTTGAAGCACCCCTCCCTCCCTTCCTGGTGCTTCCCCAACACCCTCTCATCTGTCTGCCTCCCCCAGTGGCCCCAGTGGCTGCTCCCCTTCCCTCTGATCCTGGTGACAGATCTTGCATTGCACCATTGCTTCTTCCTGCCACTTGATTGGCCGGGGGCTATTTGTCCTATGCAGCCAAGTCAAGGCCCAAGTCAAACAATGTTTGGGCGAATGTGTTGCAGGAAAAAAAACGGGACCAGGCCAAGCTCTTCAATGTAGGAAAAGAGTTTATTGTGCACGGTTCAAACAGCCCGAAGGCAAACAAAAGTTTGAACCCCGAGGGGTCCTTTGTGACAAGTATTTATACAATCCAACTACATATGCATATCAGGGAGCGTTACATTTAACACGTAAGAACTAACCTCCATCAGTTTGCAAGGATCAAAGAGGAGAGGAAATAATAAACACCCACTAACACATTCATGTTCTCTGGTCAGAGTCTCAAGACAAAACATAAGAAGATAAGGGATTGAAAGATGCCTCAAGGGTAATAAAGGAAGCAGCATTTGTTATCTGGGGATATACATGACATTTGGGGTACAATAAACTGTGAATAACAGGATGCATTTGTTTTGGGTCATTTTACCCTTTTACAGATAAGTACCACCATCAAATACCTTCGTCAATCCAGCAACCTTTTATCGGCACGGAAGAGGAACTTCAGCCTTGGCCAAAGTTTTAGGACATTAATATTCGAAGTTTAGCCAATATCAGAATTTGGTCTGTCTCAAATGGGCAGGGATGAAGGGCCAGGGGCAGAGGGCCATTGTCCCATTGGCCATGGGGAATGACCGGGGGAGGGCCAGCGGAGGAGGAAAGTTTTCCATAAATGGGGTGAGGCAGGTGGCTGGGAGTGAAGGAGGCATGGTCAAGAGTCCATGCCTAAACATCCTTAAACCCATTGTGGACATTCAACGATGGAGAAAGAGGACCCAGAGTTGCAAGACTCACTAAGTTCTGATTTGCATAATTGATTCATCATCTTCTTTTAATGACCCTATAATCCCTTGTGGGGGTGGAGTCTGAGCAATTGAATGGAGCTAGCAGAGTGTTTATTGGCCGGATGCCCTTCCGGTCACCAGTGTGGAGTTTTGTTCAGCTGATATGTTCTCATTGTGCCCAGAGAGAGAAATATCTGCCTCTACCTAGGATCGACGGATGCAGTGGCTCAGTGGCTAAGACACTGAGCTTGTCGATCGAAAGGTCAGCAGTTTAGCGGGTTCGAATCCCTAGTGCCATGTAAATGAGGTGAGCTCCCGTGACTTGTCCCAGCTTCTGCCAACCTAGAAGTTCGAAAGCACGTAAAAAATGCAAGTAGGAAAAATAGGGTCCACCTTTGGTAAGAAGGTAACAGCGTTCCGTGCGCCTTTGGCGTTTAGTCATGCCGGCCACATGACCATGGAGATGTCTTCGGCCAGTGCTGGCTCTTCGGCTTTGAAACGAAAATGAGCACTGCCCCCTAGAGTCAGGAATGACTAGCACATATGTACGAAGGGAACCTTTACCTATCTTTACCTTTACCTAGGATTGAACTCACAGCCTCCTGATTGTGAGGCGAGAGCTCCACCTCTAGGCCACCGCGCCACTCCGATTTGCATAATTGAGTCCACGGGATAAATTGAGTCAAGCTGCAGAACTGATTGCATTCGGTAAAATAGATTTGCACAGACTGAAGTCCATCCAAACCCTCCATTGATTCAGGGACAGATAATTCAGGTCAAAAAGGCCTGGTGGCTCATCAGACTAATAGCATTGTGATTAACACCAGCTGTCTGCAATTACTGTAAATTCAAATCTCCCCAGGCTCAAGGTCGACTCAGCCTTCCATCCTTTCTAAGGTAGGTAAAATGAGGACCTGGTTTGTGGGGGTAATAAGCTGAATTTGTATAAATATACAAAAGGATGAAGGCTATTGCTTAGCACATTGTAAGCCGCCCTGAGTCTCCGGAGAAGGGCAGCATATAAATCAATTAAAAAAAAGGGGGGGGGGATTCAGCAGTTCCATTCCACCGTTCCATCTGACAGCCCTGTACAGCAAGACAGGTTGAAGGGGGAGTTGGGGAGACACGATTGAGCCCAGCTTTTAAAGTGACACTTCAAACCCAACTTTGCATAGTTCAGAGGGGAAAAAAAAAATCCCAATGCAAATCCTAAACTGAGAAACAGACAATTATGTGTTGCATTGATGAGTTGACATTTTGCCCTCCCGCGGAGCTAAAAAAACAATGACGGCAGCCGTTTCTATAATCCTCTAAAGTCAGAGGGCACCAGAATATAACAGGGAGGATATAAATGGTATTATGAAAAAAAAAAATGTGTAGGATTTCTGAAATACATTCAGGAAGCGATTTTAGATCAAGACTGAAACACAGACTGGGCACGTCTAAAATACTGGGTTAAGTTCCTTGCAACTCTTCTAAAGGATTGCAGAGCCATGGCCCCACAACCATGGCAGATTGCAAAAAGCCAGATAACTTTTATTTATTGATTTATTTATCGGACTTATATGCCGCCCTTTCTCCACAAGGACTCAGGGCGGCTCACAGCAATACAGCAACAACAAGTCATTAAAATTCAAACGATAAAAGAATCTAAAATTCCCATTAAAACCCCTTCAGTCCAGGTCAGCCTGGCGAAACAACCATGTTTTAAGGTCACGGACGAAGGAGCGAAGGTCGGGGCCACCCGGAGCTCCAAGGGGAGCTGATTCCAGAGGGTAGGTGCGCCTACAGAGAAGGCTCGCTCTCTAGGGGTGAGCTAATCTTGCTAATCTGAGAAAAAGAAACAACAGACTAAGAGAATAACAGAGTTGGAATCAGTGGTGGGTTGCTCCCGGTTTGGTCCGGTTCTATAAAACCGGTAGTAAATACGGCAGGAGGCTCCGCCCACCCGCCATGACATCATCGTGGGTGATCTGCTCATGTGCAGAAGCGCATGTGCTCCCACTGTGAACCGGTAGTAAAGGTAAGTGGAACCCACCCCTGGTTGGAATGGACCTTGGAGGTCCTCTAGTCCACCCCCGCTGCTCAAGCAGGAGACCCTATACCAGTTATGGCTAACCTTTTTGCCGTCGCGTGCCAAAAGCAGGGGGAATGCAGGGGGGTTGCATGCGTGCATGCCCACACCCATAATTCAATGCCCCCCACTCCCCACACATGCGTGCATGTGTGTCTCCCCTGTACTCCCCCAGCTTTTGGCACGCAACAGCAAAAAGGTTACTGGTGGGCCCAGTAGGGTTGTTTTTTGCCCTCCCCAGGCGCCAGAGGCTTTTTTGGAGCCTGGGGAGGACAGAAACAGCCGATTTCCTGACTTCCAGTGGGCCTGGAAGGCCCGAAAATCAGCTGGCCAGTGTGCACATGTGCGCCGGAGCTGAGCTAGGGCAACAATCACATGCCCAGAGATATGGTTCTGTGTGCCAACTGTGGCACGCATGCCATAGGTTCGCCATCACAGCCCTATTCCAGAGAAATGGTTGCCCAATCTCTTCTTTAAAACTTCCAATGATGGAGCATCCACAACGTTTAAAGGCAAGTTAATTCCACTGATTCATTGTTCTGACTGTCATGAAATTTCTCCTTGGTTCTAAGTTGCTTCTCTCCTTGGTTAGTTTCCACCCGTTGCTTCTTGTCCTGCCCTCATGTGCTTTGGAGAATGGCTTGACTCCCTCTTCTTTGTGGCAGCCCCAGAGATTTTGGAAGACTGTTATCATGTCACTCCTGTCTTTTCATTGAACTAGTCAGAGTAGACTAGTAGACCAACTAGACTAGCACAACAATCTCGTACCCTTTCAGTGAAAAATATAGCGAGGTTCATCCAATTGGATGGTTCAGACAAGGTGGAAAGTCTCCTCATTTCACTTATTCCCTTAGAGAACTAAGAGAGGGATACAATCAAGATCAAAGGAAGTACTAATACCACTCTATAAAGCCTTAGTAAGGCCACACCGAGAGTACTGCATCCAGTTTTGGTCACCACACTATAAAAAAGATGTTGGAACTCTAGAAAGAGTGCAGAGAAGAGCAACCAAGATGATTAGGGGACTGGAAGCTAAAATATATGAAGAACGGTTACAGGAACTGGGTGTGTCTAGTCTAGTGAAGAGAAGGACTAGGGGACATGATAGTAGTCTTCCAATATATGAGGGGCTTCCACAGAGAGGAGGGGGTCAAGCTATTTTCCAAAGCACTCGAAGGCCAGACAAGGAACAGTGGATGGAAAGATCAAGAAGAGATTCAACCTGGAAATAAGGAGGAATTTTCTGACAGTGGGAACCCATGGAACAGAAGTTGCCTTCGGACGTTTTGGGAGCTTCATCCCTGGAGGCTTTCAAGAAGAGACTGGACTGCCATCTGTCAGAAATGGTGTAGGGTCTCCTGTTTGTGGGGGAGGGGGAGGGGTTGGACTAGATGATCTACAAGGTCCCTTCCAACTCTGTTAATATGTATCAGTATCAAACGTCTAAGTCAGGTGAGCAGTCATGTAGAAGTCTTTAGCTTGTATCCTTCTTTCTTTGCACAGTGGCTACGGAGAAGCACCTTTTTTCAAAAAAGGTCAGCAGTGTGATTTCAACAGAAAATTTACCTCTAGGAGGAACTGTGTGACAATTTGACTCAATATCCAAAGCAAGTGCAATTACCAGTTGGACATTTCAAGCATTCATCATTCAATTCATGCTAAAAAAAGCTTTGGATCCATCTGCCAGAATAGTATTGTATTAATTTTTAATGTCCATAATGAGTTTAGAAGGGGAGGAGGGGGAAGAAGAGGGGGAGAGGGGAGGAAGGAGGAGGAGGAGGAGGATATGGGGAGGAAGGAGGAGGAGGGGAAGTGGAGAGAGAGGGGGAGAGGAGTAAGAAACGGGAGGAGGGGAGAGGGAGGAGGAAGAGGAAGAGGGAGGGGAGGGAGGAAGAAGAGGAAAAGGAGTGAGAGGGGGAGAAAGAGGAAGAGGAGGAGAAGTGGAGGAAAAGGAGGAGGGGGATGAGGAGGAAGAAAGAGAAGGAGGGGAGAGGGAGGGGGAAGGGAGGGAGAGGCAGATGAGGAGCTGGGGAACAGGAGGAAAGGGAAGTGGAGGGAGAGGGGGAGGAGGAGAAATAAAGGAGGAAGAGAGGGGGAGGGGAGGGGAAGGGGGAGGAGAAAGGGAAGAGGGAGAGGGGAGGGGGATGAGAAGGAAGAAAGAAGAGGAGGGGAGGGAAGGGAAGGAGAGGAGAAGGGAGAGGAAAGAAGAAAGGAAAATGGAGGGAGGAAGGGAGAGGAAAGAATGAAAAAAGGAAGGAAGGAAGGAAGGAAGGAAGGAAGGAAGGAAGGAAGGAAGGAAGGAAGGAAGGAAGGAAGGAAAAATATTGGAAATAAGGTGGATCAAATAACTCTCCAGATTATTCTGGCAAATTTCTCTGCCGTACTTAAATATCAGCCAATGAGGCAGCGATCTGTTTCCCTTTCAAACGGTTTCCAATATTCCTATTCATCAGAACTCCCTGCGATCCATTTTGGACCTCTATAAATTAAAAACACTTTGGAAAGTTTCTTTGTTTGTGACCTATTTCCAGATCTAATCTTCTACTTCTTCTTTTTTTTTTTTTTGACTTGAATCTCAGCTTGTTTCCTTCTCTTCTAGGTGGACAATTTTAGGCAATCCTGAAATAAAATTCATGCAAGAAACTAATGAGCCTGTTGCCATTTTTTAATGACAATCATATATAGTTATTCTCTAGTTATTTGAGGCGATTCTTTGTAGACAAAGGAGATAATGAGCTATACTTCCTTGAGAAAAAAAAAAGAAGACCGCTCTTTGAACATTTTTGGCTGAATTGTAATATTTGAGGGTTTGAGAGAAGGTTTGATGTTTAAATGTCTCCTTAAGGGGTGAAATGCTCCCGGTTCAGACCGGATCGTCCGACCCGGTAGTGATGTCAGTGGGTGGTTCAGAGAACTGGTAGCAAAAATCCCTGCCCCTACCCCGATGCCCAGCTGAGCCGCGCGATCATCAGAGGCTTTTTTTTTTTTATTTTTAAAAGCATTTTTTCTACAACCTTTTCGGCGGAAAAAATGCTTTTAAAAGTAAAAAAAAAAGCCTCTGATGATCGCGTGGCTCAGCTGGGATTGTCAGAGGCTTTTAAAAGCATTTTTTGGGCGAAGAGGTTGTAGAAAAATGCTTTTAAAAGTAAAAAAAAAAAGCCTCTGATGATTGCACGGCTCAGCTGGGATCGTCAGAGGCTTTTAAAAGCATTTTTTGGGCGAAGAGGTTGTAGAAAAATGCTTTTAAAAGTAAAAAAAAAAAAGCCTCTGATGATCGCGCGGCTCAGCTGGGATCGTCAGAGGCTTTAAAAAGCATTTTTGGGGCGAAGAGGTTGTAGAAAAAATGCTTTTAAAAGTAAAAAAAAAAAAGTTGGCCACGCCCACTCAGCCACATTAACCCCCCCAACAAGCCACGCCCACAGAACAGGTAGTAACAAATTTTACATTTCACCACTGGTCTCCTTGTTTATCTACAAGTGGAATTTGCACACCGAGGATTTATAAGATAGAGGAACACTGTCCAGATTGCTCTAGACTTACAACCGTTCATTTAGTGACCATTCAAAGCAGTGGTGGGATTCAAATAATTTAACAACCAGTTCTCTGCCCTAATGACTGGCTGGGTGGGTGTGGCCATGGTGGGCGTGGCTACGGGATGTGACAGGCAGCCTCCTGCACCCCCCTGGGAGCAAAAACAGGCCTCCTGGGGACACACCACCACCCCACGCCCCGTTTTGAGCCTAGTAGGTCTCCCTGCACTTATCAGGGAGCCAAAACTAGTGTGTGGGGACTCCTGGATGCGGCAGGGAGGGAAGGGACAGGGCAGCCAGCAATTTAACAATCGGTTCTCCCGAACTGGCCCGAACCGGCTGAATCCCACCACTAGTTCAAAGTTACATGGCACCAAAAAAAGTGACTTATGACCAGTTTTCACACTTATGACCATTGCAATAGCCCCCCATGGTCATGTGATCAAAATTCAGACACTTGACAATTGGCGATCTATGGAGGATCTCCGTCACCCAGTTCCTGGTTGTCCCAATGGTGCTTTTTTTCAAGAAGCAACTGGACTTTCTGTTTTTTCTTTGAAGATGTTTCACTTCTCCTCCAAGAAGCTTCTTCAGCTCTGGCTGGAGGGTGGGGAATGGAAGGATTTATATTCTTTGCAGACAGCTGGTCATTGGCATCCTTGTAGAGAGTCGTTGAGGCCACTTGGAGGTTTATTTGTGTTCTCTAAAAGAATGCAAAGGACCTGCTGTCTTTAAGGAATATAAAATCTTCCTTTCCCTACCATCCAGTCAGAGCTGAAGAAGCTTCTTGGATGAGAAGCGAAATATCTTCAAAAGGAAAAAAACCAGAAAGTCCAGTTGCCTCTTGAAAAAGCACTTTTGGCTTGACAACTAACTCATATTTATGACAGTTGCAATGTCCTGGGGACACACAATCCCCTTTTACGACCTTCTGTCCAGCAGATGGGGAAGCCAGATTCATAAACCATACACCTTCAGCCCAGCTCCCTCAGAAGGGATTAAAAGTAGAAAAACAAAGACTCCTAAAATTTACATTCTCCCACCCAAATTCTAAGGACCTGACATGACCTCTGGAAACATAATAGGATTAACCCACCACCATTAGAATAGCAAAAGATACAAGGCTCACTATATTATACAACCCCCCTGGAGCATCTCAAACACAATACTCCAATGAATGCATAAAAGTCCACCTCTCCCAACCCCATCTTGTCAGCTGTCCCAGAACTACATGCTGTTGTTGGTTCTGCTTATGAATAAACCTTCTTTCTTAAGCAGCCTCCATTTTATTCCTGGTTTACAACTGGACCTGATTTTTTTCTTCCTACAATTATGGACTTCAAAAGAGCCTTGGTAGTACAGTGGTCTAAGGAACCCTGTTATTAAGCTGGTTATTAAGACCAGCTGCCTGCAATTACTGCAGGTTCGAATCTCGCCAAGGCTCAAGGTTGACTCAGCCTTCCATCCTTTCTAAGGTAGGTAAATTGAGGAGCCAGTTGTGGGCGCAATAAGCTGACTTTGTATAAATATACAAAAAGGATGAAGGCTATTGCTGAGCACATTGTAAGCCGCCCTAAGTCTCCGGAGAAGGGCAGCATATAAATCAAATTTTAAAAAAAATTCCCAAAATTCCCTAGCCAGCTTGCTTTAAGATGGATATATTTCAACTCCCAGCATTCTCCAGCCAGTATCTGAATGTGTAGATTGGAAAGAGAAAGACATTTCCAACAGTGAAACAATTATCCCCAAGGCTAGATTACAGATATATATTTTTTTTGTCTAACATCATGACATGAATGGATTACCGCAAAGATTACATGGAAAAAAAAAAAAAAGAATGGTGTATTGATTGTGTTGTTAAGGAGATTTCAGAGGCAGCAAATTCCTGCAAAGGAAGGAATGTAGACCCAGAAGCTGTAATACCTACAGAAATAAACTCTTCGCAATTTCCCAGGGGGGCTGTGCCTTCCACAGATTGCTTTTTTTCCCCTATCCCTTTGGCTATCACTTCTCCCTTTTCACGGAACATTTTATGAGTAAAAAATAAATAACATTTTAGGAACTGCTTTGATGTCGGAGAGGACGCTGCTTTCTCTCTTCAGGAATAGGAATAGACTTCCCTTCCCCAAGAGTGATATTGTTGGAAGTGTTCAGATGGATGGAAGGATGGATGGAAGGATGAATGGAAAGGGAGGGAGGGAAAGGAAAGGAAAGAAGAAGAAGGGAGGGAAAGGGAGGGAGGGAAAGGAAAGGAAAGAAGAAGAAGGGAGGGAAAGGGAGGGAGGGAAAGGGAGGGAGGGGAGGGAAGGGAAGGAAGGGATGAAAGAAGGAAGGAGAGGGAGTGAGGGATGGAGGAAGGAATGAAGGAGAAGGGAGGGAAAGGAAGGAAGGAGGAGGGAGGGAGGGAGGAGAAGGGAGGGAGTGGAAGGAATGAAAGAAGGAAGGGAGAAGAAGGAAGGAAGGAGAAAGGAGGGAGAGGAAGAAACAAAGGAGAAGGGAGGGAGGGAGGGAGGGAGGAAGGAAGGAGAAGGGGATGAAAGAAGGAAGGAGAAGGAAGGAGAGGGATGGAGGGACGGAGGGACGGAGGAAGGAATGAAGGAGAAGGGAGGGAAAGGAAGGAAGGAGAAAGGAGGGAGAGGAAGAAACAAAGGAGAAGGAAGGGAGGGAGGGAGGAGAAGGGAGGGTGGGATGAAAGTAGGCAGGAAAATGGAGGGAGGAGAATAAGAGAGGAGGGAGGAAGGAGAAAGGACAGAGGGAGGGAGAGGAAGGAATGAAAGAAGGAAGGGAGAGGAAGGAAGGAAGAGGAAGGGAGGGAGCGAGGGAGGGAGGGAAGCAAAACCTCAAGTGCAGAGAGAGAGATGGTGAGAGAGGAAGTCCACATACTTCCCTTACTGCTATCAGCGAAGGGTAGACGATCATAGAGACAAAAACCATATATAAGAATTCAAGGAAAGCCTGATTAGATGGCTCAGTGGCTAAGACGCTGAGCTTGTTGATCAGAAAGGTTGGCAGTTCGAATCCCTAGTATAGGTCTCCTGCGTGAGCAGGGGGTTAGACTAGATGACCTCCAAAGACCCCTTCCAACTCTGTTACTCTTACTGAAACCTTATCAAAAGCCCATAACAACGCAGACCCTCTAAGAAGACCCAGCCTCACCAACTATTTGTTGTTACATGTAAATGTCCAACATTGTGTGCCCATGGCAGGGCAAGGGTTAATACCACCCAACCTACCCAGCACTTCCCTTGACCCCCTCCTTCCCTTGACCCCGCCTTCCAGGTATATAAGGTTTTGTCCAGGAGTCCATGTTGTATTCCAGAAGTGTATCTGCAAGAGATAAGTAACATGTATCAATAAACAAGTATTGATTCAAACTCAACCTCGTGCTGGAGTTATTGGGCTAGATCCTTAGAAACACTTAACATTTGTCCTCCGCCTACTTGCTGTTTCCCAAACCCATGAGCCATGCTCTTGCCTCTGTTAGAGCATCCAACCCCTCAGAGGTGGCCTGTGCAGCAAAACTCCAGAGCTTTAATCTCTGATGTTTTTTTTTTGCAAACGTCAGCCACCTCCTCTAGGGAGAAAGGTTGAGCCGGCGGGAGCTCTGACCACCAAAGACCTGCTGGGATTGTTAGTGTGCAGCTCTCAGAGAACGAGGTAATTAATTGCAGCTATTTCATCCCTGCCTCTTCCAGCTGTCTCAGGTGTCAAAGCCCAGGTATGTTCACGGCAGGGTTAATAAAGTGGTTTTTTTTTTGCATCAGTGAGTGGCGGGGGTGGGGGCCTTACAAGGAACACGGAACCCCAAAATTGTGCATTTGGGGCTCTTTGGAGACAACTTCCAATTAACAGCCCTAGTTGAAAGGTTGAAATTAGGTGGGCTGACGATCCTCTTTGAATAATTGCAACCGACAGCAGCATCGATCGGTTCTTGCAACGTTCAATTATAACCCACCAGCGGTGACCTCAGCCATCGCAAGACAATATGGAACCTGTCCTGTTTAATGGCAGGTGGAGCTGATTTCAGGTCCTCTCTACTCCTCGAAGTCCCCTTTGATGGACAGGTGAACATGTGGAGAAGGGATTCTGGTCATCCGGTTGAATTTTGAAGCTTAGTGCCCGCTTCAGCGAAATCTGTTGAGAAACTGGGCCACAGCCAAGGTACTAGTTGCCACTTTCAGAGCCCTATATGGTTTGGGAGCAGATTATTATTATTATTATTATTATTATTATTATTATTATTATTATTATTATTATTATTATTATTTACTTTATTCGTTAAACATGAAACTCAGTCAACTGAACATTCAAAAATGCATCACAAATACCATTGACTGGCGCTAATGGTTGATACGGGTTGCTGCCAGCGTCCTAGGGATCAACCAAGTCCCTTCTTAAGATGTACGATGTTCCAAGTAGCGCAGATTTTAGCAGTTCCGCTGGTGTTATTGCAGGAAGCTGCAATTTCTTGATGTATTTTGCAAAATTCTTGGACATGGTACCAAGGGCCCCGATGACAATGGGTATCACTGTGACATGTTTCATCCATAGCCGTGTAGTTTCGATGGCCAGGTCGTGATATTTCATGATTTTTTTCCAGTTCTTTGTCTTCAACTCTGGCGTCTCCTGGTACCACAATGTCAATAAATTGTACATTTCTGTTTTCGACAACTGTGATAACTGGCATGTTGTGTTCCAAGTGATGATCCATCTGTATTTGAAAGTCCCACAAGATCTTCACCTTCTCATTTTCTATAACTTTTTCCACTTTATGTTCCCATGACTTTTTGGATACAGGAAAGTCGTATTTTTTACATAATGACCAATGAATTAATTTAGCAACTCGGTCATGTCTAGCTTTGTAATCAGTTTGTGCGATTTTGCTGCATTCACATATTAAATGTGAAACAGTTCCGACTTTGTTGTTTGAAAGTCGGCAGTTTGGATTGTTGGTGGATTTTTGTATCTTTGCTTTCATGGCATTAGTTTGTAGTGCTTGTTCTTGAGCAGCCAGTATTAAACCTTTCGTTTCTTTCTTGATGGTTCCCATCATAAGCCATGCCCATGTAAAGTTGTCATCACACTTATTATTATTATTATTATTATTATTATTATTATTATTATTTAATCTTTAGTGAGATTCACAGCCTTTGAGGCTGGTTAATAGCTCAGCAGCTCGAGTCCTAACCAAGGACCTAGGAACTGTTAAGGTATCGTCAGAGGATGTAAGCTGTTCCGAGTAAGGTGGTTTTTTGTAGAGTCAAAATGTTCAAGTCCGGCAAATTTAGAATTTCTAAATAGCGGGGTAGCCCTTTGGGTATTGCTCCAAGGGCTCCAATTACAATCGGGACAACACACGATTTCTTTTTCCACAGTCGCTCAACTTCAATTTGTAAGTCCCGGTACTTGGTGATTTTTTTCTTGCTGCTTATCTTCAATCCGTGCATCACCAGGTATTCCAATGTCAATGAACCATCCTTTTTTCTTTTCAACTATTGTTACGTAAGGTGTGTTGTGGACCAAGTGCCTATCAGTCTGAATCCTAAAGTCCCACAAGATCTTGAGTTTCTCAGTCTCTAAAACTTTCTCAACCTGATGTTCCCAGTGGGTTTTGCTGTACTCAAATCCAAACTTCTGGCACAATTTCCATTATTATTATTATTATTATTATTATTATTATTATTATTATTATTATCATCATCATCATCATCATCATCATCATCATCACAAAAATGACAATATACACAGCAAACGAGATGACCATGCTGGATTTCGTATCCCAAATCACTAGTCGAACACTTCCCAAGCATTTAGGACTGCGTAATGTATCAGCGGATTATGTGAGCACATGCAAATAAGGTGGCCTTCTGCAACTGACCAATGGTGATCTTGTGAGCACCAATTGTTTTTAAGTGCTTGCCTAGGTCTTTAGGCACAGCACCCAGTGTGCCAAGTACCACTGCACTGGTTTATGCCAGAGTCTCTGCAGTTCGATTCTCAAGTCCTGATATCTGGTGATTTTTTCAAGTTGTTTCTCATCGATTCTGCAGTCACCAGGTATGGCAATGTCGACGATCCACACTTTTTTCTTCTCCACAATCGTGATATCTAGGGTATTGTGTTCCAAAACTTTGTCAGTCTGTATTCAGAAGTCCCACAGTAGTTTTGCATGCTCATTTTCAACTACTTTTTCAGGCTTATGACCCCACCAGTTCTTTGCTACAGGCAGATGGAAGTTGTGACACAAGGTCCAGTGGACCATCTGAGTGACTGTGTTACGACGTTGTTTGTAGTCAATCTGAGCTATTGTCTTGCAACCGCTCAGTATATGATCAATGGTTTCATCCGCTTCTTTGCAAAGTGTGCATTTGGGGTCATCAGCAGATTTTTCTATTCTGGCTTTGATTACATTCGTTCTGATGGTTTGTTCCTGGGCTACAAAAACCAGGCCTTCTGTTTCTTTCTTTCTTCAGTGTTTCCTTGGTCAGCCATTAGCAGGTCTTTTCCTTATCTACTTTTCCTTGGATCTTCTCAAGGAACTGTCCATGCAGTGCTTTGTTACACCAGCTGTCAGCCGAGTTTGCATCACTGTTTTTATTATTATTATTATTATTATTATTATTATTATTATTATTATTATTATTATTTTTATTAATCATCATCATCACACAGTCAGCCAAATGTTCAGGCTGGGTTTGGCAATTTTGTCTACCTATCTTCCCCCCCCCCACCTTTTTTTAAAAGTTTATTTTTATTTTTTTTATTGTATAAAATACAAAAAGAAAAAGGGAAATTAAGGGAAGGAAAGGGAACGGCAAGGGGGTGTGTGTGAAATACAAGGGGGAAGAGAAAAAGAAAGAAAAGGGAAAAGTATTATTATTATTGATCATCGCATAGTCAGCCAGATGTTCAGTCTGGGTTTGGCATTCTTGTCTACCTATCAAGTCCTTCCCAAGGGTGATGGATGTACTGATTTTGTACTAGGGTTTTATCTTCGTAAGCCACCTGAAGTCCCTGTGAATGTGTTGAGAAGCCATATGAACATTCTTAATAAATAAAAACCCCTGGGTTGATTGGCAAATATCCATTTTGTGCTAACAGGATTTCATTTATTAATTTATTATTTATTTATTAATTTTATTTCTATACCGCCCTTCTCCCGAAGGATTCAGGGTGGTGTACAGCCTATTAAAAACACAAAGACAAACATCAGTTAAAAAACAATTAAAATTATTACATAATTTCAGCTCAGATTTAAAACCCCAAAATTTAAAACCCAATTTAAAAACATTACATTGATAGCCCAGCTTGGCGGAACAACAGGGTCTTGAGGGCACAGCGAAATACACGGAGGTCGGAGATCTTACGCATTTCCGGGGGCAGTTCATTCCACAGGGCTGGGGCTCCCACAGAGAAGGCCCTCCCCCTGGGTGTCGCCAGCCGACATAACTTGGCTGATGGCACCCTGAGGAGACCCTCTCTGTGGGAGCGGACTGGCCGGTGGGAGGCTACTGGTGGCAGAAGTCGGTCTTGAAGGTACCCAGGTCCAATGCCATGGAGTGCTTTAAAGGTGGTAACCAACACCTTGAATCGCACCTGGAAGACCACTGGGAGCTGCAGCTCGCACAGGAGGGTTGTCACGTGGGCACAACAGGAATGGCTAGATTGGTGTGTTTGTGACTCCCTCAATTTTGCATGGCATCAGGAGATGCTCCCTGCATCTGGAGCACCATTCAAGACATTCGGTGAGAGACTGATGTTTGAGCACATGGTTTTAAGCCTACAGCAGGGTTCAATTTTTTTCTCACGCCTCTGAATGAAGTCACCTGAAGATCTGAGCACACAGCATCAGCACACCCCAAATTGCTCCATTCCTCTTATTTATCTCCTGTGGGGATTTTTTTTGTGTGTGTGTGTGACCAAGAATAGATTGTCTTGATTTACTAAACGGAAGGTCCATCTTCTATCTCTGTTGTCAAAACACAGATTTATGGACAATTTGAACATAGCACGCAGAACATAGAATAATAGACTTGGAAGGGACCTTGGAGGTCTTCTAGTCTAACCTCCTGCTCAAGCAGGAGACCCTATGCCATTTGAGAAAAATGGTTGTCCAGTCTCTTTTTGAAAGCCTCCAGTGATGGAGCCTCCAGTGATGGAGCATTCACAACTTCTCAAGATAAACCCTTCCACTGGTTAATTTTTCTCAGTGTTAGGAGATTTCTCCTTAGTTCTAAGTTGCTTCTCTCCTTGATTAGTTTCCATCCGTTGCTTCTTGTCCTGCCTTTTGGTGCTTTGGAGGATAGCTTGACTCCCTCTTCTTTGCGGCAACCCCTGAGATATTGGAAGACTGCTATCATGTCACCCTAGTCCTTCTTTTCATAAAACTAGCCATGCCCAATTCTTGCAAAGGTCCTTCTATGTTTTAGCCTCTAGGCCCTTAAATATTTTTTGTCACTCTTCTCTACTCTCTCTCTAAAGTCTCAATGATTTTTTTTTATAATGTGGTGACTGTGAGAGGATCTCACGAAGATCGATGGTTCATTGAGGGCGCTTCCAAGAAAAGGCAACACACAAGGGTGCAATCAAGTTAAATCTTTATTTAGGAATAAAGTAGATAAAATTTGGTAAAACAAATTAGAGATCAGAAACAAATGCATATTAAAAGGTTGTATAATGCTTTATTGGAAATAGACTCTGAGACGGAACTGGTTAAAGACTGTATGATTAAACGGGCACAAAACTTTCAAGAGCCAGTAATGATGGAGAGTTGGGAAAAGATTTGGATTAGAAATGTGAAATTTACACAAGCACAAAATTTAAGAGAAAACTTTTATAAAATGTTTTATAGATGGCACTTAGATCCCAAAAAACTATCATGTATGTATCCTAATGTGCAAGCTAAATGTTGGAGATGCGACTGTGATGATGCAACTTATTATCATATTTGGTGGCCTTGTAGAAAAATCAAAGCATTTTGGATAAAGATTTGGTGGGTGATGCAGAATATTCTTAAAAAGAGATTGAAATTTACTCCACAGTTGTTCTTATTGGGTATAACTACGGACTGTACAGTTGCAGAGACTAAACTGATTTTGAACTTGATAATAGCAGCAAAATTGTTGGTAGCACAACATTGGAAGAAGGACTTTTTGCCTACTATTGATGACTGGATATTGAAAGTACCTAATTTAGCTGAGATGGCTAAAATTTCAGCATATTTGAAGGATCAAACACAAGAAAGGTATATACAGGACTGGAGAAGATGGATTGATTATATACAGAATAAATATCAGACCAAAAAATATCAAATAGCTTATGAATGATTTCTTTTATCTGTATAAGCGCTATATAAGTGATATCAGAAGTTTTATGTCTAAGAAGCAGGATTTTAACTATGGGGGGTTAAGAATTTTTGTTAGGGGGTGTTAGTTTAATGATTGGTTAAGCAATTTAGTTTATGGTTAAAAGTCAATAGAAATACCTTGTGATCTGCTCTGGGAAGTCGGGGAGGGGGAGGGGGTTGGGTGGGAGGGTTGTGGGGAAATTGTGTTTGTTTTAAAACTTTTTCAATAAAAAAAAAACAACAGTCATAACTGGGAGAGGGACTTTGGAGTCCTAGTACATGATCACTTAAATATGAGCCAGCGGTGTGTGGCACCAGCCAAAAAAACCAGCATAATCCTAGGCTGCTTTAACAGAGGGATGGAATCAAGACCACATGAAGTGTTAATACCACTTTATAAGGCCACACTTGGAACACTGCATCCAGTTTTGGTCATCACAATATAAAAAAGGATGTGGAGACTCTAGAAAGAGTGCAGAGAAGAGCAACAAAGATGATTAGAGGATTGGAGGCTAACACATATGAAGAACGGTTGCAGGAACTGGGTATGTCTAGTTTAATGAAAAGAAGGACTGGGATGACATGATAGCAGTCTTCCAATATTTTGAGGAGCTTTCACAGAGAGGAGGGGATCAACTTATTTTCAAGAGAGAGAGAGAGAGAGAGAGAGAGAGAGGGAGGGAGGGAGAGGGAGAGAGAGGTGAGAGAGAGGTGGGTGAGAGAGAGAGAGAGGGAGAGTGATATGGAGAGAGGGAGAGAGACAGAAAGAGAGTGATATGGAGAGAGAGGGAGAGAGGGAGAGAGAGGGAGAGACACAGAGAGAGTATGATACAGAGAGAGAGGGAGAGAGAGGTGAGAGAGAAATGGATGAGAGAGAGTGAGAGAGAGAGACAGAGAGTGATATGGAGAGAGTGAGAGACAGAGACAGACAGAGACAGAGAGAGAGAGTGATATGGGGAGAGAGAGAGGGAGAGAGAGGTGTGTGAGAGAGAGACAGAGCAGATGATATGGAGAGAGGGAGAGACAGAGACAGACAGAGAGAGTGATATGGAGAGAGAGAGGGAGAGAGAGAGGGAGAAAGAGAGGTGAGAGAGAGTGGTGTGTGAGAGACAGAGAGAGACAGTGATATGGAAAGAGAGGGGGGAGGGAGAGAGAGGTGAGAGAGAGGTGTGTGTGTGAGAGAGAGAGGGAGAGTGATATGGAGAGAGGGAGAGAGACAGAGAGAGAGTGATATGGAGAGAGAGGGAGAGAGAGGTGAGAGAGAAATGGATGAGAGAGAGTGAGAGAGAGAGACAGAGAGGGATATGGAGAGAGGGAGAGACAGAGACAGAGAGAGAGTGATATGGGGAGAGAGAGAGGGAGAGAGAGGTGTGTGAGAGAGAGACAGAGCAGATGATATGGAGAGAGGGAGAGACAGAGACAGACAGAGAGAGTGATATGGAGAGAGAGAGAGGGAGAGAGAGAGGGAGAAAGAGAGAGAGGAATATGGAGAGGGAGAGAGAAAGATGAGAGAGAATTGTGTGTGAGAGAGGAGAGACACAGAGACACAGAGAGAGAGATGGAGGGAGAGAGAGAGGTGTGTGTGAGAGAGTGATATGGCGAGAGAGAGAGGCAGAGAGAGAGAAGAGAGAGAGAAAGAGAGAGTGAAGAGAGGGAGGGAGAGGGAGAGAAAGAGAGAAGAGAGAGAGAAAGAGAGAGGGAAGAAAGAAGAGAGAAGAGAGAGAGGGAAGGAGAGAGAGAGATTCTGGGTTTCATATATAAATGTATTGGTTCAAAAATGGAATTTGTGTGCATCCTATTTTCCACACTCATGTCACCTGGTTAGGGCACTAAATCTTCTGAGCTCAGGTAGAAAGGATTGTCATGGTTTTGAAAAATAAATAACGACTGCCATCTATTGGTGATAAAATATAATGCTTCTTGCACCAATTTCAAAAGGAAGACATGTATGAGGAAGAGCCAATTTACTAAATATGGCCTCCTTAATACTACCGTAGATAAAAGCAATTGTACTATTCCTTGTAATATATAGGCAGTTGTAGGATGGGGGAGGGGGAACCAAGGAGTAATGGCAGTATTTCTTTCTGTTTTCCATGGTGGAGGAACAAACATTTCTGCTGAGCAATTAAATGGTGAGCATTGATTTGATTTACAGCAAATTATACACGTTGATGTCCCAGTATTGAGTGAAAGTGGACAAACTCCCCATTATTTTTGATCCAAGCAAGGTAAGATTTGGATATATTCAGAAGAGATGCACCAGGATGAGGAAGAGCTGATGGATGGAGGAGCTTTGAGGAAGAGATATTGGGCATGTTTACAGGGGAATAGAAGGTATCGTATTAATTTAAACTCGGTGTAGCTATTTCATTTCTTTTTTTCTACATCCAACCTAAATAAACAAACTGAGTTTTCTTGGATACATGTGCTCAATCGAAAATGATAGCCATATGAATTCTGGGGTTCTTGGTAGTCTCTGAGCTTGGTGGCATCTAGATAATGTCATCAATGGTAGTCTAAAATAACACTGATTATGTTACCTAGTTGGGTCATGAAGCATCTGCAAGAAAACTTCCAAGCTCAGAGAGCACCAAGGTCCCACAGTCCTTCTCCTTCTCTTCTTCCTCCCCCTCTTCCTCCCCAGAAACCTCCCTTCCTTCTAGCATTGATGATGTTACCTAGTTGGGTCATGAAATATCTGCAAGGAAACCACAATGCTCAGGGACCACCAAGGTCTCAACAATCCTTCTCCTCCTTCTCCTTCTCCTTCTCCTTCTCCTTCTCTTTTTCCTTCTCCTTCTCCTTCTCTTTCTCTTTCTCCTTCTCCTTCTCCATCTCCTCTTGTCCTTCTCTTCTTCTCCTTCTCCTTTTGCACTTCTCTTTCTCCTCCTCCTTCTCCTCCTTCTCCTTCTCCTCTCTGCAAATCCTACTCCATTCCAGCCCTGATGATGTGACTTAGTTGGGTCATGAAACAACCAAGCTCAAAGAGCACCAAGGACCCTCAAATCCTTATCCTTCTCCTTCTCCTTCTCCTTCTCCTTCTCCTTCTCCTTCTCCTTCTCCTCCTCCTCCTCCTCCTCCTCCTCCTTCTCCTTTTCCTCTCTGCAAATCCTACTCCATTCCAGCCCTGATGATGTGACTTAGTTGGGTCATGAAACAACCATGCTCAAAGAGCACCAAGGACCCTCAAATCCTTCTCCTTCTTCTTCTTCTTCTTCTTCTTCTTCTTCTTCTTCTTCTTCTTCTTCTTCTTCTTCTTCTTCTTCTTCTTCTTCTTCTTCTTCTTCTTCTTCTTCTTCTTCTTCTTCTTCTTCTTCTTTTTCTTCTCCTTCTCCTTCTCCTCCTCCTTCTCCTTCTCCTTTTCCTTCAACTGCTAAGTAAAAAGAAAGCCAGTGTCACACAGAGATTTGAGCTTCCTACAGACAAAATATCTGAATAATGTATGAATGTTTGATCCCCTTTAAGCAACAATGCCTTTGCAACAACATGGTGCATTTTTAAAAGAGATCATGTCCTGCACTGAGTATCGTCTTCAGCTATCAAAAGGCCTAAAGAGCATTTCTGACACAAATGGAATAAATATTTGATGTGTGTTCTTTATTTTGGGCTGTAAGCAAAGGGCTCACTTCATTCTCCTTCTGCTGAAATCTAAAGATAAAGGTAAAGGTTTCCCTGACCAGTCGTGTCTGACTCTAGGGCACGATGCTCACCTCTGTTTCTTGGCTGATGAACCCAGAGTGGTCCAAAGACATTTTCCATGGTCATGTGGCCAGCATGACTATACACTGAGACAGACAGAATGCTGTTATCTTCCCACCGAAGTGGTACTTATTTATCTACTTGCATTTACATGCTTTCGAACTGCTGGATGGGCAGGAGCAAGTAATGGGAACTCACCCCGTCGTGGAGTGCTCGGGTCTCGAACCCAAGCTGTCAGCTTCCAGTTGACAAGTTGAGTGTGTCAGGATTGCCACCTCACGCCTGTGCTTCTGCGATCGTTCGGTACCAAACTGCCATGAACCCTGGGGAGGAGGGTGAAAGGGATGGGGAGTACTAAGAGGGAAAGTGAAAGTAATAAAAGTGAAGGTATCTCTCCCAGATGGCAAATCAAGGTCACTTTGCTATGAGAAAAATGCAGCCGACACTCAGAGTGACCGTTTCAAAAACATCTTCTTGGAAGTTGATTGGACAATAACGGGGGCCAGCAATAAGAAGTATCTAAACAGGGAATAGATTTCATTTGGGGATTTGGCGCGCAATTCTCAGTTCTGGCTTTGCTTTATTGCATTCCACTTGACCTTTAGTAAAGTATACCTTTGTCAATGAATGGAGCTAAGGATCGTTCTTATTTAAAGGTTCAAACTGTGGCATCTTTAACCACTGAGCACCCTCTGTGCTGAACTCTAGCAGAAGGTATTTTCCTTCTCTCGTCTCACTTTCCCCCATCCTGAAGACTCAATCTTTGAGAATCATTTCTTTCTCATCTATATCACTTCCATTCATTTCCCCTGTTAAACATTTGGGAAGCAATTGTGAAGAAGATCTTATTCGGAGACAGACGGGTGTAGCCTTCAGAGCGAAGGGCCAAGGACAAATATAAGAGAGAGAGATGTCACGGAACCGGCAGAATTGGAGACATAAATCAATAGCATGAATGAAGTAAGGAGAGAGTAGGAGCACATCAGGGAGCAGAGCAGAAAATCTAAAAGAAACGCACCATCCTATTGCTGGTCCAGCCTCAGAGCTCAGCTTGTGTGACGCTAGAGTGGAAATGCTTCACTGCAAAAGGATCATTAGGGCATCAAACCTTACAGATGGATTTTAAAAGGTCTAATTTATCATTTCCAGGAGAATATCTGGAGCTCAGGGCTGAAATCAGGGGGGCTTGGTGCTCTCTGAGGTTAGGGGTCTTCTTGCAGATGTTTTGTTACCTAGCATTGGTGATGTTCTCTAACTGGAAAATGAAATGTCTGCAAGAAAACCGCCAAGCTCAGAGAGCACCAAGGACCCAAAAGTTCTCCTGCTATCCACAAACAACACTCCCTTCTAGCACTGAGGATATGACCAAGTTTGGGTAATGAAATCCAAACTCAGAAAGCATCAAGAACCCAAAACAACTCCTCCTCCTCCTCCTCCTCCTCCTCCTCCTCCTCCTCCTCCTCCTCCTCCTCCTCCTCCTCCTCCTCCTCCTCCTCTTCTTCTTCTTTTTCCTCCTCCTCTTCTTCCTCTTCTTCCTCCTCCTCCTTCTCTCCACAAGCCCTACTCCTTTCTAGCACTGATGATGTTACCTATTTTGGGTCATGAAATTTCTGCAAGAAAACATCCAAACTCAGAAAGCATCAAAGACCAAAAATCGTCGTCCTCCTCCTCCCCCTCTCCCTCTTCTTTTTCCTCCTCCTCCTCCTTTCCACAAACCCTACTCCCTTCTAGCACTGATGATGTTACCTAGTTTGGGTAATGATATGTCTGCAAGAAAATGACCAAGCTCAGAGATCACCAAGGACCCTTCAGTCAAGTTGCTGAAAAAAAGAGCCTGGTGACGCAGCAGACTAATAGCCTGTTATTAACACCAGCTGTCTGCAATTACTGTAAGTTCGAATCTCCCCAGGCTCAAGGTTGACTCAGCCTTCCATCCTTTCTAAGGTAGGTAAATTGAGGACCCAGTTTGTGGGGGCAATAAGCTGACTTTGTATAAATATACAAAAGGATGAAGGCTATTGCTTAACGCATTGTAAGCCGCCCTGAGTCTCCAGAGAAGGGCGGCATATAAATCAATTTTTTAAAAAAAGTTATCATTTATTTATTGATTAAACCAATTTATATAGTTGCCTACTGAGATGTAGGTGACTCCAGGCAACGTACAGCAATTTTTTAAAAAAAATACAGTCCATCACATAATAAAACCATTAAAAAACCAACCTGTAGGAGATGACCAGGTGGAGCCTGAAGGTAGAGTCAAACACGGCATTAGTTTGGAATCCTTACATAACTGCCAATGACCTGGATTGTTATTTGTCTGGAATGATAGAGGGTCTCCTGCTTGAACAGGGGGATGGACTAGAAGACCTCCAAGGTCCCTTCTAACTCTGTCATGCTGCGTTCTGTAAAATATTTGGATTCTGCGTCTCTTCTCTTTTCCGCATTTCTTGCAGCGTCCAACATTCAACAAAATTCATTTATTTATTCTATCAATTTGTACACCAGCCAGCATCCCCAAATGACTCTGGGCTTTCTTAAAGATGCATTTCGGCACTGCCTAATTAAAATGATTAAAGTTGCCTTTTGCATCTGGGTAATTGCCTGGACATCTCCGCATAATATTCTCAGCCACAGGATCTAAGTGGTTTGTCACTGGCTTCTTTCAAAATGTGTTCTTTTCCTTTTCCCTTCCCAGTTTATCCCTCGGGCCTGGGTTTTTCCAATAGCCTCTTGTCCAAATACTAACCAGCTTTGACACGATAACTCTCTGAGGTCAGACAAAGAGGGTTATTTGCTGCCACCCAGCTGGAATTTTAAAGCACTGGAAGAAAAGTAATAAATACACAAGGGAATATCACCCCGGCATTTAAAAGAATTAAGTTAAAATCTTGCACTCTTAGTGGACAACCAGCTAAATATGAGCTAGTAGTGTGCAGTGGCAGCTAAAAAAGCCAATGCAATCCTAAATTGCATTAACAGAGGGATACAATCAAGATCAAGGGAGGTACTAATACACCTCTATAAAGCCTTAATAAGGCCACACCTAGAGTACTGCATCCAGTTTTGGTCACCACACTATAAAAAACATGTGGAGACTCTAGAAAAAGTGCAGAGAAGAGCAACCAGGATGATTAAGAGGACTGGAGACTAAAACATATGAAGAACTGGGCCTGGCTAGTCTAGCAAAGAGAAGGACCAGGGGAGACAGGAGAGCATCTTCCAATATTTGAGGGGCTGCCACAGAGAGGAGGGAGTCAAGCTATTTTCCAAGGCACCTGAAGGCCAGACAAGGAATAATGGATGGAAAATGAACAAAGAGAGATTCAACCTGGAAATGAGGAGAAATTTTCTAACAGTGAGAGCAATCAACCCATGGAACAGAAGTTGCCTTCAGAAGTTGTGGGAGCTTCATCACTTGAGACTTTCAAGAAGAGACTGGACTGCCATCTGTCAGAAATGGTGTAGGGCCTCCTGCTTGGGCAAGGGGTTGGACTAGATGACCTGCAAGGTCCCTTCCCACTCTAATCTGTTAAAATAAAGCCAAATTTATTTTATTATCATTATTATTGCAGTTCATTTTAAGATCATGTGAAATGTTAATATTGCTTTGCAATGCCTTGGTAAGGCCACACGTGGACGATTGCATCCAGTTTTGGTCACCAGGATATGAAACAGATGTTGAGACTCTAGAAAGGGTGTAGAGAAGAGCAACTAAAAGGATTAGTTTAATATGTTTATTGGTTTTACTATGTTATAATAATAATTTTAATTAGCAATTTTATGATGTTTATGTATCTATATTTTTCTTGACTGTACACCTCCTTGAGTCCTACGGGAGAAAGGCGGTATAGAAATATAATAAATAAATAAATAAATAAATAAATAAATAAATAAATAAATAAATAAGGGGACTGGATTCCAAATAAAAAAAGAAAAGTTGCAGGAAGTGAGTATGGCTGGACTAGTGAAAAGAAGGACTAAGGGTGACATACTAACAGCCTTCCAATATCTCAGGGGCTGTCCCAAAGAAGAGGTAATCAAGCTATCCTCCAAAGCACCTGAAGGCAGGACAAGAAGCAATGGATCGAAATTAATCAAAGGGAGAAGCAATTTAGAAATAGGGAGAAATTTCCTGACAATGAGAACAACAAACCAGTGGAAGGGCTAGCTGAAGGCAACTTCTGGTTGTGGGTGCTCCATCATTGGAGGCTTTTAAGAAGAGATTGGATAGCCAGTTGTCTGGAATGGTATATAGGGTCTCCTTCTTGAGCAGGGGGTTGGACTAGAAGTCCTCTGAGGTTCCTTCCAATGCCATTATTCTGTTAGTCTGTTATTTTTCATCATCATCAATGGGACAGAGCCTTCTGCTCGAGCGTCTGCAAGAAGACCTCCAAGGTCCCTTCCAACCCTATTACTCTATATTTTCAGGAGGGAAAATTAACAAAGAAAAGAAAAAGGTAAGAAATAATAATAATAATAATAATAATAATAATAATAATAATAATAATAATAAGAAATCATGAATTGCGCAGAAATGGACAAATTAACGCTGAGTCTAAAAGATAAAGAGGCATCGATATTTTACAATGTGTAGGAACAGTGGTATAACTGGATAGAACGGAGATAGGTTAAAGATAGATAGTTATTAAGTATAAGTAATAGATAAAATAAGAATGTAAATACGCACAATTTAATTTTTGTAAATAACGCACAAATTACTGTTACAAGAAAAACACCACAAATAGCTGTTGTTGAGTGATATAATTTTTTATGTTTTAAATGTAATAAAAATTTAATAAAGTGTTTAATAATAATAATAATAATAATAATAATAATAATAATAATAATAATAATAGAATAGAAATTCTAAATTTGCCGGACTTGAACATTTTGACTCTACAAAAAGCCACCTTACTTGGAACAGCTTACATCCTCCGACGATACCTTAACAGTTCCTAGGTCCTTGGTTAGGACTCAAGCTGCTGAGCTATTAACCAGCCTCAAAGGCTGTGAATCTCACTAAAGATTAACTAATAATAATAATAATAATAATAGTAATAATAATAATAATAACAACAACAACAACAACAACTCGGAATAATAATAATTACCTTACTCGGAACAGCTTACATCCTCCGACGATACCTTAACAGCTCCTAGGTCCTTGGTTAGGACTCGAGCTGCTGAGCTATTAACCAGCCTCAAAGGCTGTGAATCTCACTAAAGATTAAATAATAATAATAATAATAATAATAATAATAATAATAATAATAATAGAATAGAAATTCTAAATTTGCCGGACTTGAACATTTTGACTCTACAAAAAGCCACCTTACTCGGAACAGCTTACATCCTCCGACGATACCTTAACCGTTCCTAGGTCCTTGGTTAGGACTCGAGCTGCTGAGCTATTAACCAGCCTCAAAGGCTGTGAATCTCACTAAAGATTAACTAATAATAATAATAATAATAATAATAATAATAATAATAATAATAGATACAAAATCCAGCATGGTTATCTTGTTTGCTGTGTATACTGTCAAGTTTGTGTATAATAATAATAATAATAATAATAATAATAATAATAATAATAATAATAATAATAATAGAAGTACAACAAAAATTATAGCCCGAAATCAAAAGCCGATCCCTCCAGAGTTGACAAAGGAAATCTGTGGCAGAAAGATTGGTGATGTTTTATGATGTCTCAGGATTCTTTGCAATTTCCCTCATCAGTGAAGCAGGAATGTTTTCGTAGCAGCTGATGGACTCCTGAATGCAAACAAGCAAAATTGACAAGATGTTAAACACAACAGTTGTTTGGATTCTTGAAACATTCAGCTAGTCTTGCTGCCCTGAGATTTATCACAGCTAATGTCTCTATCACAACAGCCTTTTGTGTTCTGCTGTGTCAGGCAGTAGGTTAAAAAAAAAAAGTGGGGCATACACACCCACAACCACACCGTACCTGACAAAACAATGGCAGCGTTTTGTCGTATTTTCTATTTGTGGGGCTGTCAAAAGGCTGTTCCACCTTTCTTGCATGCAAAACATCTGGAAATGTGTCAAAAGGGGGTGGAAATGGATGAGATTCTCTATTTGTTTCCCTGTTACTGGAGAAAATTCCAGCATTGAGGCTTCATTTGTGGAAAAAAGGGCCTGGTGGCTCAGCAGACTAAAAGCATTGTGATTAACACCATTTGCAATTACTGCAAATTCGAATCTCGCCAGGCTCAAGGTCGACTCAGCCTTCCATCCTTTCTAAGGTAGGTAAATTGAGGACCCAGTTTGTGGGGACAATAAGCTGACTTTGTATAAATATACAAAAAGGATGAAGGCTATTGCTTAACGCATTGTAAGCCGCCCTGAGTCTCCGGAGAAGGGCGGCATATAAATCAATTTTTTTTAAAAAATGTATGTGCTGTAGTTTGGTAATTCGTGGATGACTCGGAGTGTGCAATTCTTAGAAAAGCTCACAACGCTTCTGATGTTGAACAGATGTTGGAATGAGGGGACCTTTGTGCTCTCTGACCCTCCTCCTTCTCTCCACAAACCCCACGTCTTTCTAGCACTGATGATGTAACCTACTTGGGTAATGAAACATCTACAAGAAAACAATCAAGTTCAAAGAGCATCAAGGATCCCACAGTTCTCCTTCTTCTCCTTCTCCTTCTCCTTCTCCCTCTCCTTCTCCTTCTCCTTCTCCTTCTCCTTCTCCTTCTCCTTCTCCTTCTCCTTCTCCTCTCTGCAAACCCTTCTTCCTTCTAGTACTGATGATGTAATCTAATTGGGTAATGAAACATCTACAAGAAAACGATCAAGTTCAGAGAGCATCAAGGATCCCACAGTTCTCCTTCTTCTCCTTCTCCTTCTCCTTCTCCTTCTCCTTCTCCTTCTCCTTCTCCTTCTCCTTCTCCTTCTCCTTCTCCTTCTCCTTCTCCTTCTCCTTCTCCTTCTCCTCTCTACAAGCCCCTCTTCTTTCTAGCACTGATGATTTAACCTAGATGGCTAATGAAATGTCTACAAGAAAGCAATCAACCCGAGAGAGCATCAAGAACGCTACAATTCTCCTTCTCCTTTCTGCAAGCCCCTCTTCCTTCTAGTACTGATGATGTAACCTACTTGGGTAATGAAACATCTACAAGAAAACAATTAAGTTCAGAGAGCATCAAGGATCCCACAGTTCTCCTTCTTCTCCTTCTCCTTCTCCTTCTCCTTCTCCTTCTCCTTCTCCTTCTCCTTCTCCTTCTCCTTCTCCTTCTCCTTCTCCTTCTCCTTCTCCTCCTCCTCCTCCTCCTTCTCCTTCTCCTTCTCCTTCACCTCTCTACAAGCCCCTCTTCTTTCTAGCACTGATGATTTAACCTAGATGGCTAATGAAATGTCTGCAAGAAAGCAATCAACCTGAGAGAGCATCAAGGACCCCACAATTCTCCTTCTCTCTGCAAGCCCCACTCCCTTCTAGCACTGATGATGTAACCTACTTGGGTAATGAAACATGCAAGAAAAAATCAAGCTCATAGATTACCAAGGACCCCACAGTCCTAATCCTCCTCCTCCTCCTCTCTGCAAACCCCACTGCCGTCTAGCACTGATGATGTAACGTAGCTGGGGGTGGCCTCAATGAATCTCAGGGAGCTAATGACTGAGTGCTAACAACCAGATGACTGCTAAGGAACATGAATCTTTCCATTCCCCACCATTCAGCCAGAACTGAAAAAGCTTCTTGGATGAGAAGCGAAATGTCTTCAAGGAAAAAAAAAAAACCAGGAAAGTCCAAGTTGCTTTGAAAAAAAGCACCTTTGGGACCACCATAATCTGGATAATTGAGAATCTCTATAGACTGTCATCCCTGAGAAAAATCTCCCTGGTGTTCTCCTTGAAAAGATCTGACAAACTCATCTATTGAACTCCTAGCCTGTTCCCCTCCTTTGAGCGAGACCCTCCCCACTGCCCCCATCCCTTCCCTTCCCTTCCCTTCTCCTTGCAGATCTTTTCTTCCTCTCAACAAGACCCCAGCCACATTCTCAGGCATGCTTGGCCAACCTGGCAACATCTGGTGGCATCTGGAGGTGGGTGGCAGAAAGACTCAAAGCTCAAAGTAGCCAGTGTATTGTGATGGAGTCCTGGCTCATGCTTGGATGTTATCAGCCTGCAAATTCACATCCTCACATCCTGGACATACAGTAGTGACCAAAACTGTGGAAACCTTTTGGGAAACCCTGGGTCTTCGGAGATGGGTGGCATTTAAATTGAATAAATAAATAAATATTTTTGAGGTTTGATGGCTAATAACACCACTTTCTTTTTTGGAGTTTCAAGATAATCCTATTCCTCTGCTGGAATAGGCTGGGAATAGCCCAGACCTTCTTAACCCAATTGAAAATCTATGGAGCCGACTAAAGAAACTGGTTAGTCAGAAGCGACCCAGCAATAAAACCCAGTTAATAGAAGCCATCATTCAATCTTGGTTTCACATGATAACAGCTGCAGAACTCAAAGACTTGGTTCACTCCATGGGAAGATGTTGTAAGGCCCTAATTCATGCTAAAGTTACCCAACGAAGTATCAACTGATATGGTGATCATTTTTGTATATCTCATTTTTTCTATGTGTTTCACTTTTCTTCTTTATACCGTAACTGCTATTCTAACAGCAAATCCTTCATAAATGTTATCGCATTACATTCTTAATTAAATTATCTTTCCATTGATATGTAATTTCATGGTACTACTCCCCAAAAAAAGTGGTGTTATTATCAAGTTTTAGAAAATACACTTTTCCCAAAAGGTTTCCACCATTTTGGACACTACTGTAAACTGTTTCAACTTCTTCCTTCAAGTTGACGCTATTTTGTGCTATTTTGTCAGATACTTATGACAGATTAATATTGAAGTGGGAAAACCTAGCACTGACAGCAAAACTGCCCATTGTCAAGACCAAACATTTCTCCACTTGTAACATTTAATTGTGAAAACCAGAGTATCAGAAAAAAACAGGATGTATCACTGGACTTGGGAGGTAAAGAAAATTGTTTTTTTTGTTTTTTTTACTATTATAACTTTTTATTCTTTTATATCAAGGAACTTTAAAGTATGTATGCCAAGAGGAAGTTTTTTTTTAAAAAAAAGGTGTATTAGAATGTTTTAACTTTAGAAACGTTTTTAAAGAAAAGCCTAGTGTTTTGAAATGGATGAAAAAGGATATTTTTTTCCCCTTTAAGGTTGAAGAATCTGAAAGAAGACAGTGAATTTTGTTACTAGAAATGGCAATCGTTGGTAAAAATTATTAAGTACAAATCGAAGCACGTATTATTTCAAAGCAATAAGGGTTTAATTGATTGTTCTGTTCAAAGAGGAGAATACATGTATATTTATTTATTTGGAAATCACTTCTGGATTTTGCGCTCGTGAGGTAGGGAAAATTGTTGAGACTCTCATGGACAGTAGAAAGAATAAATAATTCAATATTAGATTATCCGAATCAGGCTGCTGACTGGGGCATGAATAATGAAGTTAAAGCTTAAATATTTTGGACACAGAATGCAAAGAAAGAGAGCATTAAAAAAAAAAAATCTGATGCTGGGGAAAAAATAATAAAGACAATCAGATTGGAGGCCGGGAGAAGATAAGGTGACAAGAGATGCTCTCACTGATGACAGAAGTGGGAGATGACCACAACCCAAATAAGCATTTATTGATGGAAGAACCTGCAGAAATAAAGGTTTTCAAAAACCACAGAAGTGCCAGAATAACTGAACATCAGTCTCAAACAATACGATTTATTGCTGCCAAAAAAAAAGTCAACACAGTTCTAGGCTGCATCAACAGAGGGATAGAATCAAGATCATGTGAAGTGTTAATACCACTTTATAAGGCCTTGGTAAGGCCACACTTGGAATCCTGCATCCAGTTTTGGTCACCACTATGAAAAAAAGATGTGGAGATTCTGGAAAGAGTGCAGAGAAGAGCAACAAAGATGATGAGGGGACTGGAGGCTAAAACATATAAAGAACGGTTGCAGGAACTGAGTATGTCTAATTTAATGAAAGGAAGGACCAGGGGTGACATGATAGCAGTCTTCCAATATCTCAGGGGCTGCCCCAAAGAAGAGGGAGTCAAGCTATTCTCCAAAGCACCTGAGGGCAGGACAAGAAGCAATGGGTGGAAATCTATCAAGGAGAGAAGCAAGCTAGAACTAAGGAGAAAATTCCTGATAGTGAGAACAATTAACCAATGGAACAGCTTGCCTTCAGAAGTTATGGATGTTCCCTCACTGGAAGTTTTCAAGAAGAGACTGGACAGCTGTTTGTCTGATAGGATATAGGATCTCCTGCTTGAGCAAGGAGTTGGATCAGAAGACCTGCAAGATACAAACACTCTTATTCTGTAGTCTAAAGATGAATACAGTTTGATGTACATGGATTAAACTTGCAGTAGATCCACTTCAACAGAAGATGGAGATGTAACCCATCTTGTTTATCAGCGAGAGATCTCTGCTTTTTCTTCTTTTCCCCTCTCTGATTCAAGATACCTCCTCAGTAACTTTCTTCTCTTAAAGTGGTTTTTATTTATTATTTATTTATTTATTTAGTCAAGTATATATAAGATAACAGGTAAAAATATAAACATAATATGAATACGTGAAAAGAGTAAGAATAAAAAGGAATATTAGGACAGGGAGAGTAGGCACGCTGGTGCACTTATGCACGCCCCTTACAGACCTCTTAGGAATGGGGTGAGGTCAACAGTAGATAGTCTAAGGTTAAAGTTTTGGGGGTTTGGGGAAGAAACCACAGAGTCAGGTAGTGCATTCCAGGCATTGACCACTCTGTTGCTGAAGTCGTATTTTCTGCAATCGAGTTTGGAGCGGTTTACCTTAAGTTTGTATCTATTGTGTGCTCGTGTGTTGTTGTGGTTGAAGCTGAAGTAGTCATTGACAGGTAGGACATTGTGGCAGATAATTTTATGTACTATGCTTAGGTCAGACTGAAGTCGGTGTAGCTCTAAGTTGTCTAAGCCCAAAATTTGGAGTCTGGTGGCATAAAGTATTTTATTGCGGTTAGAGGAATGGAGGACTCTTCTCGTGAAATATCTCTGGACTCGTTCGATTGTATTAATGTCCGATATGCAGTGCGGGTTCCAGACAGATGAGCTGTATTCAAGAATTGGTCTAGCAAATGTTTTGTATGCTCTAGTTAGTAGTACAACATTACCAGAGAAGAAGCTATGCAAGATTAGGTTAACAACTCTTAATGCCTTTTTGGCAAGGTTGTTACAGTGGTCTCGGGCACTTAGATCTTTAGAAATGAGTACTCCAAGGTGAATGATGAGCTGAACTCAATGCAGATGAGCTGTATTCAAAAATGTGAATTCAAAAATTCACATTTAGACTCATGCTATAACATTAGGGTTGTACATAAATTTTTGGAGGTCCTTTGAAAGTGGTTGGCCTGGACAAATGAACCCTTTGGGAAGTATTAAAGCAGTTCGTCTCCTAGAAAAGTATAGCTCCTTCGAAATATTTCCCCAGAGGTCTTCACTTGTGTATTCCTGCACATATTTTTTACTTCGCAGACTCTTCCAGCATAAATCTTCTTGGTGCATGCACACATGTGTGTAGACAACCAGCCAAAGTCTTTGAAGCAGAAGGAACAAGCTTTGGAGAGGATGTGGCTGTCTTAATACTCCAAGTGTCAGGGTTACAAGGAACACCCCCAAAGGAAAAAAAAAACTTCCGAGGCTTGAAGTTCCTCAAAGTTCCATTTTATTAGAGATGTCGTATTGGCACATCTGGGAAAACCCAAATCTGAAAGCTTCCAGGTTTTCCACACCCAAAGGAAAGTCTTGCCCAACACCCACATGTCCATAATATGGCCCAATCAGAACACCGTCCCAGAATGGAATGGAATGGAATAAAATAGAACAGAACAGAACAGAACAGAACAGAACAGAACAGAACAGAACAGAACATAATAGAATAGAATAGAATATGGAATGGAATGGAATGGAATGGAATGGAATGGAATGGAATGGACTGGACTAGAATAGAGTAGAGTAGAGTAGAGTAGAGTAGAGTAGAGTAGAGTAGAGTAGAGTAGAATAGAATAGAATAGAATAGAATAGAATAGAATAGAATAGAATAGAAAGGAGTGGAATGGAGTGGAGTGGAGTGGAGTGGAGTGGAAAGGAATGGAATGGAATGGAATGGAATGGAATGGAATGGAATGGAATGGAATGGAATGGAATGGAATGGAATAACAGAGTTGGAAGGGACCTTGGAGGTCTTCTAGTCGAACCCCCTGCTTAGGCAGGAAACCCTATTTCAGACAAATGGCTGTCCAATCTCTTCTTAAAAACTTCCAGTGTTGAAGCATTCACAACTTCTGCAGGCAAGTTGTTCCACTGATTAATTGTCTCACTGTCAGGAAATTTCTCCTTCGTTCTAAATTGCTTCTCTCCTTAATTAGTTTTCATCCTTTACTTCTTGTCCTGCCTTCAGGTGCTTTGGAGAAGAGGTTGATCTCCTTTTTTTTTGTGGCAGCCCTTCAAATATTGAAAGGCTACTATCGTGTCACCCCCTCATCCTTATCTTTGTTAGATTACACATACCCAGTTCCTCCAACCTTTCGTCATATATTTTAGCCTCCAACCCCCAATCATCTTTGTTATTCTGCAACGTTCAGTTTCCTTTGGAAGTGTTTTGAACAAATTAGAGCTCACCAAGCCTATTCTCTCTCTCTCTCTCTCTCTCTCTCTCTTCTTATCACAATTACCAGATATTTGACAGTTACTTCGTTTATTCGAGATTCAAATCAAAGGTCACCTTTGGATCATATTTCTTCCTAACGAAGACTGTGTTACCTGACTCAGCAAGATTGTCCTTAGCTCAGCAATTTTGGCCATGGGAAATATCTTCCCCGTAATTCATAACGAATGTACTGCGATTTTCAGTAGAATGTCCCCCGGAGAGCTCTGAAGATAATTGCTCCCAGTGATATTAAAAGGAAGAAGGATCCATCAGGAGAGCATGAAATGGAACAAGCTACTGAGTTAATTTCTTCTGGAGAAGAGGCTGAATAGTTCTGAGATTAAATGCACTTTCATATTCCCAGGGGCATTGCTTCCTGGAATTAGAATTTTGAATCACTTGCCTGATTTTCCAGTGTGGAAATTCTTGACTGTTGTATTTAAAAATAAATAAATACTGGGTTTATATAGAAGAGGGAAGGTTGGGGTCTTGTGGTCCAGGAGCCCCTCAAATATTAATCGCATGGAGGGGGGACGAAATCAGGATGTCTTCTGTTTAATGCAGACAAACCTCGTTTCTGATTCTTTTGTCTTCTCCACTGTGCCGATTTTCTTTTGTCCTGCGTTCACTGCAGGACTGCATCGAAAGAGTATTGTGTTTGGATTGATTGGGGTGTACCTTTGGTGGGATATTTGATCAGCCTTTGGTTGAGTGACAGACTGTGAAGTTGAAAATGTAGCAAAGAATACAAAAGGGAGGAGGAGGAGGAGGAGGAGAAGGAGGAGGAGGATTATTGGAGCGGGTTTGATGGTCTGAGTTTTCTTGCAGACATTTCATTACTCATCATCAGTGCTAGAAGGAAGTGGTGTTTGCAGAGAGGAGGAGAAGGAGGAGAAGGAGAAGGAGAAGGAGAAGGAGAAGGAGAAGGAGAAGGAGAAGTTAAAAACACAGGGAATGATCCCACAGAACGACCCCTCTGGTACCCCAGTTGAGAAACCAAGTGTACCCTAAATGAGGAACCCCAGATGAGGAATCTTTAATATTTGTCAGGAACAAAAGATCAGGTCCATACATGAAGTTCCAAATAAACTAATTTATTGCTAATCATATTTATGCACAACTAACAGCAGCTTCTTGGGTCAATGGAATTCAAAGGCGGGTGGGCTTAGTTCACTTGTGGCTATGTAGGGATTCTAGGCTGATCCCTCTTTTGACTCCACCTCTAGGTTCTGCCACTCCATCCCCTACAAATATCAATTTTCCCAGAGGATGTTTTTGTAGAACACAGATCTGCGTATTGAGCTGATGTGACTATCCTTCTATATTTCCTTTGTTTCTTTGCTTCTGCGTGATCTTAATCTGGCTGGGCTCGAGTTGATTTAACGTACATATTGATTATGTGCCATTAAGCCTTGGAGACTGCGTAAACAGACAGGTTTCCTCTGTGAAGAGTTAATCAATTCACTATGTACCATCGTCCATTTTGACTTCTAGCCACCACGTAGATTGATTTTCCTATGTCCACGAACGGTACATACATAAGAACAAGAATGCAAATCAACAAAGAAAGGAAAAGACAGTGCTCAACCAAAGTGGATGATCAGGCTGGAAAACAAGATCTGTAAGCAAGCTAGAACAGATGAAAGAAAAGGAGGAGGAGGAGGAGGAGGAGGAGGAGGAGAAGAAGAGGAAGAAGAAAGTGAAGGAGAAGGAGGAGGAGGAGGAGGAGGAGGAAGAAGGAGGAGGAGGAGGAAGAGAAGGAGAAGGAGAAGGAGAAGGAGAAGGAGAAGGAGAAGGAGAAGGAGAAGGAGAAGGAGAAGGAGAAGGAGAAGGAGAAGGAGAAGGAGAAGGAGAAGGAGAAGAAGGAGAAGGAGAAGAAGTAGTAGTAGTAGTTTTGCTTCTTGTCCAAGAAGCTTCATCCATTGGGACTGGATGGTGGGGGGATTGTATTTCTTTGCAGTCATCTGGTCATTAGCACTCTTTCTGAGAGCCAATGAAGCCACTTGGGGGTTCATCTGTGCCTTCAGTGTCACTTGAACCAGAGTACACAATGGTTGTGGAATCTTCTTGGAACTGCTAAAGGACTCTGTTACAGACAGGAGACATTGCCTATCTCCTGCTTTCTAATCCTTTTAACAGTTTATCCAGGTTTCCCCCGCCCCTATAAAGTGATTTATTATAAACAGGAGTGAGAATTAGGGCATGGTAGGAACGCTTTAAAAATCTAGGACAACTGAAAAACAGTCTTTCCATCAGCCTGGATGACTTGTCGGTGTGTGGGCTTCTCTTCCTACAATTTTCAGCAAGGACAAATGGGGCTGAGTCATTTTGGGAGCTGAAATTTCCACATCTGGATGGATCTCATGTTGAGGACCATGGATCGAATTTCAAGGAGGAGGAGGAGGAGGAGGAGGAGGAGGAGGAGGAGGAGGGGAAGAAGAAGAAGAAGAAGAAGAAGAAGAAGAAGAAGAAGAAGAAGAAGAAGAAGAAGAAGAAGAAGAGGAAGAGGGAGGAGGAGGAGGAGGAGGAGGAGGAGGAGGAGGAGGAGGAGGAGGAGGAGGAGGAGGCTGGCGTGTCTTCAGAGAGGGCCCCACGTGCCACCTGTGGCACACGTGCCATAGGTTCACCATCACAGGTATAGGCTCTCCTGCCTGAGCAGGGGGCTGGACTAGAAGACCTCCCAGGTCCCTTCCAACTCTGTTTTTCTGAGAATGCGGTCCACACCACATGTCACCCTGATGAGGGACGTGCTTTCCTGAGTAAGTCCAGAACCTCACAGAAGAGTGTTTAGCAGTTCTTTTTTCTTTCTTTCTTTCTTTCTTTCTTTCTTTCTTTCTTTCTTTCTTTCTTTCTTTCTTTCTTTCTTTCTTTCTTTCTTTCTTTTTCTCTTTCTTTCTTTCTTTCTTTCTTTCTTTCTTTCTTTCTTTCTTTCTTTCTTTCTTTCTTTCTTTCTTTCTTTCTTTCTTTCTTTCTAGCTTGAGGGAAGCCATCCAGAACACGTCACGTTTCTTTGGAGAGCTGCCAGTGTATTTCAGATGGCGAGGCAACATATGCCTTTCAAGGTGACTATGCAGCAATTAAGCTGCTCTTCTTAATTGGGCCATCTGTTCTCGATCACTCATTAGGCTTCCACACAGAGACCAATGAACCAGCTTTAGACTTTGCCCGGCCATGCGAACTCCAAGAGTTTGTGTCGCGGTTCAGGAAACATTACATAAGACACACGACTGCATGACTCCGGGCGGTACAGATGGTTGCGGGAACGTTTCCTCCTTTATAAGTTGGTGCCCTCTAGAAATATTGCAAATGCGATGGCCCCATCCCTTTGGGAGACCCCCATGGTTGGGATGGGCGTCCCGTGATTCCAGAATGAAGACGCCATTTCTGCTTTTTTTTTTCATGTTGCCAAGTAGTTTGAGATAAAAATAATTAAAACTCTACTCAGAATAGAATAGAGCTGAAAGGGGACCTTGGAGGTCTTCTAGTCCAGCCCCCTGCTCAAACAGGAGACCCTATACCATTTCAAATAAGTGACTGTCTAGAACTCTTCTTAAAAATCTCCAGTGATTTTTATTTATTATTTATTTATTAATTAAATTTCTATACCGCCCTTCTCCAAATAGGACTCAGGGCGGTGCACAGCCAAAGTAAAAACAGAGCATACAAAATTTAAAAACAGTATTAAAATAATTAAATATTTTGGCCGTAAATTAAAACAACCCAGTTTAAAATCAATTTAAAATTTAACTCAAGCCAGCCCACAACTTCTGGTGGCAAGTTGTTCCACTGGTTAATTGTCCTCACTGTTAGGAAGTTTCTCCTCAATTCCAGGTTGCTTCTATCCTTGATGAGTTTCCATCCATTGTTTCTTGTTTTGCCTTCTGGTGCTTTGGAAAATATGTTGACCTCTTCTTCTTTGTGTCAGTCCCTCGGATATTGGAAGATTGCTATCATGTCCCTCCAGTCCTTCTTTTCTCTAGACTTCTTGTTGTTGTTAGTTGCAAAGTTGTGCCTGTTCCATTGTGACTCCATGGAAAATTTTCCTCCAGGCCTTCCTGTCCTCTACCATCCTCTGAAGTCCATTTAAGCTCATGCCTACTGCTTCAGTGACTCCATCCAGCCACCTCGTTCTCTGCCATCCCTTTCTTCTTTTGCCCTCAATCTTTCCCAGCATTGGGCTCTTCTCCAGTGAGTCCTTCCTTCTCATTAGGTGGCCAAAGTACTTGAGTTTCATCTTCAGGATCTGGCCTTCTAAAGAGCAGCCAGGGTTGATCTCCTCTAGGACTGACCGGTTTGGTCACCTTGCAGTCCAAGGGACTCGCAGGAGTCTTCTCCAGCACCAGAGTTCAAAGGCTTCTCAATTTTTTGACTTCTCTAGACTAGACATACCCGAATCCTGCAACCATTCTTCGTATGTTTTAGTCTCCAGGCCTTTAATCATCTTAGCTGCTCTTTTTTGCACTTTTTCCAAAGTCTCAACATCTTTTTTTGTAATGTGACAATGAATGTCATAAAAAGGTTGTAATGGGATGAGGAATCATGACTTCAAACAATTGCTAAATGAATGGTCATACCTTAAGGCCTACGTGCATCGTTCCTTCATTTTAATCTTGGTTAATCATTTTCTTTTTCTTTTTAAGCGCAACCTTTTCCGTACTTTTCCCCATAGTTATCCTTTCTTATATACACCTTTAAGAAATGAATGTGATTTTACAAGATGTTTCTGGATAATTTATTTATTTATATCCCACCTTTATTAACTTTATAACTAACTCAGGGTGGTGAACCTAATCTTCCTTCCTCCTCCTATTTTCCCCAGAACAACAACCCTGTGAGGTGAATTAGGTTAAGAGTGGTTGTCCTAGCTTCCATGCCTAAAGTGGGACTAGAACTCACAGTCTCCTGGTGATTGGCCCAAAGTCACCCAGCCAGCTTTCCTGCTTAAGGCAGGACTAGAACTCACAATTTCCCGGTGATTGGTCCAAAGTCACCCAGTTGGCTTTCATGTCTAAGACAGGACTCGAACTCACCATCTCCCAATTTCTAGCCTGGTGCCTTAATCACTAGACAAATATAATTGATACAATTCTTGGATCGGAAAGATCCTGCTACCCTTCTGTCAACGCTGCCCATCCTGTTGGCATCAAATCTGTTGGCATCCTTTCCTTTCAATGCACATGCTGAAAAAGGGGTTGCAGGCATCCCTGCTCACTTGAACCAAATATGGGGATGGAGCAGAAGGCATGTGACATGCTCATTTCATGCATGGCACATAGGTGAAGCCAATGTGGGCCTCCTTCAGCAGAAGATTCCAATATCTGAGGGGCTGCCCCAAAGAAGAGGGGGTCAACCTGTTTTCCAGGGCACCAGAAGGCAAGAGAAGAAGCAATGGATGGAAACTAATCAGTTTCCAAGTTAGTAACACAGTTACTAACTGTGAAATTAGCTTCCCCTTTTCCAAAAGCACCAGAAGACAAGACAAGAAACAAAGGACGGAAACAAATCAAAGAGAGAAGCAACCTGGAACTAAGGAGAAACTTCCTAACAGTGAGGACAATTAACCAATGGAACAGCTTGCCTCCAGAAGTTGTGAATGCTCCATTACTGGAGGTTTTTAAGAGGAGATTGGACAAAGTCTCCTACTCAAGCAGTGGGTTGGTCTAGAAGACTTCCAACTTCTCTTCTAACTCTGTTGTTATTCTGCTCTTCTGTCCTTCTGTTATTCTGTTATGATAGGCATCTGGACAGAATGGAATCACAGTTGGTTGAAGGGCAACAGTTGTATGATGACGTCTTTCACGCAATTCAATTGCGTCATGATGTCCTTTTCAACAATGACACCACAATGCAGGTGACACCTGCAACAGTTCCTCCTACCAGCTCTTTCTGTTCTCTCCTCTGAGCAAAAGCGATGAAAAGTTCAGTCTTTATCACAACGTTTTTTGCTACGTTTCCACTTTCGAACTTCCTAAACAGGGAAGATGTTAAACTTGCAAATAATGACCAAAAAAAAAGTAAGTTCATTAATGATAGACAGAATGGGGAGAATACAAGGAGGCGGCGAGCAATGGAAGCCAATTAACCTCTGTAGTAGGTCTTCAATGAACTTCTGAAACAATCAAAAAAACCATCAGGAAGTAAGATTTACTCTGAAAAAATCTCTGTTTCAGCACTATTTACCCACTCCAGGAATTATTTTCCTGCTTTCTCTTGTCCACTTTCTCTGTGAGTCTCTTCTTTGTCCTCTTTATCCTTTTTCAATTTTAATTACAGGCAGTCCTTGACTTACAGCCATTCATTTAGTGATTGTTCTAAGTTACAACAGCCCTGGAAAAATGGAATAAATCCATGTGAAAGGATAGGTTAACAAACGATAGAAAGAAAACATGGAAACATAAAGGTATACGATTCCAGGAAAATCATCATTCAGTGGGATCATGTGACTCCCCGATTCAGAACCTGGGAAAGAGTAGAGTAGAGTAGAGTAGAGTAGAGTAGAGTAGAGTAGAGTAGAATAGAATAGAATAGAATAGAATAGAATAGAATAGAATAGAATAGAATAGAATAGAATAGAATAGAATAGAATAGAATAGAATTCTTTATTGGCCAAGTGTGATTGGACACACAAGGAATTTGTCTTTGGTGCCTACGCTCTCAGTGTACATAAAATAAAAGATATTTCCATTAAGAATAATAAGATACAACACTTAATGAGATTCATAGGGAACAAATAAGCAATCAGGAAACAATATCTGTCTGTCTGTCTGTCTATCTCTATATCCCTCTCTCTATCTCTTCTATGTATCTATCTATCTCTGTCTATCTCTATTATCTATCTAGAATAGAATAGAATAGAATAGAATAGAATAGAATTTTTTATTGGCCAAATATGATTGGACACACAAGGAATTTGTCTTTGGTGCATATGCTCTCAGTGTACATAAAGAAAAATAAAATACATTCATCAAGAATCATAGGATACAACACTTAGTGATAGTCATAAGTTACTAATAAGTAATCAAATCATACTAGGAAACAAATAAAACAATATAAATTGTAAAGATACAAGCCACATGGATATAGTCATAAGTGGAAGGAGATGGATGGTGGGAACGATGAGAAGATTAATAGTAGTGCAGATTTAGTGAATAGTTTGACAGTGTTGAGGGAATTATTTGTTTAGCAGAGTGATGGCGTTTGGGAAAAAACTGTCCTTGTGTCTAGTTGTTCTGGTGTGCAGTGCTCCATAGCATCGTTTTGAGGGTAGGAGTTGAGACAGTTTATGTCCAGGATGCGAGGGGTCTGTAAATATTTTCCCAGCCTTCTTTTTGACTCGTGCAGTATACAGGTCCTCCATGGAAGGCAGGTTGGTAGCCATTGTTTTCTCCGCAGTTCTAATAATCCTCTGAAGTCTGTGTCTGTCTTGTTGGGTTGCAGAACCGAACCAGATAGTTATGGAGGTGCAGATGACAGACTCAATCGTTCCTCTGTAGAACGTTGTCTCTGTAGCGTGTCCAGATCCGTTCCTTGCTTGGAAGGGTTCTGGATAAAATCCATCATCTGGAGAAACTTGGTGATTCTCTTAGAAAAACAAAAGGCATCTGTTTGGTTTTTAAAACTTAAAACTACCTAGATGTTTGGATCTTGGTTTTACGAAGGACTCATTTTCTCAGATCAAAAACCACCTGAGTAAAAAGTGAAAATCGCAGCTACTCAGTTGTACCGTCTCCCTATGAATTTGGGAGCAATAGATCTGTTCTTCGTGCAGATTCAGAGATAAAAGCACTATTTTTTGCAAATGGGCTTTCAACAGAAGTGCAGAGTACACTTTGAGTACTGAGGGAAGGTCAAGTATCCTACAAGAATGCAGACATGCATAGTCTGGAAAATGATTCAAAACCATCCTTAAAAGGGAATGAGTTGTTTTCATTATTTTAAGATATTTCTCAGGCTCTTTTCAGCCAATGTTCTCAGCCCTTTCAAAAATTCTAACAAAAGAAGACAGGAAAATGAAAAAAAAAAAAAAAACCCTACAAAAACAGGGCCTGGAAGAAAGTAAACAAGCAACTTCTAACAGTTTTTTTTTTCAAATGAGGGCAAAAAAGAAAAGAAACTGGCAATAAGTTTATTGCCAGTTCTACTTGTCTGGGCAATAAATTCCAGGGCCAGGTGTTGTGAACTAGGCTTCCTGAATCATTAAAACACATGAGTAGTCCCAAAAACCTCTTTTATTGCAACAGCTGTGAATTCTGTTCAATCACAGCTGAGTCCCAATTAGTTGCAAAAAATCCTTCGGGAGAAGTCCTTCGCGATAATCACCAACCTTTATCTCCCTTGACACGCTGACCTACTTGGCAAAGCTACACAGAGTCCAGAATCAAACAGATGCCGACTGGGAACAGAATTAACAACGTTGCTTTCCTGCAAAGGGCCCACGTGCCTTTGCTCCTCTTTTAAGCCTTATGGGAGGGGCCAATCATCTCCAAGCCCTACTCCCGAGTCGTCCCTTTTGTTTTAACTGTTCTTGCCTTCTGGCAGCTCTGCGCATGCGCGCACTGGGAACAGGCTCCCCCTCTTCCTCTGCCTCACTGAGGTCTGACTCTGGAGGCAGCATGTATCTCCCAGATGGCCCTTTCTCTGCCTCCAATGCAGAGCCCTTGTCCGAGCCCTCCCCAGACTCCAGGACTGGCCCATGTTCCTCCCCACAGAATTTTTCAACCAGTATGGCTGGCTGGGAAATTCTGGTAGTTGAAGTCCACACATCTGTAAAAATTACCAAGGTTAAGAAACAGTATTTAGAGAAATTTTGCATAACATTTTGGCTTCTAACATTCCATCATTTTAATTACTGGCTGCCTAAGAAGGAAACGATCAATGGAGGGATGCCTTAACCGTTGGACACTATTTGATGAAAATGACACGCCCAGACTGGTTTTAAAACATGCTGAAATCATTCCGTGGTGCAAAATATTCCAACAGATGGACATACTGTATGGTGGTATTCAATTCCAGGAATCCATCCATTCTGCCAACTGATATCTGTGTCCATACTGAGAATGATAAGCTTGTAAGCATCTGGACAACTCTGATTTTATCCAGTTCTCTCGGTCTCCGAGAAAGCCAATTTGCAGCCTGTTAGCCAATGGCTATTAGTTGAAGATGTTCTTTCTTGCTTCAGGGAGAACAAATTCTGGCACTTGAAACCCTGCTCCAGAAAGTAGAGAATGGAATACAATTTCCAAAGTTAAATAGCAAGTACCAGATGGGGTTTTTTGGAAAATTGACAAGATCAGTTGGGTAGCCGGACTCAGTTCTGGAACTCACAGGCCTGTCTAAAAGGCAGCATATGGAGAAGAGCTGCGTGGCCTCTGTCCAGGAGAGCTGTCAATCTCCCCAGTGAGGGTGAAGGTTCATCCTCCGAGCTTGTGGGTTGGCTTCCAAACATTTCATTACCAGGCTAGCTAACATCTCTAGCAGAGTTTAGGGGATGTCAGTATCAGTGTTCTTGTGATGGTCAGGCGTGAGTGTGTCAAGTGAGGGTCTTGTGATGGGTGAGGTGTGGGTGTGTCAAATGAGAGTCTTGTGATGGGTCTTGTGATGGTCAGGCATGGGTGTGTCAGGTGAGGGTCTTGTGATGGGTGAGGTGTGGGTGTGTCAGGTGAGGGTCTTGTGATGGGTGAGGTGTGGGTGTGTCAAATGAGAGTCTTGTGATGGGCCTTGTGATGGGTGAGGTGTGGGTGTGTCAAATGAGAGTCTTGTGATGGGTCTTGTGATGGTCAGGCGTGGGTGTGTCAAGTGAGGGTCTTGTGATGGGTGAGGTGTGGGTGTGTCAAATGAGAGTCTTGTGATGGGTGAGGTGTGGGTGTGTCAAATGAGAGTCTTGTGATGGGTCTTGTGATGGTCAGGCGTGGGTGTGTCAAGTGAGGGTCTTGTGATGGGTCTTGTGATGGTCAGGCGTGGGTGTGTCAAGTGAGGGTCTTGTGATGGGCCTTGTGATGGGTGAGGTGTGAGTCAACAGTGATAGTCTTGTGATGGGTCTTGTGATAAGGAGGTTACACCAGGTGAGGGTCATTGGGAGGAGAACTGCTGGTTGGATGGGGGGGCTTGCATGGATTGGTTGATGGTCGGTTGCCTGTGTGGTCGATTTGGATTCTGAGGGGTTCATAGCAGTGGTGAAATCCAAATTTTTTACTACTGGTTCTGTGGGTGTGGCTTGGTGGGCGTGGCTTGGCGGGCTTGGCAGGGGAAGGATATTGCAAAATCTCCATTCCTACCCCACTCTGGGGCCAGCCAGAGGTGGTATTTGCCTGTTCTCCAAACTGCTCAAAATTTCCGCTGCCGGTTCTCCAGAACCTGTCAGAACCTGCTGGATTTCACCCCTGGTTCGTAGGCTGGTTGTGGGTCAGAGCGTCTGTTGACGGAATGGCTTGTGGAGTGCCAGGCTTCGGTAAACTCATCAGTGTGTCATGGGGTAGCATGGCTGATGATTTTTGTGTTGATTTCCCCATGTTTGTCTAGACAGTGAGTTGGTACCAAGGCTGATGATGCCTCTGGGTTGTATCTAAGAGATCTCTCTATGGCACAAATGTGAGAAATGACTGTAAATAGCTTTGTAACTTCAAATGGTCACTAAATGAATGGTTGTAATATATACAGATAGTCCTTGACTTACAACAATTGGTTTAGTGACCGTTTCAAGTTAACAACATCACGGAAATAATGTGACATAGGACCGTTTTTCAAAGTTATGACCTTTGCAGCATCCCCAGGGTCAAAATTCAGATGCTTAGCAACTGGTTCATATTTATGACCGTCGTTTTATCCCAAGATCACGCGATCCCCTTTTGCGACCTTCTGGCAAGCAAACTCAATGGGGGATGTCAGATTCACTTAACAACCGGGTTACTAGCTTATCAACCGCAGTGATTCGCTTCACAACTATGGCAAGAAAAGTCATAACATGGGGCAAAATTCACTTTGCAAATGTCTCACTTAACGGCAGAAATTTTGGGCTCGATTGCGATTGTAGGTCAAGGTCTTCTGAAAGCCTTAGTCATTTTGGCCATGCTCCAATTTGCACAACTAACAATAAGTTTAGCCAAACCATTTTGTCACAAGTGGGGTCGCCTTTTGTTGCCTAGAGAGAGAGAAACAGAGAAAGAGAGAATGAGAAAGAGAGAGAGAGAACGAGAAAGAGAGAAAGAGAGAGGGAGGGAAAGAGAGACAGACAGAAAAACAGGGAGAAAGAAAGAGAGGGAAAGAGGAAGAGAGAGAGAAGGAGGGAGAGAAGAGGGAGAGAAAGAGACAAAAAGAGACAGAAAGTGAAGGGGAAAGAGAGAGAGAGAGATGGAAAGAGGGAGAGAGAAAAAGAGAGGGAGAGAGAAAGAGAGAGGGAGGGAGGGAGAGAGAGAGAAGAGAGGTTCTTTATTGGAACCTCTGTCTTTAAGTTCCTCATTTTGCATGCAATGCTAAATTGGGGAAAAGTTAAATGTCAGCAGAATATGACAGTAACAGCTAATATCAAAATTAATGAGGGGGGGAGGATTGTGCAAGGAATCACAACTCTTCATTAATTTTTGTGCAACATCACGTCCTGGTTGGGATGGCGGGTACAAGAATCCTGACATGAAATATGGCCAAAACTAGACAATGGTGTCTCTAGCACTTGGCAAAAAGTTGGACAGGTTTCAGATTTCAATCAATCAGAATAGAGCTGGGAATGTTGTGGCCCATTCACGTCCTGTGCAGCTAGTAGGTGATTCCGACAGTGAGGAGGCTGGTGTGGTACTGCTGGCACTTGAATTGGACAATGAGGAGGCTGGAGAAGATGTGGTGCCAGAGGCGGGGATTCAGCCAGGGCCTTCAGAACCTCCAGAAGCTTCCATGAGTGAAGAGGAAGAAGAGGAGGAGCCTTTTCTCAATGCACAGGCGCTCAGAGCTGCCAAAAGGCAGGAGTGGCTCCTCAGGAGGAGGTCTCCTCGAGAGTAAGGCTTGGGGCTAATTGGCCACTCCCTTAGCCTATTTAAGGAGGAATGTTAACTGAAGCAATTTGCAGGGAACAACATAGTTCACATACCTTCATGTCTTGTCTTGCTTATCTTATCAGCTTCCTGCAAATTGCTTCTGGGCATTCTGCCAACCATAGTAAGTTTTCAGTTATTATTCTTTGAATTCTTGGCAGCTGTTAATGCAGATAATTAATAGCCGTTGTTGTAAAAAACTGGTTTATTCAGTAAATTAAGGTTTGAACGGACTTTGTGTGTGCTGCGTTCTTTGGGGTCCGTAGCTGGGGCAGAACATGGAAGGGACCTTGGAGGTCTTCTAGTCCAACAGGAGACCCTGTACCATTTTAGACAAATGGCTGTCTCATCTTGAAAATCTCCAGTGATGGAGCCACCACATTACAAAAAAAGATGTTGAGACTTTGGAAAAAGTGCAAAGAAGAGCAATTAGGATGATCAAAGGCCCGGAGATGAAAACATATGAAGAACAGTTGCAAGATTCACGTTTGGTTAGTCTAGAGAAAAGAAGGTCGAGTAGTGACATGATAGCAATCTTCCAGTATTTGAGGGGCTGCCACGAAGAAGAAGGGGGTCAACTTATTTCCTAAAGCACTAGAAGGCAGGACAGGAAACAATGGATGGAAACTAATCAAGGAGAGAAGCAACCTGGAATTAAGGAGAAACTTCCTAACAGTGAGGACAATTAATCAGTGGAAAAGCTTGCCACTAGAAGTTATGGGTGCTCCATCGCTGGAGGTTTTTAAGAAGAGATCGGACAGTCACTTGTCAGAAATGGTGTAGGTATAGGGTCTCCTGCTTGAGCTGGAGGCTGGAGTAGAAGACCTCCAAGGTCGCTTCCAGCTCTCCTCCTCCTCCTCCTCCTCCTCCTCCTCCTCCTCCTCCTCCTCCTCCTCCTCCCAAACTCCACTCCCTTCTAGTACTGATGATGTGTCCTAGGTAGGTCATAAAATGTCTGCTGGAGAGCCACCAAGTTCAGGAAACAATCTAGTTGGACCTTGAACTACAACTACCACCTTGGTAGTACAGTGGTCTAAAGCACCCTGTTATTAACCAGCTGCCTGCAATTACTGCAGGTTTGAATCTCTCCAAGGCTCAAGGTTGACTCAGCCTTCCATCCTTTCTAAGGTAGGTGAAATGAGGACCCAGTTTGTGGGGGCAATAAGCTGACTTTGTATAAAATATACAAAAGGATGAAGGCTATTGCTTAACGCATTGTAAGCCGCCCTGAGTCTCCGGAGAAATTAAAAATTAAAAAAATATTCTCTTCGTTTGGTAAGGATGATCAACCTGAATCCAACTGATCCTCTCATATGGATTCTGCCGACATTTGGACCTACTGCTCTTTAAAAACCAGGAGGGGAAGGTGTCATTCATTCATTCATTCATTCATTCATTCATTCATTCATTCACATTGGTGCATTTATTCATTATCATTCATTCATTCATTCAAATTATATTGGACACCCACTTTCCGATGAAAAAAGCTTTTGTGTCTCTTTGAGCATTTCAAACAGCTCCTTTGTTTTGTGTGTTCTTTTGAAATCCGTAAGAAAATAACATGACAAGCCCAAGTGACATTTTCCGAAATGACAGAGAAGGCCACTTAAAGAAGGAGACCGAACAGTCCGGGATAAATTGGTGGAAGGAGAAAGGGTAGAAAAAGTTTTTGAATAATGCCTCTTTTTTTCTCTATATCCTTGTTCCTGATGCTCAGCGGGTGCTGGAAGGCTTGCTTTTCTCAATAAAAATTATGTGATGTTCTTGGATTGTTGCTTTGATGTTTTGAAGGGCAGGCGTTTTGTCTAATGGCCCCTACCTGTGCGGAGGGAGAAGCTTTAACATTTAACCTCTTGATTCCCCATTTTTACAATGAATTGGAAATGAAAGAAAAGAAGGAACTGAATAATAATATACAGAATAATTCTATAGAATATATAAATATATAATATATAAAGGGACGTGGTGGCTCAGGGGCTAAGATGCTGAGCTTGTCGATCGAAAGGTTGGCAGTTCAGCGGTTCGAATCCCGAGTGCCGTGTAATGGGGTGAGCTCCTGTTCCTTGTCCCAGCTTCTGCCAACCTAGCAGTTCGAAAGCACATAAAAAATGCAAGTAGAAAATGTCAGATATTGCCTGCATATGATGCACCAGAGACTATTAGGGGTTAAGTCTTTACAGACATCACATGTGACTATATCAACCAATGAACTCTCTTATTGGACTCTTACCTAGAAACCACTTGGATATCTTCCCCTTTCTTTTCTCTCTCTCTCTCATCTATCTCTCAGCGAGACAACACGTGAACTTCTCTCTCCTCTCAACATCTGAGTCATACAGTTAGGGTAAAAATGTAACAGGACACTCTGTTCATTATCGTATGCATGTATATTTGTAAATAATAAAAACAACCTTTTGAACCTGAAGATGTATTGACCAAATAACTTCCTCATAGAACCAAATGAGCATGACCATCAATATCATCTGATAGAAAAAATAGGGACCACCTTTGGTGGGAAGGGAACAGCGTTCCATGCACCTTTGGCGTTGAGTCATGCTGGCCACATGACCACGGAGACGTCTTCGGACAGCGCTGGCTCTTCGGCTTTGAAATGGAGATGAGCACCGACCCCTAGAGTTGGGAACGACTAGCACATATGTGCGAGGGGAACCTTTACCTTTACCTATAGAATATATAGAATATACATTGAATAACATAGAATAATAGAGTTGGAAGGGACTGGAGGTCTTCTAGTAGAGTCCCCTACTCAAGCAGAAGGCTCTGTCCCATTGATGATGATGAAAAATAACAGACTAACAGAATAATAGCATTGGAAGGAACCTCAGAGGACTTCTAGTCTAACCCCCTGCTCAAGAAGGAGACCCTATATATCATTCCGGACAATTGGCTATCCAATCTCTTCTGGAAAACCACCAGTGATGGAGCATTCACAGCTTCAGGAGGCAGGCTGTTTCACTGGTTAATTGTTCTCACTGGTAGGAAGTTTTGCCTTATAAAAAATATTTTTATTTTTTATATATATATATATATATATATATATATATATATAAATAAAATTAAAAAATTGAATATAAAATAATTTTTTAAAAAAACATTTAAAACATTAAAAACATTGAAATAAAAAATAAAAATAAAACAAAAGAAAATATAAAAGAAAAAAATATGAAATAAAATATGATATCAAAATGATATAAAAATTGAAATTAGATATAAAATCAAATGGAAAATAAAATATAAAATATATTTGAAGGCGCTTTTTCGCTTTTCTCCTAC
>JAKOOJ010000030.1:8135863-8189471 GCA_022577455.1 Arizona elegans
CGCATTCTGCACCAGTTGGAGCCTCCGAGTGCTCCTCAAGGGGAGCCCCATGTAGAGAGCGTTGCAGTAGTCGAGGCGGGAAGTAACGAGGGCATGAGTGACCGTGCATAGGGAGTCCCGATCCAGAAAGGGGCGCAACTGGCGTATCAGGCAAACCTGATAAAAGGCCCCCCTGGCCACGGCCGTCATATGCTCTTCTAAAGACAGCTGTGCACCCAGGAGGACACCCAAGTTACGCGCCCTCTCCGTGGGGGCCAATGTCTCACCCCCAATAGTCAGCAATGGCACCAGCTGACTATATCGGGACGCCGGCAGCCACAGCCACTCAGTCTTGGAGGGGTTGAGTTCATATATATATGAACACTATTATTCTCTCCCACTTCTATTAAGGTAGGAACTAAGCACCACTTACTCGCTTCAATTAATGAATCCTACATTCCCCTGAGTTAAATTTCCATTTCCAATTCCCATTAAAAAGCACTTGTCGTAGTAAAGCACCTCTTTAACCGTGTTAAAAATATTTAACAAATAATTTGAGAATTTGAGTAATTTGAGAACTCTTTAGACATTGCATTGGAAGCAGATTCTATTGTTTTTTTTATGAAACCTTCAATTTATTTACAGTTAAGGGATGCTAATGTCTCAGAGATTTCAAATAGGTATATTATATTCTTTTGCAGTCTTCTGTCCCAAAAGGTGCTTTTTCAGGAGGCTTTCTTGTTTTTTTTCTTTGAAGACGTTTCACTTCTTATCCGAGAAGCTTCTTCAGCTCTGACAGGATAGTGAGGAATGGAAGGATTTCTATTCCCTGGAGACAGATGGTCATTTGCATCCTTTTAGAGGGTTGTTGAAGCACCCTGAGGATACAGATAAACCTCCATGTGGCCTCAACAACCTTCTAAAAGAATGCAAATGACCGGCTGTCTGCAAGGAATAGAAATCCTTCCGTTCCAGTTATCCTGTCAGAGCTGAAGAAGCTTCTTGGATGAGAAGCGAAACGTCTTCAAAGAAAAAACAAGAAAGTTCAGTTGTCCCCAGTTTAGATAGATAGATAGATAGATAGATAGATAGATAGATAGATAGATAGATAGATATTGATATAGATTGATCTATCTATTTCTATCCATCTCTATCTATCTATCTATCTATCTATCTATCTATCTATCTATCTATCTATCTCTATCTCTATCTCTATCTCTATCTCTCTCTCTCTCTCTCTCTCTCTCTCTATATATATATATATATATATATATATATATATATATATATATATATATATATATATATATATATATATATATATCTGAGGAGGCTGGGGAGGAACATGGGCCAGTCCTGGAGTCTGGGGAAGGCTCGGACAAGGGCTCTGTGTTGGAGGCAGAGAAAGGGCCATCTGGGAGGTACATGCTGCCTCCAGAGCCTCCAGAGTCAGAGATCAGCGAGGCAGAGGAACAGGGGGAGCCTGTTCCCAGAGCTGCTAGAAGGCAAGAACAGCTAAAACAAAAGGGACGACTCAGGAGTAAGGCCTGGAGATGATTGGCCCCTCCCATAAAACTTAAAAGAGGAGCAAAGGCACGTGGGCCTTTGCAGGAAGCAACGTTGTTCATTCTGTGCAGTTTAAAGTCTGAAGCTCTGTTTGATTCTGGACTCCGTGTGGCTTTGCCAATTAGGTCTTTGGCAGCACGTCAAGGGAGATAAAGGTGGGTGATTATCAGCCTTATCCCGAAGGATTTTTTACAACGATTTGAGACTCATCTGTGAATGAACAGAATTCACAGCTGTTGCAATAAAAGAGGTTTTTGGGACTACTCGTGGGTTTTACTGCCTCAGGAAGCTTAGGTCAGAACAAGACTGCAGTTCCTTCCCGAGCCACAGGACAGAGTGAAATGCCAGCTTTAAGAACGAACCAAATGCTTCTCCTTCCAACAGCAAATCGCATGAAGTTGCAATTTAAACTTGTCAGGAAGTAACTACATAAAGATAATTGGAACTGGTCCATGGCCATGTGGTTGGATTACCAAGCCCCCTCATTTGGAAGGAATGAAGAGAAGTGACAACTCATTCTGCCAAAATGCTTCTATTTTCAGCTAAGAGAAATCACGAATGTTGGCGGCATTTTCAGTGAGTGGAAACCCACCCACAGCTCCCGAAGTGTAGGTAGGTCTTATACTGGAGTGGCTTCGATTCCCTTCTGGTTTGGGTTTCTTGTAGAAATTCCATATCTTTGTCCCACAGTTACATCATCATCATCGGAGTTGGAAGGGACCTTGGAGGTCTTCTAATCCAAATCCTTGCTCAAGCAGGAGATCCTATCCCATTCCAAACAGGTGATTCTCCAATCTCTTTTTAAAATCCTTCAGTGATGGAAGCACCCACAACTTCTGGAGGCAAGTTGTTCCATTGATTAATTGTTCTCACTGTTAGGAAATTATTCCTTAGTTCTAGGTTGCTTCTCTTCTTGATTGGTTTCCATCCATTGCTTCTTGTCCTGCTCTCAGGTGCTTTGGAAAATAGGTGTCAGGTTTTCAGGCCATCTTCAAATAAATTGCGTCTCCAACAAAGTCTTTCTTGAAACAAGCTTCCATTTTATTTAGCACGGCAACTTTTACCCTGACTCCATGCAGCCAGTACTGCCGTGCTGCCCCAAAATCCCTCCTTTTCCTTCCCCCACTCCTCTGCATTTATTGGCCATCTTCCCAATCATTCACCCCTTATCTACTGCTCCAGTTCAAAGAATTTCCCCCCTCCCCTCCATCTCCTAGGGGACATTATCTCCAGCTAAAATAAGTAGGTGAAAGGCAACCGTCCCGTTGCAGACACTTGCGTTCTCCTTCTCATGTCAGCACTAGGATAAATGCATCTTGACGTGCTGACATCAGGATGACTCTCTTTTCTCTCTGGCAGCCCCTTGAACATTGGAAGACTGCTATCATGTCAACCCTAGTCCTTCTTTTCACTAGACTACATAATGATACCCCTGAATGTGTCCATTGATCATACCGGCTATCTCACCCTCCTACTTCCTTAATCTTGCCAAGAATGATTGTTTTTCTCTGGTATGGTATGTTATCTGCTTGCGTCACAAATACCCCAAATCCAGGTATTTCAGCTTGCAAATAATTGCCTGAAGCAGCAGCCAATATTAATTTTATCAATATTCATTGATTGATTCTTCTTCCTATCCACATCAGACCTAGTAATCCTCTCTAAATCCATAATTCAAAAGCATCTGTCTTCTTTGTCTTGAGATTTCTCGGTCTCCAGCTTTCACATCATCACGGGGAATCGTGGCTTGCTTTTAACTAATTGCACAGTTTGGCAATTCTTTCTTTAGATCCCACCCAATGGACTAAAAGAGTGCAGGCTTCCAACTTCTCCAGAATGCTTCAACAGGTGTGATGTTTTGAGATCACACATCGATGTGTGTGATGTTTACTGAACACGCCAGGGATGTCTCCTGGGATATTTGTCATTTTACCAAGAGTATAATTTTACTGACTGATCCATATAGGTACAGAAGAAGCAAAGCCAGTTCTAAGGCTTTGGTGAAAAGCACATCATAGTAAAAAACCCTTTTCTGTCCCCCCAGGCTGCCCGGTGTCCACCCATCCAAGCTAAGCATTTTGTTTTGGTAAAACAGTCTGCACTTTTCAAAAATCTTCAGCGTCTGACCTTGGGTCTGTGAGATTTTCTCAGGCTGCAAACGGCTCACGTAGATTCCTTTTCTCCCTCCCAGCTCCTCACACATTCCAATCTTAATCATTTCCCCTCCCTTAGCTTTTTTAATTATTATTATTTTATTTATTTATTTTTAATTTGATTTATATGCCGCCTTTCTCCGGAGACTCAGGGCGGCTTACAATGCGTTAAGCAGTAGCCTTCATTCTTGGTATATTTAAACAAAGTCAGCTTATTGCCCCCACAAACTGGGTCCTCATTTAACCTACCTTAGAAAGGATGGAAGGCTGAGTCAACCTTGAGCCTGGCGAGATTCAAACCTGCAGTAATTGCAGGCAGCTGGTCTTAATAACAGGATGCTTTAGACCACTGTACTACCAAGTCAAGTTGAGAGCGGAAAGAAGCATCTTGTGAGGGCAGTAAAAGAGACTGTTGGCCTCCTAGTGGAATCCAGTGAGGCTCCTACTTAGAGAACCGGTTTGATGTCAACATTAATTTTGGCATCGTAATTTAATGTTGGCATCCCTTAGCTTCTTTGTCAAGTTGAGAGTGGAAAGAAGTGCCTTGTGAGTCCACCTTGACATGGGGATTGGGTTGGCCCATCCCACTCCTGCCAGCAGAGGAGGTCTGCTGCGGGTCCTGTCAGCACAATTATCCCTGCTGGTGGGGTACAAAATGCGGGCCTTCTCTGCTGTTGTTTCTGCTTGGATCTTGATCTTGGATCTTGATCTTGGAGTCTTAGTGGACGATCAATTAAATATGAGCCAACAGTGTGCGGTGGCAGATAAAAAAGCCAATGCAATCCTAAACTGTATTAACAGAGGGATACAATCAAGATCAAGGGAGGTACTGATATCACTCTATAAATCCTTAGTAACACCACACCTAGAATACCACATCCAGTTTTGGTCATAAAAAAGATGTTGAGACTCAAAAAAGTGCAGAGAAGAGCAATAAAGATGATTAGGGGACTGGAGACTAAAACATATGAAGAACAGTTACAGGAACTGGGCATAGCTGGTCTAGTGAAGAGAAGGACCAGGGGAGACATGACAGCCATCTTCCAATATTTGAGGGGCTGCCACAGAGAGGAGGAAGGGGGTCAAGCTATTTTCTAAAGCACCTGAAGGCCAGACAAGGAATAATGGTTGGAAACTGAACAAGGAGATATTTAACCTGGAAATAAGGAGAAATTTTCTGGCAGTGAGAATAATCAACCCATGGAACAGAAGTTACCTTCAGAAGTTGTGGGAGCTTCATCACTGGAGGCTTTCAAGAAGAGACTGGACTGCCATTTGTCAGAAATGGTGTAGGGTCTCCTGCTTGGGCAGTGGGTTGGACTAGATGACCTACAAGGTCCCTTCCAATTCTGTTGATCTGTATCTAATGCAACCTATGAGTAATTTTACATAATGCACTAGCAAAAAAATCAGTGAAGACCTGTGCTCCATTATGTGCTTTTGGCTAATGAATGATGCTGTTAAAATTGACATTTCTGGGAAAACCCTCCTACACCCATCTGTTTGTTTGTTTTTTAATCTTCTTGATTTTTTTTTTATTCCAGCGAAGCTGGGAGAAAATGTCATGAAGTCACTGTAATAGTAGTTTTCACCCCTTCTATCTCCCTCTGAAACCAGCCGCAGCCTTTGCAACAAAGTGGAATATGAATTGGTAGGATTTGTATGAGTTGATTAAAAAAATTTTTTTTTGTGTGTGAAATATTGCTAGAGAAGAGAAGAGAAGAGAAGAGAAGAGAAGAGAAGAGAAGAGAAGAGAAGAGAAGAGAAGAGGAGGAGAGGAGAGGAGAGGAGAGGAGAGGAGAGGAGAGGAGAGGAGAGGAGAGGAGAGGAGAGGAGAGGAGAGGAGAAGAGAAGAGAAGGGGTAGGGAAGGGAGGAGAAGGGAAGGGAAGGGACGGGAAGGGAAGGGAAGGGAAGGAAGGAGAGAGGAGGGCAAGAGGAGGGAGGGAGGGAGGAAAGAAGGAAGGAAGGAGGGAGGAAGGGAAGGGAAGGGAAGGGAAGGGAAGGGAAGGGAAGGGAAGGGAAGGGAAGGGAAGGGAAGGAAGGAAGGAAGGAAGGAAGGAAGGAAGGAAGGAAGGAAGGAAGGAAGGAAGGAAGGAAATATTAATCCCCGTAATGGAAGAACGGATGAAAAAAAAGTGACAGAAATTGGCAGACATGGCAAAACCATCCTAATTAAGAGAAAAACCAAAAATCCATCTTTGTTTCTGCTTGTAGACTTTGTGCTCAAAACAGAGTAAAGAAATCCTTGGCTATTAGATTCACTTATTATTATAGAAATGTCCAGTAGTTGCTAATTACATGAAAAGAAAAAAAAAACGTGGCTGTAAATATTACTTTGTAATTTATTGCACAGAAAAAAAGTTGAAAATCATGGCTATTTTTTCCCCCTTCCCTTCACATCTCTTTTTTCCTTCCTTTTCCCCATGTTTCCCGTGTCTTCCCCATGTCTTTATTTCCATTTCCATTTTATATTAAGGTAAACTTCAGTAAAATCTTTCATGTAGAAAAAAAAAAGAAAAGAAGAGAAAGGTGACAGATCCTAGAACAGCTAGCAACAGCTAGTTCTGCCATCTAGGAGTTTGCACTCTTTTTTTTTTTTTTTGCTGGAAGACTAATGGACTATAACAACCACACAATATCACTGTAATGCACAAACCATCTAAAACCTCCAAAACATCTGTAAGCAAACCAAAAACCTCAGCAGCCCTAGAAGATAAAACAGGAGTCATCTAAAACATACAGTGTGTCAGTGTTCTCAGTAATACATTGAAAGAAATCAGAACTCCACGGCAGGAATGTTCCTTCAGAGAACATGTTTATTGAACACATCAGATTGGCACAGCCGGTGAAAACCAACTCTAAAACTTTCCCGTGGTTACCATGTAATTAAAAGAGCAAAAGATTCCCTCCCCAGGTGTCTTAAGGTCACATTGTCCGTAAAGAAAATACATATTTGATTATACATGTTATAACTGCAGCGAGGATAGCATTTGCACAAAGATGGAAAGCAGAGAAAATCCCTACAGAGGGAGAAGGAATTAAGAAAATATTGGGTTGTGCAGAAATGAATAGCTTGACTTTGACAATTAAAGAAAGAGAGGAATCGGAATACTTTAAGGTATGGGGGCAATTTTATCATTGGTTTAAGGTGTCGTCAGTGAGCCACACCCACTTCTCAAATATCCTCCCTGTAAAGGTACAATGTGTCTTTTTCTTTTTCGTAGGCTTTTATGTGCATATTCTTTCTAGCCAGGTTTTACCTACGTAAACTAAGTTGTTCTGCAGCCCTGGTTCTGTGAAATCTCATTCACAAGTTTCTGGGCCTTTTTTCTGCTGACAAACTGCAACTCTGTGTTGCTCTCTGGGAGTTGCAGTTTGTCAGCAGAAAAAAGGCCCAGAAACTTGTGAATGAGATTTCACAGAACCAGGGCTGCAGAACAACTTAGTTTACGTAGGTAAAACCTGGCTAGAAAGAATATGCACATAAAAGCCTACAAAAAAGAAAAAGACACACACACACACACACACACACACACACACACATATATTTTCTTACTTCTTCGTAGGGTTTATGTGTGTTTTTATTCTAGCCAGGTTTTCCCTACGTAGCCAAGGTTTTTTTGAGCTGGAGCTACAAAAAAACCTTGGCTACGTAGGGAAAACCTGGCTAGAAGAAAAACATATATATATATATGGCAATGTTGTAATGAAATGAGAGAAGAAGAAAGAGGAGAAAGGAGATAGATAAACGTATTAATAGAAAAGTAAGAAATGTGGGAGAAATGTCACAATAAATAAAATGATAATATTAAGATATGATAAATATTGCAGGAGTAAGAAGAATACACAAAAGATGTACTCAGATGATACAATGAATGATTGATTATGTATTGTATGTTTGTTTGTCTATAAAAGAAAAAAAAGTTTTCAAAGAAAGGAAAAGGTCCCATTGTCCAATCAAAGCAGTTGACGGGTTCCCTCGATCACTTCTGCTCCTCCTCCTACTGCCATTTGTTGGGATGACCTTGGTTCCCACAGGAGAGCTCTTTAGTTTGTCTACGAGATGGTCTAGCTATTTTCCCCTCATCCTCCCCCCCTCCCCCATAGTGTGTGGCAACTATGAAGAAGCACAAGATGGCTTCAGGCAGGTTCGATTCAGAGTTGACACATTGTCAACTCTCAGCCGCGGTGGTGCAGTGGTTAGAGTGCAGTACTGCAGACTACTTCTGCTGATCACCAGCTGCCAGCAGTTTAGCAGATCAAATCTCACCAGGCTCAAGGTTGACTCAGCCTTCCCTCCTTCCGAGGTTGGTAAAATGAGGACCCAGATTGTTAGGGGCAAGAGGCTGACTCTGTAAACTGCTTAGAGAGGGCTGGAAAGCACTATGAAGTGATATATAACTCTAAGTCAGGGATCAGCAACTTGCAGCTCTGGAGCCGCATGTGGCTCTTTCACCCCTCTGCTGCGGCTCCCTGTCACACAAAATATGTGTCACAACCGCCAATGTGCGACACCCTCCAGCATGCAATTTATTGAGCTTTTCAACCCCCAGTAGGCCAACCATGGATAAATCCAAGAAAAGAAAAATTTCAGAAGAAAACAGAACATTTAATTCAACTACCTATGCTAGTTTTGTGGCCGCTCAAGAAATAGTGAGGCACGGGAAGGTTTTTGTGGCTCCTGGTGTTTTCTTTTCTGTGGGAAACAGGTCCAAATGTCTCTTTGAGTGTTTAAGGGTGCAGACCCCTGCTCTAAGTGCTATTGCAGACTTCTGGTGGTGATGTCATGCTAGCACGGAGCAAGCAAACGGGGCTCCATGTAGCTTGCCTGAATTTTCACATTTTTGAGGCCCCTAGAGCGAAGTTGGTTCTCAGAGGGAGCAACGATGCAGAGGGGATACCTCGGAGTTGGCGGTGAGTGGTGCAATCTCCCAAAATAAAAAGAGGAAGCCGTCAGATCAGACACAAAAGAAATCGGCCTTCATGGCAGATCCAAAGATGTGTCAACCTGACGGTTTGAATGGAGTAGGAAGAAAAAAGAGGTAAAGCAGCTTGAAATATCAGCGAGGAGGGATGAAAAAGAGACTGAAACTGGAAAGACTCTCAGTGATTTTGACTAAATGTAAATTATATCAGCTGCGGAGTGAATCTCCGAGAAGGTAGAAAAGCGGCAATTTTTTTAAATTTTTTTTTAAAAAATTTTTTTAATTTGATTTATATGCCGCCCTTCTCCGGAGACTCAGGGCGGCTTACAATGCGTTAAGCAATAGCCTTCATACTTTTGTATATTTATACAAAGTCAGCTTATTGCCCCCACAAACTGGGTCTTCGTTTTACCTACCTTAGAAAGGATGGAAGGCTGAGTCAACCTTGAGCCTGGGGAGATTTGAACTTGCAGTAATTGCAAGCAGCAGTTGTTAATAACAGGGTGCATTAAACCACTGTACTACCAAGGCTTACCAATTTAGTGGTGGGAGCGGAGACAAGGTGACAAATGATAACAGTAAAGACTGATAGCATGGAAGGTGTGAAGGAAAAGTTCCGACAGGGCATCCTGTGAAGAGTTTAATGATAAACGACAAATTTGGACCAGGATTGGGATAACATACAAGGTTTGAAAGGAGAAAGTGGTTGGAGAAATAACAGTGACTGAGCTAAATAGAAAGGAGACATCTTGGATTTAAAGACACATTCACCAAATTGGATATTAATTAATAATTAAGAGACTTTTTTTATAAATAAGAGATAAACTGAAAAAGGACTATATTTATTAACAGTAAATCTAGAAATGAAGATAAGTGAATCGTGGCTATATATACTTGATATTTAAGTTTATATTTATATCCAACTATTTATATTCATCCATATACTAATATAATTTTTATATTATTGGATCTATTTTTACTCTACTGTATTGTCATATTTATATATGTATTTAATAGTATATATAGGATTAGAAGAAGAACTTAATATATTTATAGTTTGATGTATGCAATATAAAAAATTAGATTAAGGAAATTCTAAATATATTTTATGTCCATAATAGACTCTGTAGAAATAGGTGAACTCTAATACATAGCCACATATTACTATGTTTAGAGACTAATAATTCAACCATAGAATTATAGATATCTTCTTGCTATATTTAAGTTTGGATCCCTTAGGCCAATAAAAACCCTATAATTTATAATATTCAAAGTAATTATCTTTACGTCTGTAGAATATTTCTATATTTATATTAGCTTTGTTTATCTCTCTAGAATAAATTAGAATAAATAGATTAAGAACAAAAAAATTAGATAAGTGATGGAGATAAAAGGGGTGGAGTCATATTATATGGTATCGTGGAAACATCTTTTTAAAACATTAAAAATGACGAGTATGATGTCACAAAGATAGGAAAAAAAAACAACTTTGATGATAGACTCCCCATCGGGACAATGCTCAGTGGAAAGTATGCTGGGCAGTGAGAAATCAGGTTCTTCACTGAATCTACAAACTGTGCAATCGACGCTGATGATGATTCAAGAAACAATGATGAAGACTCAGGAAGCAATCATGAGAAACCATGAAAAAACCTGGAATTAAGGAGAAACTTCCTAACAGAGAGGACAATTAACCAGTGGAACAGGTTGCTTCCAGAAATTATAGGTGCTTCATCACTGGAGACATCCATTTTTCTGAAATGGTATAGGATCTTCTGGTTGAGCAGGGGGCTGGATTAGAAGACCTCCAAGGTCCCTTCCAGCTCTATTCTGGTTAATGATCAGAATTAACGTTTCCTTTAGCTCTCCCATTTCACTCTTTATTTTAATTAAAGAGTGAAATGGAAGAGGTAAAAGGAGACATCTGCAAATTAGATGACAAAATTGGTACAATACAAGAGACGATAGCTAGAAATGAACAGAAGACAGTGGAAGCTAGAACAGAACAAACGGAGAAATAATTGGAGGAGACGGAAGTGAAATTGACGATGGTCAATAGGAATCTGGAGGAGGCAATAACAGACTTGGAACTGGACAAATCAGCATTTTTCCTAAGATTTCAAAATATAGTAGAAAGCAAGGAGGAAGATCTCCCAAATTTGTTGGCAGAATTACTAGCTGATCCACTGCAGAAAAGTTCGCAAGAAGTTCAAAAAGATATAGATGAAGCATATAGGATCCATATCAATTACGCACATCACCACAAATTGCCCAGGGAAGTCCATATACGGTTTACTAGAAAAAACAATTAGAGATGAGGTGTACAGTAAGATGAGAGAGGAATCATTAATCTATAAGGGTAAAGGAATTCTAACTTTGAAGCAAATATCAAGAAGAGTAAGGGAACAAAGAAGGAATTATCATTTTCCAGCATCACAATTAGTTAAATACAAAGTACTATTCAGATGGCTCATACCAGAGGGTATGTTAATTACGTGGCAAGACAAGAAATTCCAAATAGACACCCTGGACAAGTTCTGTGACCGTTATATAGTCAGAGAAGAAAACAAGATAGTAGAGAGGAAATAGACAATAAAAGTCAAGAAGATCAAATTTCAGAAGAGAAAATATCCGAACAAGACATAAGAGAAAGGAGGGAATCGGAGCGCTATGAAAGGGAAGAAGCCAGGACAAGAGTACAAAGGGAGACGAGAGCAAAGAAAGGACCAAAACCTTCTGACAAACAGTAAGAAGGAAGAAGGAATTAAGTTGCTATCACTTAACATCAACAGTTTAAATTCCCCTGTGAAACAAAAACAAACACTGATAAAGCCTCAAAGACAAAATATGGATATTACCAAACAGTAAACAACAGCCCAAACAAGAAACCACTAAAAACATTTCCACCAACATTGGCTGGACAAGCCAATAGTATATAAACAGACATCAAACCCAGTCCCTTCTAGCACTGATGATGTTATCTAGTTCGGTCATGAAACGTCTTCAAGAAAACCACTAAGCTCAGAGAGCACCAAGGAGCCCACCACCCCTCCTCCTCCTCTTCCTCTTCTTCCTCCTCCCCCTCCCCCTCCTCCTTTCCACTAATCCCACTGCCTTGTAGCACTGATGATGTTACTTAGTTGGGTCATGAAACGTCTTCAAGAAAACCACCAAGCTCAGAGAGCACCAAGGACCCCACAGGCCTCCTCCTCCTCTCCACCAACTAGACTCACTTCTAGCACTGATGATATTACTTAGTTGGGTCATGAAATGTCTTCAAGAAAACCACCAAGCTCAGAGAGTGCCAAGGACCCCACAGAGAGGTTTTCAATCCACCACCAGTTACCAGCCAAAGCAAAGAACTCATAAGAAAAGTGGCGGAATCCGTCCCATGCTCAAGCCAAACATGGTTTTAAGAATGGCACCATCAGACAGCACCAAGCACCAAGGACCCTACAGTTCAACTCTGACCTACAAATCTTCCGTTCTGTCAATTCAAAGGGCTTTCCTTCTTTCTTTCTTTCTTTCTTTCTTTCTTTCTTTCTTTCTTTCTTTCTTTCTTTCTCTCTCTTTCTTTTTTCCATCTTTGTCTTGCCCTTCTCTCTTTTCTCTCTCTCTTTCTTTTTCCCCCTCTCACTCTTTCTTTCTCTCTTTCTCTCTTTCTTTCTTCCCCCACTGTCTCTTTCTTTGTTTCTCTCTCTCTCTCTCTTTCTTTCTTTCTTTCTTTCTTTCTTTCTTTCTTTCTTTCTTTCTTCTCTCTTGCTAAGCAAGTTTTAACTTCTCCATTCTTAGTTATACATCAACATAACCCGCATCCTCCAGAGGCCCTAATATCAGAGCTGTATTTTGCATCTCAAGCCTGTCGTTAATCATAATTGAGCAGGTGGGCGCTTAAGAATCTAAATGCGAAGTGTGGGCAGATTTTGAAAGGCTTCCTCTGGACGTCTATTGTGTGTCTATCTGCAATGTGCAAGGTGGTATTAGCTACCTTGCAAGCGCTGGAGAACTTTTCAAGTTAAGGAGATTGAAGTGCATTTGAAAATGTGAACCCAAGAAAATTCTTCCAATGGTTCATCAAGAAAAGAAAAGAAAATTAAATTTAGAGTAATTAAACCCAGGAGGAGATGGAAAAATTGGGGGGTGAGGGGTGGGAGTTAGATGGATTGTCTTGGTTTCCAATATTTCTCTTGTGCAAACAGATATACTAGCTATACAACTCTTTGGGCTTGTAGCATAGTGATAACAGCAGTGTTTCTGAATCCTGACAATTTTAAGACATGTGGACTTCGACTCCCAGAATTCCCCAGCCAGCCATAGTTGAGAAATAGTGGATAACCTCTCTTCTTCTCCCAGAATTCTGATTGCTCAAAGATTTCCCTTGGGATTTGTTTTATCAAGGGTTAAATAACAGAAACAGAAGTTAGAACATTTAAAATTATAAGAGAAGGATTAATTTTACCAAGAGGGTTTATTATGATACGTTTATTATTAATATGATTTAGCATTAATAATTAAGTATTACTATTATGTTGAGAAAATACTGTTTATTTTATTTATTTTTATTTTTAAATTTATATACTGCCCTTCTCCCTGAGGACCCAGGGCGGTGTACAGCCAGAATTAAAAAACATGGAATACAAATATTAAAAAACAATTAATATATATATAAATTTGGTCCAAAATTAAAAATACAAACCAATTAAAACATTTAAAATTACTGTTATTATATGATCACTACTGATCAGGGGTGAAATGTAAAATTTGTTACTACTGGTTCTGTGGGCGTGGCTTGGTGGTGGGGGTAATGTGACTGGGTGGGCGTGGCCAGCTTTTTTTTTTTTTTTAAACTTTTCAAAGCATTTTTTTAATGCTTTGCAAAGCCTCTCTGATGATCAGGCAACTCATCTGGGATCGTCAGAGCAGCTTTTTTTAAAATGCTTTGAAAAGCCTCTCTTGTGATCAAGCAACTCAGCTGGGATCGTCAGAGAGGCTTTTTTAAAAATGCCTCTCTGTCAATCAGGCAACTCAGCTGGGATCCTCAGAGACTTTTCGAAGTATTTTTTTTACCACCTCTTCGGCCAACAGGTTGCAGACAAAAATGCTTTGAAAAGCCTCTGATGATCCCAGCTGAGTCGCGCAATCATCAGAGGCTTTTTTTTTTAACTTTTAAAAGCATTTTTTCATCGGAAGAGGTTGTAAAAAAAATGCTTTTAAAAGTTAAAAAAAAAAGCCTCTGATGATTGTGCGGCTCACCTGGGCATGGTGGGGTGGGCAGGGATTTTTGCTAGCGGTTCTCCGAACCACCACCCCCTGCCATCGCTACCGGATCGGGTGATTCGGTCCGAACCGGGAGCATTTCACCCCTGCTACTGATGAACATGATGATGATGATGATGATGATGATGATAACTATTGCTCAAATTAACTGTAACCAGACAACACACTGGTGTTTATATAGACGTTGAAATGGTTGTTTTTTCTTTATATAGTAAATTTTTTTAAAAAAAAATATTTAAAAAAAAAGATTTCCCTTTGAATATTCTAGAAGCTTTCCCTGGAAAGAAATTTCCATTTGTCCTGGAGGAGAGCACACTGTGACGTGAGCTTCCACCTCTCTGTGAAATAACACCTTGTGAGGTCCTTGGAGCTCTCTGAGCTTGGTTATTTTACTTGCGGAAATTTCATGAGCCAACTAGGCAGTGGTGGGATTCAGCTGGTTCGGGCTGGTTTGGGCAAATCGGTACCTAAATTGCTGGCTGGCTCCGTCCTGCCCTGCCCTTTCTAGGAGTTCCCACGCCTATTTTTTTTTTTTTTTAATTTGATTTATATGCCGCCCTTCTCCGGAGACTCAGGGTGGTTTACAATGCGCTAAGCAATAGCCTTCATTCTTTTGTATATTTATACAAAGTCAGCTTATTGCCCCCACAAACTGGGTCCTCATTTTACCTACCTTAGAAAGGATGGAAGGCTGAGTCAACCTTGAGCCTGGGGAGATTTGAACTTGCAGTAATTGCAAGTAGTTGTTAATAACAGTGCTTTAGTCCACTGTACTTCAGGCTCTTTATACTTTATACAAAATATACTTTTGTATATTTTATACAAAGTCAGCTTATTGCCCCCACAAACTGGGTCCTCATTTCACCTACCTTAGAAAGGATGGAAGGCTGAGTCAACCTTGAGCCTTGGAGAGATTCGAACCAGCAGTAAATTGCAGGCAGCTGTGTTAATAACAGGGTGCATAGACCACTGTACTATCAAGGCTCTTGGCTCCCAGGTAAGTGCAGAGAGGCCTCCTAGGCCCAAAATGCTTGTCACAGTATTGTAAAAATGCTTGTCACAGTATTGATGAGGAAAAGCATTTTTCCTTGATAGTTCTTTCATTAGAGTATTATTTTCTGCATTGTTGTTCGCTGGTTGTTAATCCAATTAATTTACCAGGGAGAAAGCTACACTCTCTTTAATACTGGCAGGGCAAACTACTGTATATAAACAGGAAGCAAACAACACTCACTAGACCTGATGATGTTACATAGTTGGGTTGTCAAGTTTCTGAAAGATGCCCTAATTAAGAGCCTTGGTGGTACAGGGGTTTAAGGCACCCTGTTATTAAGCTGGTTATTAAGACCAGCTGCCTGCAATTACTGCAGGGTTCGAATCTCGCCAAGGCTCAAGGTTGACTCAGCCTTCCATCCTTTCTAAGGTAGGTGAAATGAGGACCCAGTTTGTGGGGGCAATAAGCTGACTTTGTATAAATATACAAAAGGATGAAGGCTATTGCTGAGCACATTGTAAGCCGCCCTGAGTCTTCGGAGAAGGGCGGCATATAAATCAAATAAAAATAAAAATAAAATAAATAAATAAAATAATTAATTCATGAGCCATGATCCAAACTTTAAAGGAAATATATTCATTTATTAGGAGCACCATTCCAGCAATATTCAGATGCAGTTAGGACTGATCCTACGTAGATTTACATTCCCCTATGACCCTGTCTCTCCCCTCCTTTCTGGCCATGTCATAAATCACATTCTCCAATTAACCACTTTGGCTGGCTGTGAAACCTAACACCCTCCTTCTGATTGCGGTCAGGAAGAATGTATGGAATGCGCTTCAGTTCTCCCTCCCTCCTGCTCATGGCAACTTGAAAGCTTTGCAAGTTGACATGGGTAATGAAATGTCTGCAAGCAAAACAAGCGAGTTCTTGGTGCTCTCTGAGCTTGGCTGTTTTCTTGCAGATGTTTCATTACCCAAATTAGGTCATGTCATCAATGCTAGTGTAGTTATCACACTCACTAGCACCAATGATGTTCCTTAGTAGGGTCACCAAATAACTGCAAGAAAACCACCAAGCTCAGAAAGCACCAAGGACCCCACAGTTCTCCACCTCCTCCTGTCCTCTCCACCCCCCCCCTCCCTTTTAGCACTGATGATGTTACTTAGTTCGGTCATGAAAGAAAATCACCGAGAAAATGTAGAATCATTGAATAATGATAACTACAATCTAACATAGATGTGTATTGTTATTAGAAATACATAAGTTGATTGAATGTAATAATTACTGTATTTTTTGGAGTGTAAGATGACCAGAGTATAAGACACACCTTAGTTTTTGAGGAAGAAAATAAGAAAAAAGCTGATTGGTGGGTGGATCGGCCTCTCGGAATACCCCCAATCAGCTGTTCCCAGAGGTGAATTTTATCAACAGGTTCGTTGGTTGTGAGTTCTGTGCCTTGCTTTTTTTTTTTTTTTGCTTTTTTTTGCTGCCTTTGAAACTTCTGAAACTCTGTTTCAGAAAAAAACATTTTTTCTTGCCTCTGAAAGCCTCCAAAACAGAGCTTCAGAAAAAAAGGCTTTTTTTTTCTGAAGCTCTGTTTTGAGGCTTTTTTTCAGAGGCTTTTTTTTTTCTGAAGCTTCTTTCAGAGGCTTTTATTCTGAAGGACTATCTGTACTCTGTTCAATCTCCTTTTTTTGGTATTGGTATGCAGATTAACCTCTTCCGATCTGTTGGTTATTGTGTCATTCTCCAGATTTGTTAGCATACCTTAGTTAGAACCTTTACTGATTCTTCTTTTGTTTCTTGCCATATTATTTTAGATAAAAGCCTTTCAGAGGCTTTTTTTCTGAAGCTCTGTTTGGAGGCTTTTTTTTTCTGAAGCTTCGTTTCTGAGGCTTTTTTTCTGAAGCTTCTTTCAGAGGCTTCTTTCAGCCTCTGAAATCTCCGTTTGCGAGGCTGCGGGGGGCTACATTCAGAGTATAAGACACACCCAGATTTTCACCCTCTTTTTTCGGGGAAAAAGGTGCATCTTATATTCTGAAAAATACAATATGTTTAATCTGATCGCCGCACACCAGATACCCATGCCCTGTTTTGGGCCTAGTAGGCCTCCCTGCACTTACCTGGGAGCCAAAATGGGGTGTGTGGAGACTCCTGGAAGGGGCAAGGTGGGGTGGAGTGGGACCAGCCAGCAATTTAACAACTGGTTCACCCAACCGGACTGAACTAGCTGTATCCCACCACTGCAAGGATCCTACAGTTCTCCTCCTCCTCCACCTCCTTCTCCTTGCAAACCCCACTCCCTTATAGCACTGGTGTTGTTACCCAGTTTCATGACCCAGTTGGGGTCATGAAGCATCTCCATCAACGAAGCACAGAGTGAACAAATGACCCCTCATTTCAACCCTGAGCTACAAATATTCTCCTTTATTGGTAAAAGCAAGTTCATTGAGCACCACAATTCCTACAAGGGCCTTGGTAGTACAGTGGTCTAAAGCACCCTATTATTAAGAACAGCTGCCTGCAATTACTGCAGGTTCGAATCTCTCCAAGGCTCAAGGTTGACTCAGCCTTCCATCCTTTCTAAGCTAGGTAAATTGTGGACCCAGTTGTGGAGGCAATAAGCTGACTTTGTATAAATATACAAAAGAAGGAAGGCTATTACTTAACGCCTTGTAAGCCGCCCTGAGTCTCCAGAGAAGGGTGGCATATAAATCAAATTAAAAAAAAAATCCTACAGTCTATTTAGACAATAGACAATAGAATTCTTTATTGGCCAAGTGTGATTGGACACACAAGGAATTTGTCTTGGTGCATACTCTCTCAGTGTACATCAAAGAAAAGACACATTCGTCATGAATCATAAGGTACAACACTTAAGGATAGTCATAGGGAACAAATAAGCAATCAAATCATATTAGGAAACAGTCAATATAAATCGTAAGGATACCAGCAACAAGGTTACAGTCATACAGTCATCAGTGGGAAGAGATGGGTGTTACGAACAATGAGAAGATTAATAGTAGTGCAGACTTAATAAATAGTTTGACAGTGTTGAAGGAATTATTTGTTTAGCAGAGTGATGGAGTTTGGGAACAAATTGTCCTAGTTGTTCTGGTGGGCAGTGCTCTATAGCGTCGTTTTGAGGGTAGGAGCTGAAACAGTTTATGTCCAGGATGCGAGAGGTCTGTAGATATTTTCCCAGCCCTCTTTTTGACTCCTGCAGTATACAGGTCCTCCATGGAAGGCAGGTTGGTAGCCATTGTTTTTTCTGCCATTCTAATTATTTACTCACAGATAAAGCACATTCTTCTTCAATAGTTCCAGCTTCCAAGCAGCAGCCTTGCATTTTTTTTCAACCTGAACCCCAACCTACGCTTTCTGAAGTCCGCTTATAAATCTTATATGCTTGTATCATAATTCTAGCAATGTTGAACAATCGTGACAGGTCAGAGTTTTTGTTTGGGGTCGGGTGACCCCTCTGGTTTTCTCTGAAGTATTCCCATCCTTATTCCTGACCTCATTTTGATGGGTGCAAAGATGGGTTTCTCACTGACATTTAACAGATCCCTTTTTTTCCCCTCTCTCCCAGGTCATTAATATGCCACCTTGTGTCCTGAGCCATCCGGTTAATGGATTCACATCTTTGAAAGTTGCTGAAATTCTCAGCCGAAGAATCGTTTTCACTTTGAAAGGGGTGAACTGTGTATGGTCGGGCAGCTACCTTTGACCGAAGCTTTCTGCAAGACCAATTGAGGAGAGAAAACAACTAACCAAAATGCTTTCAAATTAAATCCGTTACATAAGGCCAGATGCAGTAAAGTCATAGAATCATAGTATTGGAAAGAACTTAGGACAGGGATGGCTACCCTTTTTGCCGTTGTGTGCCAAAAGCGGGAGGAGCCATGGGGGGGATCACGTACATGCGTGCCCACACCCAGAATTCAATGTGCACATGACCCCCCTCCCCACGTGACCCCCGCTTTTGACACACGATGGCAGTGTGGGACTGGAAGGCCCTCCCCAGGCTCCAGAGGCTTTTTTGGAGCCTGGGGTGGGTGAAAATGGACTTCATACACACACACACCCCAGAGGCCCTCTGGAGGCCAGAAACAGCCTGTTTCCTGACTTCCTGTGGGCCCGGAAGGCCCGAAAATCAGCTGGCTGGCATGCACAGCTGAGCTAGGGCAATGCTCACATGCCCATTGATTTGGCTCTGTGTGTCACCTGAGGCACGTGTGCCATAGGTTCGCCATCATGGACCTAAGAGGTCTTCTAATCCAACCCCCTGCTCAAGCAGGAGACCCTATATCAGGGGTCACCAACCTTTCGGACCTCAGAGACTGCTAAATTCATAATTTTAAATCCCACGGACCACTAATATGATCTGCCTAATGACTGGCTAGGTGGTCATGTGACTGGGTGGGCGTGGCCAACTCGATGTCACTCACATTGAGGGGCGCTTTGCCGGCCTATACTCACCCCTCCCCTCCCAATCCTTGCCTGCCCACCTGGACTCCTTAGGGCCCCAAAAGGAAGCAGCTGTTGGAGCTAAGCAGCCACCATGAGAAAGAGTTGGCAAAACAGCTGGCTTAGTTCAAATTGGATCTGACCGAGAAGGAGGCTCATCAGAAGCATCTCACTGAGGACTAGGAGCATAGGCTTTCCAAGCAGAGAGAAGACCTATGGGAGTGCAAGGCCAGGTACCAACGCCTGGAGGCTCAACAGGCTGAGATGGTCAGCCAGTTCCAGGCCACGATGCCATCCCACTGTAACGAGGCCCTCTGGCTCTTCACCACCAGTGGCACTTCCCTCCAGCCTTCGCCCAAAGCCCCACACCAGGAGGCTGAAACAGACCCCAAGTCGGAATTTCTGCCCCACTCCGACCTGCACAAAAAGACCTTGAAGGAGGAGCTTGGTGGTTTTCTTGCAGACGTTTCATCACCCAACATCAGCATCAGCATATTTTATTGCGGTCATAGACCAAAAAAAACCCCCCAAAACATCCAAGACACATAGCTGGCACACGACCAGACTGAAGTGCAAAACAGCAACAAGGTAGAAACCACTCCGTCAAACTCACAGTTCATGTATTTTAAATTTTTAGCTCCAATCTATATGGACTATAGTCGATTAAAAGTGTACATAGGTAGACAATACTATATTGCAATTTGCATAAAATCCACACGTCGGCACTTTATACAACCACCAACTAACTCAACCGCTGGAGATTAATAAGGCTGACCTCAGTCAATAGGTCCAGCCCGTCCCTTCCCCCGGCTCTTACATCCCAAGACTGCAGCAAAAAAATTTGCTACCTTTAGTGTAATCTTAGAATCAGTATCTTGGAGTAAGAAGCGAAGACTAAGATTTTCAGACAATCCAGGAAATCTTTGGCAAATGGGAGAGCTAAATTCTGACCTTACCTCCCGATAATAGGGATACGTAAATATGATGTGAGCCAACGATTCCGGAGATCGACCGTCACATGAACCGTGGGTGGATTTCACAACCCCCTCGAGCACCTGCTATCTAGGACATTCGAGGGGATCACATTAAAACGTGCCTTTAGAAAGGCCAACCTGTATTTAACTGTCAGGTTAAATGTCTAACCCATTCATGCCACATCTCCTCAGAGTCCTGCAAGGGTTAACACAACCACACATCCCATCACCCCATCTTACCTCTGACTCCTCCCTCTGGGTATAAGAGGTCTCACCATGAGGCCATCCAACAGTTCCAGATGTGTACCTGCAAGAGAAGGACAAAAGGTCAGTTGCTATTAGAGGAATGGGCCTAGGAACAATCCAGGCCTGCAATAAAAGAATTTCTTGGAAGACATTACTCTGTCTCGTGAGTTCTTGGGTTAGATCCATCACTATATCATTAACAAAGGATAGCGTAGAAAGATATTTGGGGGGTGGGGGTGCATTCGGGGAGTAATACCACGAGAAAACGGAGAACATACTCCCACACCAAGTGCCAGATTCTGTTGTCTTTCAATATCATCCAATCGCTGGAATATCAGCGATTTGGCTGCATCTGGGCCAAGCATAAGTTTAGTTTAGTTTAGTTTAGTTTAGTTTAGTTTAGTTTAGTTTAGTTTAGTTTAGTTTAGTTTAGTTTAGTTTAGTTTAGTTTAGTTTAGTTTATTTGATTTGTATACCGCCCTACTCCCGAAGGACTCAGGGCGGTGAACAGCCAAACAATAAAATACATAGATACAAAAAATTTAAAAACCAGATAAAATCAAATTAAATCATTTTGGCCCAGACAGATTAAAACACCCCAATAATTTAAAAACGGATTAAAATTTACATATTAAAAGAGGGAAAAGATTAGGCCAAGCCCGCCTGGTGGAATAAAAAGGGAATAATAAGGGCTTCAATAGGGGGAATACCTATCTTCATAAGTTTGGTGTGAATATTGCGGGTCCAAGGGCTGTGGAAGTCATCCTGCCATAAGCACTGGCCTAAATAGTAGTCTGGAAGTCTGACCCACAGCCAGTAGCCAATACCACACTTCCACAGAACAGTAGTGAGAGAGGTGTGCCCAGTTCCAAGTGGATTGCAGCATTACTCACACGGGGGGTGGGTGGGGGGGGTGGGGGTGGGGGCTCCCATTAGGTGGCGTAAGAACTGGCTTTGGACTGACTCGAGGAGGGAAATATTTGTTTGAACCCAAAGGGAGGGCACTGTATGTAATGGCAGCTATCACCTTTGCCCTATATACTTTCAATACTGGGGGAATATGTTGGGCTCCCTCCGTGTAAACGAATTGCTGAAGGGCATGCGTAATGGTCTTGGCCTTGGTGTGGAGGGACTTGACCTGCGCAAGCCACATGGCATTAGGTTGGAAAACAATGCCTAAATATTGGAATCTATGGACCTGTTCCACTGGTATGCCATCGAGCTTCCATTGATAGTTTTTCCTGCTTCTTGAGAAGATCATAATCTTAGACTTAGAATGGTTGATAAACAGTCGGTTGGCGCAACAATCGTTGGAAAGGATTTTAAGGGCTCTAAGCAGACCCACCCGAGAGAATGAAAGAATCGCAGCATCGTCCACGTAGAGCAGGAGCGGGCACCTGTAGTCAGCTAATCTGGGGGCATGGAAATAATCCAGTTGGACCATTAACGCCCTTCTCCAATCGCTAATATATAAGTTAAAAAGAAGGGGTGCCAATATACATCTCTGTCTTAACAGGGATGTCATTGGAAAGGTTCCCTTGAGGGGTAAGGCACACTTTTGCCTCCATTCCCTCGTGCAGTTGGGAGATGAGCCAGAGAAGTCTTTTATCGATGCCCCAGGAAAGGAGTTTGCCCACAGTTTATATCTGTTGTGGCTCCGTTACCTGAGCCTGTGTCATCGGCAGGAGAGGACTCCGAGAGTGAAGGAGAGGAGTTGGCAAAGCCTCCCTCTCCAGGACCCTCCTCTCTGGCAATGCCTTCGGTGTCTGCTGAAGGACAAGAGATAGGCCCGGGGCCAAGCACATCCACGCAGCCACAGGTGGACAGTAATGGGAGAGATGAGTCTTGGCTGGATCCTCGGCAGCGTCACAGAGATAAGCGCACACAACAAAAGAAGAGGCGTGCCAGAGATTAAGCTGAATCACTGGACCACACCCCACAGGGTATAAAAGGGGGTGAGGTGGCCATTCAGACTCTGTGACGGACAAAACTAACTACTATCAAGTCACATTGCATCTTTGGAAACAGCATTATTTGCCTTGGATTTAATTACGGACTGGACAATTCTTGAACTGTGTGTATCTTGTTTATGAGTAAAGTTCTTGGCAAGCAGCTACTGGGTTGCTGCCAAGCCTCTTATTGAAAGAATTGGTTGTCTGCCAGTTTATTTAACCCCCGGCTGTCTGTTGTGTGTGCGTGTGTGAGACGGGGACAGAACAATATCTGGGAATACTGTCAAAAGCAGCCTTTAAGTCTATAAAGGCAACATAGAGACGGCCTTTCCTAGGGGTAGAGTATTTTAAGGCTAGATGGTATAGGATCAGAGCATGGTTAATAGTAGAATGATCTGCTCTGAACCCCGCCTGCTCATGACCGAGCAGACCAGCCTCCTCGACCCAGCACTCCAGCCTGGACAGGAGGAACCGGGCATAGAGTTTCCCCAATACTGACAATAAACTGATGTTTCGAAAATTGCCTGGATTGGAGGGGGAACCTTTATTATGAATTGGCACGATGATGGTGTCACTGCGTTTTTGTATTTACCAGATGAGCTTTTATTTTTGGACTTTCAGATTTACTGTAGCTTGCCAAGTTCTTATCAGTAAGCTAATTGCGCATGTCTACATTCCTTCACTCTTCTTCTAACTTTCTTTGTTCTCCTGCCAAGAGGTCCGGCCAAGAGAGGTGGCCGGCAGGAACATTGCCAAGATGTAACTAATTAGACTCGTGAGATGTTTTATTTTCTTTATAACAAATAAATGAGTTTTTCTTAGAAAACATATCTTCGGGTTTATTTTCTCAAGGGAAAAGCCTCAAGGGAAGCCTCCAAGGGAAAAAAGCCTCCAAGGGAGAAGCCTCAATCCACTTCTCTAAATCAAGGTGCAATTACCCAAATGCAGAATGGGATTAATTGCCACCCTGACAGATGGCATCCTTCCAGACCTTAGGGATAATGCCTGTTTGATTAATCACATTAAATATCTCAGTAAGGACAGTAATCCACCAGTCCTTATGGGCTTGAATGGCCTCAGCGGGGATAAGGTCAGGGCCGGGGGCTTTTCCCGATTTGAGTTGTCGGATTAGCTTCGAGATGGTGGAGGGGTTCACAGGGGACCATCTAGGGAGTTGTTCGGGGTGGGGGGAATCTAACGCCGTAAAGGATGGCGAGTCGAACCCAACATCATAAGATCATCAGTGCTAGAAATAACTGAGGTTTAGCAGAAGGAAGAGGAGGAGGAGGAGGGTGCTCTCTGAGGTTGGGTGTTTGCTTGCAGACAGTTCACTACCCAGCTAGGTAATATTATCAGTACTGGAAGGGAGTGGGTTGGTGGAGGAGGAGGAGGAGGACTGTGGAGTCTGAGCTTGGTTGTTTTCTTGTAGATGCTTCATTTTTTTTTTTAATTAGATTTATATGCCGCCCTTCTCCGGAGACTCAGGGCGGCTTACAATGTGCTCAGCAATAGCCTTCATCCTTTTGTATATTTATACAAAGTCAGCTTATTGCCCCCACAAACTGGACCCTCAATTTACCTACCTTTGAAAGGATGGAAGGCTGAGTCAACCTTGAGCCTGGCGAGATTTGAACTTGCAGTAATTGCAGGCAGCTGAATGATAATAACAGGCTATTAGTCTGCTGCGCCACCAGGCTCTTATGGTGAGGCTCTTCATGATCCAAATAGGTAACACCATCAGTGCTAGAAGGGAGTGGGGTTTGCAGAACAGAGGAGAAGGAGAGAGGAAGGAGGGGAGGAGGGTGGGGTCCTTGGTACTTTCTGAGTTTGGTGGTTTTCCTGGAGGTGTTTCATGATCCGATTAGGGAACATCATCAGTGCTAGAAGGAAGTGAGTTTTTGCAGGAAGGAGGAGGAGGGGGGAGGAGGAGGAGGAGGAGGAGGGAGAGGAGGAGGAGGGAGGAGGAAGGAGGATGACTGTGTGGTCTTTAATGCTGGTTGTTTTCTTGCAGACATTTCATTACAAAAGATTTACATCTTTTGTGCTAGTGAATTTAGTGGAGTTTACTCCTGTACTACTGTAACGCTCTCTACATGGGGCTCCCCTTGAGGAGCACCCGGAGGCTCCAACTGGTGCAGAGTGCGGCCGCGCGGGTGGTTATGGGAGCAACATGGCGCTCCCGTGTGACACATCTCCTGCGCGAGCTGCACTGGCTCCCAGTGGTCTTCCGGGTGCGCTTCAAGGTATTGGTCACCACCTTTAGAGCGCTCCATGGCTTAGGACCTGGTTATTTATGGGACCGCCTACTACCACAAGCAGCCTCCCCCCAGCCAGTACGCTCTCATAGAGAGGGGCTCCTCCGGGTGCCGTCGGCCAAACAATGTCGACTGGTGGCCCCCAGGCAGAGGGCCTTCTCTGTGGGGGCACCCACTATCTGGAACGAGCTCCCCCTGGAGATATGGAGGATCCCGGATCTGTGCACTTTCCGCCGTGCTCTTAAGACTCTCCTATTCCAGCAAGCCGGCCTGGCCTAGTTTTCTCCCCTTTCTTTTAAATTTTTAAATTGAAATTTTAATTTGTTTTAAATTATTGGGATTTTTAATTGTCCTGGGCTAAATTATTTAATTTGGTTTTAATTATGTTTCTAACTTTTGTATTTATGTATTTTATTTTGTGCCTGTTCACCGCCCTGAGTCCTTCGGGAGTAGGGCGGTATATAAATCTAATAAAACAAACAAAACAAAACAAACTCCCTGTTTATATACAACAGATTGCTTGCTTGTTTTCTTACAGACTTCTTCATTATACAACTCAGTAAGATCATCAAAAAAAAAAATATTGGGAAGTGATAAGGAGATGGCTGCAGGAGATAACAGGAGAAGAAACTGAATTCAAAGCTGAACTATTTTTATTAGGAATGATTAACCGAAAGATCAAGAAGCAACTCCAATACATTATTTTACACGTAGTAACAGCAGTGGGAATTGTCTATGCTCAATGTTGGAAACTAGAAAATATACCAGCCAATGAGATGATTATATACAAGATACTAGAACGTGCTGAGAGGCATAGGCTCACGTTAGAAATGAAAGGCAAGGAAGAAGCAGAATTTTATGAGGTGTGGGATAATTTAATTTAATTAATTCGATTTATATGCCGCCTTTCTCCGAAGACTCAGGATGGCTGAGTCTTATAAGTGGTATAACTGGTTAGAACAGAGAAATAAAAATATATAGGAATAAATGGAAATACCTGTAAGAGACACATGACACAGTACTGTTAAAAAATGTTTATTGTTATGTAAATTGAAAATAAAAAATAGTTTTTAAAAAATAAATCACCAGTGATGTCCCTCCCTCCTTCCTCCTGTGACTGTGGTTGTTTTCTTGGAGATCTCTGATGAACCGGCTAGGTAAGACTAAGTTTCTTCAATATTTTGTATATTAGCCAAATGGAGTGGGTCTGCCCAGATATTAAGGCCTTAGAAATTTAACTCAAGCACAGTTTGACATACCCATTGAAGGCATCTGAAGGCTCTCTATTAATCTGGCTCCAGAACGATGGGTGAACATAGGCTACTGTCAATGGCTTTGAAGAGCTAAGCACTTAAAGCCCTTCTTGTGGGTGGACAGGTGTCCGATTGAGTGACGCTGACATTTAAGTTTTTGAAAGCTCATTTTGGGGACAATTGGCAAATGTTCCCATTTTTTGAAAAGGTACGTAGTAATATTATTATCCTCTCACCGCCTGCATTCTGCTCTCTTCAAATTCCTCAGTAAAGCTTGAAATAGAGACTGTTCCCACATATTTTTTTTCATGACGTGATGGATGGAAAGAAACTCGGTGAGTTTGACAGAAGTCATTCTCACATTCCCTTACCATGGGAGGTCATTGCTTAAGAAGACACAAACTTCAGAAGAGACCAGGATTGGATCAGGCCCAAAGTCTATGTAGACCAGATACAGATTAGATACAGATACAGATTAATAGAGTTGGAAGGGACCTTGTAGGTCATCTAGTCTAAACCCCTGCCCAAGGAGGAGACCCTATACCATTTCTGACAGATGGCAGTCCAGTCTCTTCTTGAAAGCCTCCAGTGATGAAGCTCCCACAACTTCCGAAGGTAACTTCTGTTCCATGAGTTGATTGTTCTCACTGTCAGAAAATTTCTCCTTATTTCTAGGTTGAATCTCTCCTTGGTCAGTTTCCATCCATTGTTCCTTGTCTGGCCTTTGGGTGCTTTGGAAAAGAGCTTGACCCCCTTCCTCCTCTCTGTGGCAGCCCCTCAAATATTGGAAGATGCTATCCTGTCTCCCCTGGTCCTTCTCTTCACTAGACTAGTCATACCCAGTTCTTGCAACCGTTCTTCATATGTTTTAGCCTCCAGTCCCCTAATCATCCTGGTTGCTCTTTTCTGCACTTTTTCTAGAGTCTCAACATCTTTTTTTATAGTGTGATGACCAAAACTGGATGCAGCATTCTAGGTGTGGCCTTACTAAGGCTTTATAAAGTGGTATTAGTACCTCCCTTGATCTTGATTGCATCCCTCTGTTAATGCAATTTAGGATTGCATTGGCCTTTTTGGCTGCCGCTGCACATTGCTGGCTCATATTTAGCTGGTTGCCCGCTAAGACTCCAAGATCCCTCTCACAATCACTGTTATTAAGCCTGGTTTCATCCATTCTATATGTGTACTTTTGGTTTTTCTTGCCTAAGTGTAAGACTTTGCTTTTCTCTACATGGAATTTCATTTTGTTAGATAGGGCCCAGGATTCCAGTCTGTCAAGATCCTTCTGGATCTTGAGCCTATCTTCTAGGGTGTTAGCTATTCCTGCCAGCAATATCTAAGGGGCTTCTGCTATCTAAGTTCCAATATATAAGAGGCTGCCACAAAGAAGAGAGGGTCAGCCTGTTCTCCAAAGTACCTCAAGGCAGAAGAAGAAGCAATGGATGGAACCTTGATCAAAATTCAGACACTTCTCATAGTTATGACGGTTGCAATGTCCTGGGGTCATGTAATCCCCTTCTGCAACCTTCTGTCAAGCAACATCAAGAAGGAAGCCAGATTCATTGAACAACTGTGTTACTAGCTTAACGACTGTGGTGATTCACTTAAGGACTGACTCAAGAAAGGTCATAAAATAGGGCAAAACTCACTTAACCTTAGAAACACTGGGCTCAATTGTGATCATAAATTGAGGAGTACCTGCAAATTGTGGTTGTAAGTCCTCAAGGAGTACCTGTAGCTTTACGGATGATCAGCTGCCCTTTTTCATTTCACAAAACAACAAGCAAAGGAAGAAGAGATGTAATACTTTGGTAATATTAAATCAAAAGGGTGTTTCCATAACAGAAGGAAACTGAGGGTTGTTGGTTCTTTTTATGCAGACATTTCATCAGTGTTCCAGTATCTCAGGGGCTGCCCCAAAGAAGAGGGAGTCAAACTATTCCCCAAAGCACCTGAAGATAAGACAAGAAGCAATGGATGGAAACTAATCAAGGAGAGAAGCAACTTAGAACTAAGGAGAAACTTCCTGACAGTTAGAACATCTAATCAGTGGAACAACTTGCCTCCAGAAGTTGTGAATGCTCCAACACTGGAAGTTTTAAAGAAGAGATTGGATAGCCATTAGTCTGAAATGGTATAGGGTTTCCTGCCTAAACTGGGGATCCGCATGCCATAACTTTTACTGCTTCACAGCTTGCCAACAGACCAGGGGGAAAGGGAGGGACAGATTGGAATGTGTATTCCAGGCGATAAACAAGAAACTGTCTCATGGGAACCAAGTACGCTTCAGCAGGTGTCTGCCAGAGTTGTGAGACTTTCCCATAACAACAATTTGATATCTAATTGGACAATGTGACCTGCACTAATAGGAGTGGGGAGGAAGGATTCTATACTTTAATTATATTCCATTGCCAGGGAATTACCCAGAGCTGGTTTTCACTTTTATTCTATGCCGAAATGATGTACTCAATAAAGTTTTGCATTGGAAAAAATGATAAAGAGACATATTGACTTTAAACCAGAGATATTTTTATTAGGGATCCTACCAGAGACATATAATAAAGAACTGCAGTACTTAATTGTGAATGCTTTAACAGCGGCTAGAATTGTATTTGCTAAAAATTGGAAAGGAGAAACGTTACCTACTGATGAAGAAGTTATTAAGAAAATGATGGACTGTGCTGAAATGAGCAAATTGACATTTGAAATAAGAGAACAGGAAGATAAACAATATTATTTGATATGGGATTTATTTTATCAATGGATAGATAATAAAATATGGAGATAAATATGAAATATGAAGTGGAAGTTGAGATAAAATAAGTGAATTTCTTCTTTACTTTCAATGAAAGTAAGCATTGGTCCTATATTGATATTTTGAAGATGGGATTGAGCACAAAAGGATGTTAATCGATCAATACACTGTCTGTAATTGTTTGGAATGATGATGGTTTTATGCTTTATGTTTGTTTTAAAATAAAAAATTGTTTTTGCAAAAAATAAATAAATAAAGTTTTGCATTAAGAAATTGGAACATCTCAACCAGTGTTTGCTTGATTGAGTTCGTCAGTCAGAACCTTGACAAAGGGTCTCTCTGAGGCAATGCCATCCCATCTAAGACCAAAGGTAGAAAATTCTCCATGGGCCAAAGAACCCCAAACCCAGAGCCACTCAGTCTTGCCAGGGTTCAATTTCAATCTGTTGTTCCCCATCCAGCTCCTAACAGCCTCCAGGCACTGCGAGAGGGAGGTCACCGCACCGCTTAACTCATCAATGGGCTGCCCATGTTTATCTTTATATGGTTATTATTTAAATAACCCAAAACAAGGGATTTTCCTCCATTAGCATCCTCTGTCGAAACAAAATAGAGGGAGATTCAGGAGAGAAAGAAATCCTTTCGCATTAAATGCTCTAATTCTGCAGTAGACATTGCTGCCAACAGTTGTTGAGGTGGAAGCCAATTTGGACGGTTCCAATGGCACCAGGACAGGTTCCTGGAGGATCAGGCACTCAGCAGTTACTCATTTTGATGGTTGTTTACTACTTCTTGAGCTTTAGATAGTTGGCATTCCATACTGGAGCTGGAAGGAAAGAGGAAAAAGCAGCTCTTGACTTCCAAATTATACTTGTCACTTTCCAAAACACACCCAAGTGGGCCCTGGAAGACCTAAGAAGGCTGATCTAACAGAATAATAGAGTTGGAAGGGACCTTGGAGATCTTCTAGTCCAACCCTTTGCTCAAGCAGGAGACCCTATACCATTCCAGACAAATGGTTGTCCAGTCTCTTCTTAAAAACCTCCAGTGTTGGAGCACCCACAGCTTCTGAAGGCAAGCTGTTCCACTGGTTGATTGCTCTCTTCATTAGGAAACTTCTCCTTAGTTCTAGGTTGCTTCTCTCCTTGATTAGGTATTCTAGTAGTTCAACCTTTCTGTTCAGTTCTTCAGCTACTAAGCCATGTTTGCCTCTATGCAACCCCATGGACCACAGCACACTAACCCCCCTCCCCCCCATCCTCCACTGTCTCCCTGAGTTAGCCCCAAAATTCAGGTTCATTGCATCAATGACCCAATCTAACCTGACAGAACAATGAATCAGTGGAACAACTTGCCTCCAGAAGTTTTAAATGCTTCAACACTGGAAGTTTTAAGAAGGGATTGGATAACCATTTGTCTGAAATGGTATAGGATTTCCTGCCTAAACAGGGGGTTGGACTAGAAGACCTCCAAGTTCCCTTCCTCCTCTCCTCTCCTCTCCTCTCCTCTCCTCTCCTCTCCTCTCCTCTCCTCTCCTCTCCTCTACTCTACTCTACTCTACTCTACTCTACTCTACTCTACTCTACTCTATTCTATTTCTATTCTAAATTATCCATTCTCCATTCTCCCTTCTTCTCCATTCTTCTCCATTCTTCTCTCCTCTCCTCTCCTCTTCTATTCTAGATTATCCATTCTCCATTCTCCTTTCTTCTCCTCTCCTCTCCTCTCCTCTCCTATCCTATCCTATCCTATCCTATCCTATCCTATCCTATCCTATCCTATCCTATCCTATCCTATCCTATTCTATTCTATTCTATTCTATTCTATTCTATTCTATTCTATTCTATTCTATTTCTATTCTAGATTATCCATTCTCCATTCTCCCTTCTTCTCCCTTCTTCTCTCTTCTTCTCCCTTCTTCTCCCTTCTTCTCCCTTCTTCTCTTCTCTTCTCCTCTCCTCTCCCCTCTCCTCTCCTCTCCTCTCCTCTCCTCTCCTCTCCTCTCCTCTCCTCTCCTATCCTATCCTATCCTATCCTCTCCTCTCCTCTCCTCTCCTACCCTACCCTACCCTACCCTACCCTACCCTACCCTATCCTATTCACCGTCTCCTCCTCTGCCATCCCCTTCATTTGCCTTCCATCTTTCCCAACATCAGGGTCTTCTCCAGTGAGTCCTCTCTTCTCATTTGGTGGCCAATGTGTTTGAGCTTCAGCTTCAGTATCTGTCCTTCCAAAGGAGAGTCAGGGTTAAGACCTAACTATGTATTCAGCTCATAATCTCATTTGGAGACTATTTTTGAAATTCAAACTTCATCACTGATCTAATTTGAACTCTTTGTTCTCCCTTCTTCTTCAATATTTATTCATTTATTTGGACAATTTATTGGCTGCCCATCTTATGTAATGCAGCTCTGGATTACCTTGTAGCCATACAAAAATATCTACCTTAAAATAAATAAATTAAAACCAAAGATTAAAATTGAAGGACATGTGTGGGGAGGGAAAGGGGTGGAATGGGGGGGGGGGAGGAGGGATCTGTTGTTACTAGATCATCCACCTCCATTGTGCCTTTCCCCCACTGGGACCCCAGGCCCATTGGCAGAGCCAGATCCCCGGGCCCTTACTAAAGGAGAGCAGGACTGGGGCCAACCTCATATTGGGGGGCATGATGTTCCAGAGACCAGGAGCAACAACAGAGAAGGCCCTCCTCCTGGACCCCACCAGCCAGAATAATTGGTCTGATGGGGCCCACAGCATGCCTCCTCTGCTGGCAGGAGTGGGATGGGCCAACTCCAATCCCCATGTCAAGGTTGACTTGCAGAACATTATCTAACCATCTCCTCTTCTGCCGTCCTCACCTACTTTTGTCCTCCCTCTTTCCCCACATTAGGGTCTTCTCCAAGGAGTCCTCCGTTCTCATTAGGTGGCCAATGTATTTGAGCTTTGGCTTCAAGATCTGTCCTTCCAAAGGACAGTCAGGGTTGGTTTCCTTCAGGATTGACTGACTGCATCTCCTTGCAGTCCAAGGGACTCTCAAGAGTCTTCTCCAACACCACAATTCGAAAGCACTAATACTTCGAAGCTCAGCCTTCCTTGTGGTCCAACTCTAGCAGTCATACATTGTTGTTGTTTGGTAGCTAAGTTGCGCCTGATTCTACATAACCTCATAGATACAAAACCTTTGCTAGACCAATTCTCAAATACAGCTCATCTGCCTGGAATCCGCACTGTATATTGGACATTAACACAACTGAGCGAGTCCAGAGGTATTTCACGAGAAGAGTCCTCCACTCCTCTGCTCACAACAGAATACCTTATGCCACCAGGCTTGAAATTCTGAGCTTGGACAACCTAGAACTACGCCGCCTTCGGTCTGACCTAAGCGTAGTACACAAAATTATCTGCTTCAACTTCCTACCTGTCAATGACTACTTCAGCTTCAACCGCAGTAATACACGAGCAAACAATAGATACAAACTGAAGGTAGACCGCTCCAAACTCGATTGCAAAAAATACAACTTCAGCAACGGAGTGGTCAATGCCTGGAATGCACTACCTGACTCTGTTGTTACATTCTCAAACCAGTGGTGAAATTCACCCAGTTCTATCCGGCTTGCCGAACCAGTAGCACCAGCGGTGGGAGGCTCCCTCATACATCCTGTTTTTTAACCATCTGCGTGCCCGAACCAGTAGCAAAGGTAAGTAGATTTCACCGCTGCCTCAAAGCCCCATAACTTGAACCCTGAACTGTTTACTGTCAACCTCACCCGATTCCTAAGAGGTCCATAAAGGTGGTATGCATAAGTGCACCAGCGTGCCTCCCGTCCCCGTCCTACTGTCCCCATTTCTTCGTACCCATTTCCTGTGTTCATATCCATGTTTAAACTAATATCTGTCACCTTGTACAAGTTTGACAAACTAAATAAATAATTAATAATAAATTAATAAATAAATTAAATTATTTATCAATAAATAAATAAATAAAGATTACAGGACATAAATTCCCCTGTCCTCCACTGTCTCCCAGAGTTTGCCCAAATTCATGTTCATTGCTTCAATGACCTCAGGGTCTTCTCCAAGGAGTCCTCTCTTCTCATTCAGTGGCCAATGTATTTGAGCTTTGGCTTCAGTATCTGTCCTTCCAAAAACAGTCATGGCTGATTTCCTTTAGCATTGACTGATTGGATCTCCTTGCAGTCCAGGGGACTCATAATAATTGTCCCCAAAGACTTGATATTATGATCCTAACACATCAAGGGCCAAGTAAATGGCTTTTACTTTCCCATTTTAAAGGGAAGCCATTACTTTCTACTGGTTTTTTTGACATTTGTATGAATCACAGATAATGGTTTCCTGTAGTGGAGATGAACTCTTTAACAGCCGAATGTGTAAAGGACACAGCCTGAGTATCTTCTCATTACCCAGGAGAGATTTTTCAAATTTTAATTACAAGCCAAGAGAAGACAAATCAATCCCAGGGCAGCTATTTTCCTCTTATCCCAGTCGATCTATTAAAACATGCCTTGCCTGCTGCTTTTTAAAAAATTTTATTTTATTTTACAATTGCAAAAGGCAGCAGTGGCTAAGCTGGGGCAGACCGAAAAGTGGCATTTCACACAACCTCCAGATTTCTTGGCTTCTGAAAAGATCTTACTGCTTTCAAATGGGTAAACCCTGGTAAGACCACACTTCATAGGTCTATGGTCCATCATCCAGGTCATATTTGTCACACAGATGTTTTTTTCAAGAGACAATTGGACTTTCTGGTTCTTCTTTGAAGACGTTTCACTTCTCATCCAAGAAGCTTCTTCAGCTCAATTTTCATTCCATACATTGCAGGCATGTCTGAAAAGCTCAGGAGGAACTTCAACCAACATAACATACATGCACACTTTAAACCCAAGAATACACTAAGGCAGAAGCTTGTCCACCCGATAGATAAAACACCTAGACACAAAATGAGCAATGTGGTAGATGCAGTACAGTGCAGTGAAATATGTGCAGATCTGTACATAGGGGAAACAAAACAACCATTTTAGAAGCGCATGGCACAACATAGGAGAACAAATCCGTCAGGACTAGATTCAGCAGTCCATCTGCATTTAAAGGACACAGGCCACTCTTTTGAAGACAGCAAGGTCCACATTCTGGTCAGAGAGGACCGCTGGTTTGAAAGAGGGGTCAAAGAGGCCATCTATGACCAAATTGAACAGCCCTCTCTCAACAGAGGGGGAGGGATACGGCACCATCTATCTCCAGTCTCCAACACAGTCCTTTCAGCAGTTCCAAGAAGGCTCCACACCCATTTGCACTACTCAGATCACTGTGAGGACACAGACAAACCTCCAGGTGGCCTCAACAACTGTCTAAAAGAATGCAAATGACCAACTGTCTGCAAGGAATATAAATATAATATATAATATAATATAAATCCTTCCATTCTCCACCATCCAATCAGAGCTGATGAAACTTCTTGGATGAGAAGTGAAAGGTCTTCAAAGAAAAACCAGAAAGTCCAGTTGCCTCTTGAAAAAGCACCTTTGGGACAACTTGACAGTTGATAAGACTACGCTTAGAATACTGCATCCAATTTTAATCACCCCAATACACACACACACACACACACACACACACACACACACACACACACACACACAAAGATGCTGAGACTTTGGAAAGAGTTCAGAGAAGAACAACAAAAATGATTAGAGGCCTAGAAGCTAAAATATATGAAGAACAGTTTCAGGAATTGAGTATGTCCAGTCTAGTGAAAAGAAGGACTGGGGGGTGACGTGATAGTGGTCTTCCAATATCTAAGGGGCTGCCACAAGGAAGAGTGGGTCAACTTATTTTCCAAAGCACCTGAAGACAGGACAAGAGACAATGGATAGAAACTAACCAAGGAGAGAAGCAACCTAGAACTTAGGAGAAAGTTCCTAACAGTGAGAACAATTAACCAGTGGAACAAATTGCCTTTGGAAATTGTCTATGAGTGCTCCAACACTGGAGGCTTTTAAGAAAAGACTAGATAACCATCTCTCAGAATATAGGTCTCCTGAGAGAGCAGGGGGTTGGACTAGATGTTCTCCAAGGTTCCTTTCAACTCTGTTACTGACTTCATCATCAGAATAGAGCTGGAAGGGACCATGGAGGTCTTCTAGTCCAGCCCCTGCTCAAGCAGGAGATCCTATGCCATTTCAGACAAGTGACTGTCCAGTCTCTTCTTAAAAATCTCCAGTGATGAAGCATCTACAACTTCTGGTGGCAAGCTGTTTCACTGGTTAATTGTCCTCATTGTTAGGAAGTTTCTTCTTAATTCCAGGTTGCTTCTCTCCTTGATTAGTTTCCATCCATTGTTTCTTGTCTCACCTTCTGGTGTTTTGGAAAATAAGTCGATCCCCTCTTCTTCTTTGTGGCAGCCCCTCAAATACTGGAACACTGTGTTCTGCCCCAGCTACGGATCCCAAAGAACACAGCACACATAAACTCTAACAAAACTTAGTTCACTCAAATAACACAGTTTTAGCAAATGCCGGCTGTTAATAAGCGTTCTTAACAGCCTGCCAGAATTCCACAGATAAGATAGTCAAAGTCTTACCGGAGTTGGCAGAAAGCCCAGAAGCAAGTTTGCAGAGATATCCCAACACGATGATTAGCGAACTAAAGTTGTTTCCTGCAGCTTGTTACAAGCTGCATTCTTTCTTAAATAGGCTAAAGGTATGGCCAATTAGCCCCAAGCCTTACTCTCAAGGAGACCTCCTCCTGAGGAACCACTCCTGCCTTTTGGCAGCTCTGTGTGCCCGTGCATCGAGAAGAGGCTCCTCCTCTTCGTCCTCTTCACTTAAAGGAGTCTCTGGAGGTTCTGAAGGCCCTGACTGAATCCCTGCCTCTGGCACCACATCTTCTCCAGCCTCCTCGCTGTCCGACTCAAGCTCCGGCTACACAGGCTCCTGGCACAGCACCACACCAGCCTCCTCGTTGTTGGGATCAGCAACAATCCGCGCAGGCTGCTGGCGGGCCACAACACACTCCTAGTCCTTCTTTTCTCTAGACTAGCCAAACCCAAATCATGCAACCGTTCTTCATCTGTTTTTGGTCTCCAGGCCTTTTTAGGACGTCTCAGGGCTTCCTAAACAGCAGGTCTTGTTGGCTAAGCTGGTTGAGCAAATGTCTACGTGAGACATAGAGAAGGACTTTTTGGCCAGACAGAAATCATCCTCCCTCTCCAGAACAAAGAGATGTTGAATTTGGAAGCCGAGGCTGAAGTCAAGCCAAGTCAACCCTCAACTGCTGGCAACTGATTAGTGTCGCTGCCTTTCCCTGTTCACTCATTTGTCAAGAACGCCACTGGGTAGAAAAGCAGATGGTGCCAAGATACTGTAGCTCTGCTCTGGAAGGTCAATTGAACTGTAATTGAATCTTCTGCCTGGATGGTGTTGAGGGCACCAGGGTCTTCTCTAGTCCTGGCTTTACAGCAACCTCTTCGATGGTGCCAATCTGAAAGCCACGTTTGGCTTGACCATGTGACGGGCTCTGCTACGCATGTTATGGGTTCTTGGCTTAGGCTGCTAACTGATTGGTGGCGCATGCTGTATTCTGTGGACCTCCTGGGGAAATTCAGGATTGAAAACCTTTCTAGGGGGTCCTTGGCGCTTGTCTGAGCTTGGTGGTTTTCTTGCAGACATTGCATGACCAAACTAGGTGATGTCATCAGTGCTACAAGGGAATGGGGTTTGTGTGGGGGAAGAGGAGGGGGAGGGGAGGGGGAGTAAGAAGAATGTGGGATCTTTGATTTTTTTTCCCTTTAGACATTTCATGAACCAATTAGGTAACATCATCAGTGCTAGAAAGGAGTGAGGTTTGCTTTCTGTTTATGTATAAGTGGCTTGCCCTGTCGCTGATAGCAAGAGTGTTGAAAATTGGAGTCTGACTGCCCCCCACCCCTCTCTCTCTCTCATCCATGAATCTATCTATCTATCTATCTATCTATCTATCTATCTATCTATCTAATCTATCTAATCTATCTATCTCTATCTATCTATCATCTATCTATCTGTCTATCTATCTATCTATCTATCTATCTATCTATCTAATCTATCTAATCTATCTATCTCTATCTATCTATCATCTATCTATCTGTCTATCTATCTATCTATCTATCTATCTATCTATCTATCTATCTATCATCTATGAATCAATCTCTCTCTCTCTCATCTCTCATCTGTCTATCAATCAATCTATCTATCTATCTATCTATCTATCTATCTATCTCTATCGTCCATGAATCAATCAATCAATCAATCAATCAATCAATCAATCTCTCTATCATCTATCATCTATCTATCTAATCTATCTAATCTATCTAATCTATCTATCTATCTATCTATCTATCTATCTATCTATCTATCTATCTATCATCCATGAATCAATCTCTTTCTCTCTCTCATCTCTCATCTCTCCATCAATCAATCTATCTATCTATCTATCTATCTATCTATCTATCTATCTATCTATCTATCTCTATCGTCCATGAATCAATCAATCAATCAATCAATCAATCTCTCTATCATCTATCATCTATCTATCTAATCTATCTAATCTATCTATCTATCTATCTATCTATCTATCTATCTATCTATCTATCATCCATGAATCAATCTCTTTCTCTCTCTCATCTCTCATCTCTCCATCAATCAATCAATCTATCTATCTATCTATCTATCTATCTATCTATCATCTATCTATCTATTTATCTCTATCTCTCTATATATCATCTATCTATCTATCTATCTATATCTATCTATCTATCTATCTATCATCTATCTATCTATTTATCTCTATCTCTCTATATATCATCTATCTATCTATCTATCTATCTATCTATCTATCTATCTATCTATTTATCTATCTCTATCATCCATGAATCAATCAATCAATCAATCAATCAATCAATCTCTATATATATCATCTATCATCTATCTCTATCTATCTATCTATCTATCTATCTATCTATCTATCTATCTATCTATCTATCATCTATCTATCTATTTATCTCTATCTCTCTATATATCATCTATCTATCTATCTATCTATCTATCTATCTATCTATCTATCTATTTATCTATCTCTATCATCCATGAATCAATCAATCAATCAATCAATCTCTATATATATCATCTATCATCTATATCTATCTATCTATCTATCTATCTATCTATCTATCTATCTATCTATCTCTATCTATTTATCTCTATCTCTCTATCTCTCTATATATATCATCTATCTGTCTATCTATCTATCTGTCTGTCTATCATCTATCTATCTATCTATCTATCTATCTATCTATCTATCTATCTATCTGTCTATCATCTATCTATCCCACACTCTGTCTTGAATGCATTAATAGGATGATTCAATTTGGATGTGATTCACCTGATCATCCCTTCAAAGGAGATGCACAAAAATGAAGTGACGTGGCATTGGTTTCCTGGATCAGATCAGCCACCCTGCTGATTTTCAGCTGTTTATCTAGTCTTCCGTAACATTCAGCACATCTGTGCTCAGAAATGAAGCAGGCAATGGAAATATTTCAGGGCTCATTCCTTGCTAACATGCACACATGGGCCCAGTTTCCTTTATTATTATTATTATTATTATTATTATTTAATTCCCTTCTCACTCTTATGGGTGATCTGTGACTTTCTCAATCTGGGATCCACTGCCAGAAGCCTGAGAGTTTGAGAGTTTTGCAAAATATCTTAGCCGTTCCTAGCATTTGGACTCTTCCAGGCAGAGAGCTCTGATATCATTCCTGGCATCTGTTGGAGCCCTTGACCCACCTTAGGACTCACATTCTCAAGTTCTCCTACCCCCACTGGGATGACTTTGGCCTTGACTTTCCACTTGACTCTCTTCATCTTCAGGTTCTGGTATTTCTTCAGCTTCTCATCTTCCTCTATATATATATAATTAACATAAACAAACACATACATACAAACACATATACATTAACACAATACTAGAACAAAAAGGAGACAAGAAGTCTATCGACTAGCTCTTAAGAAACTCTCGCATCAGTGGCTAATTTCTATTTCCCTTATTTTTCCTTTGTCTTACAGTTTTCATATTAGTTTGCTTTCACTTTGATATACTTTATACATTTTGAGCTGTATCTTTCTACCGTCATGTTAACCATTTGTTTATACCATCATACAACTCTTCTCGTGTGACTAGTTCTATGTTTCTTAATTTGAGTTCTCCTGATGTCCTATGTTGTTGGCCCTATCCTTCCCTCTAGCCATAGGTACCATCTTTGCCAAACTAAATAATAATCGGTATCCTCTTTTTCTTGAAGCTCCTTAGTGAGCTTATCCATCTCCGCACATTCAGTTATTTTTGCAATTATTTTTTCTTCTGTTGGTAATAGTTCGGATTTCCAATTTTGAGCGTACACTATACGTGCCGCTGTCAAAATGTGGATGGTAAGATATTTTATCTCTTTAATGTATTGTGGTGTAGTCATTCCAAATAGGAAAAATTCTGGTTTCATTTCTACTTTTTGCCTTGTTATTTCTTCAATTATTCTCTTAATCTCCTGCCAGTAGTGTTGTGCCTTCCTGCACAACCACCAGAGATGGTAGTATGTCCCCTTTTGTGTCTTGCATTTCCAACACATTGGTGATGTACTTGGAAACATTTTAGCCAAACATGCCGGTGGGAGATGCCATCTATAAAATATCTTGTATAGATTTTCTTTGTATGGGAAAATCCCATTCATCTTCCTCCTTCTTGATGTTGCTGTCCATGTTGGCACCATCATGTCTAACCACCACTGCTGTCTTCTGCTCCTTGTCTACTACCATGATGTTTGGTTGGTCAGGTACGTGCGTTTCCATCTGGATCTGGAAGTCCCGCAGGACCTTAGTCCTCTTATTGTCCACTACCTTCTGTGAAATCAACCATCTTGACTTGGGAAGGGCTTCAAGCCCATAAATTGGGCAGATGTTCTTACATACAATGCCCACTACTTGATTGTGCCATTCAATGTGTTGGACTGTCCCTAAAGCCTCTCTGCATAGCCTGCACCTTGGGTCCCATCTGGTGTGGTAAACCCCTGCTTCTCTGGAGCTGATACTTAGCGTCTGTCCTTTGTGCTGCTATGATCACCAGGGTTCCTTGGTGCTCTCTGAGCTTGCTTGTTTTCTTGGAGATGTTTCACATCATGATATCAACTACTTTGGGTAATGAAACATCTGCAAGAAAACAAGCAAGCTCACACAGCACCAAAGACTCCACAGTCCGTCTCCTCCCTCTTCTCCTCCCCCTCCCCCCTCCTCCTCCTCCTCTCTGCAAACTTCACTCCCATTTAGCATTGATTAGTTTGGTAATGAAACATCTGCAAGGAAACAACCAGGCTCAGAGAGCACTAGAACCTCACAGTCTTCTTCTTCTTCCTCCTCCTCCTCCTCCTCCTTGTTAGATCGGCGCAGGAAAGGAAGACGTGACCAGCTCGTTACATTAGTAACTTTTATTGAGTAAAGAAACAGTAGCAAGACTGGCTGTGCGCTGCCGGGGCTCTCCTTATATTCGCTCCGGCAGACGCACCGCCCCCTGACAGGGATTCAAATCTTCCCGCCCGGTGGCTGGCAGCCAATCCGGGCGGATGTCCTTATAAGGACATAACACTCCTCCCCCCTAGTCCAAGAAAAAAAACAGTTCAGAGTTCGTCAATGAACGTGACGTAGTCCCGCAGATACGCAGGACGCCTAGGCACCCTACTTGACCTGCGCAGTCTCATTTCTTCCACGTCCCCGCCCTGGACGGACGGGGTTCCTGTGGCTCCTGGCTCCTTCCCCGGAACCGGGCTCGGTTCGGCTGGCGAGTGTGCGGGGTCACCCTCAGCGCCTCCGGCCGGACCGCAGACCTTGGATGGCTGGTTCTGGTGGTCTTCCTCCTGGCCTGTGGATCTTTCGCCTCGGCGGTGCTGTTCGGTCTCGACCCGGGAAGAGCGTCTGAGTCTCGGTAAGACCCCGGCTGTCACTTGCTCTTCCTGGGTCTCCCGGTGGCTGAGGTTCTGCTGTGGCCCGGTTCGCTGTGGTCCAGCGGGTGGTTCGGGCCGGTGCCCTTGGGTCCGGTCTGCTCGCTGTGGGTGGTGTTGGCTCGGGTAGCGGTGTCCGACCTTGCAGGGGTGGCGCAGGTCTCCTTTGCCGGGCTGGCGCTGGCCTTCCCCGTCGGGTTGGTGGTGGTCGACCTGGTCGGGGTGTCATTGTGGGGCTTCCTCCTTGGGCTGGTGGAGGTCTCCCCTGCCGGGGTGGCGCAGGCCTCCCTGGCCGGGTTGTTGTCGGCTTTCCCTTCCCCCTAGTCCCTGGTCTACCGCCAGTTGGTGGTTGGGGTCGTCTGGGTTGGGTTGTTGTTGCCGGGTTGTTTCTTGCGTTGGGCGGGGGTCCCCCTCGCCGGGGAGTCATGTGCCACCCTCGCCCATGTGCTGTGGTGTGCCCATCTGCGAAGGTCCCCGGTCTACTCGCCTTGCATTGAGGTCTCCCTGGTAGGGCTGCCGTGGGTTGCCTTCACTGGTGGGGTGCGGTGCTCCCCTTCTGGGCAGGTCCCGGTCTACCTGCGGGCTGGGTCGGGGGACCCTGGGCCTGCTGTGCGATCACTTCCGGGCTGTATTGGGGGTGCAGCCGGTCCAAGGGTGACCTCAACCTTCTGCCCATGAGGAGTTCGGCCGGGCTCTTGTGGGTGGTGGCATGCGGCGTGATGTGCTGGGTGAGGAGGAAGTTGTCGATGCGTTCTTGCCAGTCTCCCGGGCCCATCTTGGTGAGGGCTTCTTTTGTGAGCCGGACCATCCGTTCCGCTTGTCCGTTTCCGGCCGGCCTGTACGGAGCGGAGAGGGCATGGCGGATGCCCAGTCCTGCCAGGAAAGACTCCATGGCCAGGGATGTGAGCTGGGGGCCGTTGTCCGAGACCAGCACGTCCGGTAGTCCGTGTGTGGCAAACAGGCGGCGCAGGGCTCGGATCGTCGCTTCTGTTGTGGTAGATGCCATGGGTATCACCTCGAGCCACTTGGAGAAGGCATCTACCACGATGAGGAGGTGCCGCCCTTGCATCGGGCCCGCGAAGTCGATGTGGACCCTCGACCATGGGTTGCTGGGGGTCTCCCAGTTCGTGACTTCGGATTGTGGCGGTGCTGGGCGGACTTCTTGGCACGGGTCACATCTGGAGACCCATTGTTCAATGTCTCTGTCCAGTGAGGGCCACCAGACGTAACTCCGTGCCAGGGCCTTCATGCGGACGATGCCTGGGTGCCCGTTGTGCAGTGTCTCTAGCGTCCGCCGTTGCAAAGTGCTTGGGATCAGCACCCTGTCTCCCCATAGCAGACAACCCTTTATGGTGGACAGCTCCGTCTGTTTCCTGGTGAAAGGGCTGAACCTCTCCTCCGTCTGTTTCGATGGCCACCCCCTGAGGATCCAGGACCTTACTTGGCGGAGGGTGGGGTCTCTCTGAGTGTGCGCGGCCACATCTGCGGAGGAGACTGGACAGCTGGCGTCGTCATCTATGTGGAATAGATGGAGCGTGGGGGCTGGGTCTTCCACCGGGTTCTTCGATGGGCATCTGCTGAGTGCGTCAGCGTTTCCTATGGCTGTGCCTGGCTGGTGCACGAGCCTATAGGAGTAGCCGGCCAGGAAGATGGCCCATCTCGTCATCCGCGGGGACATGAAGGTCGGGGTGGGTTGGTCGCCTGCGAGGAGTCCCAGGAGTGGCTTGTGATCGGTGACTATGGTGAAACGCCTTCCATAGAGATATTCGTGGAAGCACTTCACTCCTGCCACGATGGCCAGGGCTTCTTTGTCCAGCTGACTGTAGTTCCGCTCTGCGCCGGACATGGTTTTCGAGAAGTAGGCGATGGGGGCTTCCGTGCCGTTGGGCAGCTCGTGGCTGAGGACTGCCCCCACCCCGTATGGCGACACGTCGCAGGTCAGCTTGATGGGGAGCGTCTCGCTGTATTGGATGAGGACGCTTTTGGACGTCAGTAGTCCCTTGATGGCCCGGAACGCTGCTTCCTCTTCCTGGCCCCACTTCCAGGAAGCCGATTTTCCCAGCAGGCGGTGGAGTGGCTCAGCAACTGTGGCTTTCTGTTTTAAGAAAATGGCGTAGAAGTTGAGTAACCCAAGGAAAGCCTGAAGCTCCGTTTTGTTTTTTGGGCTTGGAGCTTCATGGATTGCTTCCACTTTTGATTTGGTGGGGTGGATGCCTGTGCTATCAATGAGGTAGCCCAGGAACTCGACTTCCTGTACTCCTATGATGCACTTGTCCCGCCTGACCCTCAAGCCCTTGGCCTTGAATCGCTGCAGGACAAGCCTGAGCCTTTCAAGGAGTTGAGCTCTTGAGTCACCGGAGACGAGCACATCGTCGAAGTAAGGCACCACCCCTGGAACGCCTTGGAGGAGGCGTTCCATCATGGATTGGAAGATGCCGGGGGCAGCGCTGACTCCAAATTGGAGCCGGTTGCATTTGAATGCCCCCCTGTGCGTGACAATTGTTTGAGCCTCCGCCGTTTTTTCGTCCACTGGCAGTTGCTGGTAAGCCTGGGCCAGGTCCAGTTTCGCAAAAATTGATCCAGATCCCAGGGAATGCAGCAGGTGTTGCACCACTGGGACTGGGTATGCGCTCTGTGCCAACGCCTTGTTGATGGTACAACGGTAGTCGGCGCAGATGCGCACAGACCCATCATGCTTCAGTGGGGTCACAATGGGGGTCTCCCATGAAGCATGATCGATCGGTTCCAGGATGCCCTGGGCGATCAGCTTATCCAGCTGCTCATCTACTTTGGGCCGCAGGGCAAACGGAACTCGGCGGGGCTTGAGCCTAATTGGGGTGATTCCCTTGTCCAGATTGAAGGAGATTGGCCTCCCCACAAATTTCCCCAGCTTACCATCGAAGACTTCCTTGAACTCTTCGATGAGGTAGTTGAGTTCGTCCCTGCCAATTTGGTTGATGCCCTCGATTGAGAGCCCCAGCGGCTTGAACCATTCCACTCCTAGCAGGTTCGGTCGGCTGTCCCTTACGACGGTGATGGGGAGCTTGCCTTCGAACTGCTTGTAGGTGACCCGGATGTTGGCTCTTCCTAGCACTCCGATGGGGTTTCCCCTGAAGTCGACGAGCTTGGAGTGTAGTGGCTTCAGCTCTCGCTTGGTGATGCTGGGTTGCAGGCGCTTCAACTGCTGCCAGTCCATGATGGAGTAGACCGAGCCGGAGTCTACCTCCATTTTGCAGGGTGCTCCTTCCACGTGGATGGTCACATGGAACTTGGTGGCACTGTCTGACGTCATGTGAGCAATGGTCGTCTGGTGGACCGCTCCGCTCCGGGGAAATTTGTCGTCTCTGCGTCTGGAAGGGCCAGAGGACCGTTTGGATGACCTCTGGTAATCCTTCCGATTCTCGCGGGGACGGTGGCTGGAGGGCTCTGGGGCTGGTTCCTCAGCTCTGCAAGCTTCGGCGATGTGACCCCTTCTGTTGCAGCGTCGGCAGGTCGCATCTCTCCACTTGCAGGTTGCTCTGGCATGGTCCCCTCTGCAGCTGGCGCAGCGCTCCCCTTTGTAGTTCCGTTGGGCGGTTTCCCGCCTTGGGGGTCTGGATACCTTGTGGACGGTGGACTCCCCCTCCGACTCGGATCCAGCCGTGGAATCCTCTGTTGATGATTGCTCTGTGGAGCGAATCTTGTGGATTCCCTTGGCTCTGCTTACTGCGGCAGCTGCTTTCTCCGAGATTTCGGATGCGGTGGCTTCCTCCACCACATCCTTGAGCACGAGCTTCTTCCTGCTCAGGAATTTCTTTTGCAGGCCTCTGTCCCTCATGCCGAAGACCACGCGGTCAGCGATGGCATTGTCCACGTGGTCGAACTCACAGCTGGCTGCGATCTGGCGTAGGGCGGCCACGAATTCCTTGATCCTTTCACCCTCCTTCTGGTCCCGTTGGTGGAAGGTGAAACGGTTCGCCACCGGTGTTCCTGTTGGGGCATAGTGGTCCTCCAGGATCTGCAGCAGGTCTGTCCATGGCACTTCTTCGATGTCTCGTGGTGCTACGAGATCGATTGCCATGTCGAGGACCTCGGAGCCACAGTTGGCCAGGAAGATGCCCTTCTTCCGGTCATCATCGGCATCCCTGATGTTGTTGCCTCTCAGGTATTGCCGGAATTTCACTACGTAGGATTTCCACTTGTCCTTCCCTGGGCGGAAAGGAGCAAGGGCTGGCAAAGTGACTTCAGCGGATGCCATGCCTTTGGAAATGCCTACTGTAGTTCCCGGTGCCGGAGTCTTGTCTTGTTGGCTTGGTGCTGCGAGGTTCGTTCTTCTCTCAGTCCTTCGTCGCCAGTGTTAGATCGGCGCAGGAAAGGAAGACGTGACCAGCTCGTTACATTAGTAACTTTTATTGAGTAAAGAAACAGTAGCAAGACTGGCTGTGCGCTGCCGGGGCTCTCCTTATATCCGCTCCGGCAGACGCACCGCCCCCTGACAGGGATTCAAATCTTCCCGCCCGGTGGCTGGCAGCCAATCCGGGCGGATGTCCTTATAAGGACATAACACTCCTCCTCCTCCTCCTCCTCTTCTTCCTCCTCCCCCCTCCTCCTCTCTGTAAACCTCACTCCCATTTAACATTGATTAGTTTGGTAATGAAACATCTGCAAGAAAACAACCAAACTCAGAGAGCACCAGAACCCCACAGTCTTCTTCTTCCTCCTCCTCCTCCTCCTCCTCCTCCTCCTCCTCCTCCTCCTCCTCCTCCTCCTCCTCTTCTTCTTCCTCCTCCCCCCTCCTCCTCTCTGCAAACCTCACTCCCATTTAGCATTGATTAGTTTGGTAATGAAACATCTGCAAGAAAACAACCAAACTCAGAGAGCACCAGAACCTCACAGTCTTCTTCTTCCTCCTCCTCCTCCTCCTCCTCCTCCTCCTCCTCCTCCTCCTCCTCCTCTCTGCAAACCTCACTCCCATTTAGCATTGATAATGTTATCTAGTTTGGTAATGAAACATCTGCACAAAAAGAACCAAGCTCAGAGAGCACCAAGGACCCCACAGTCCTCTTCCTCCTCCTCCTCCTCCTCCTCCTCCTCCTCCTCCTCCTCCTCCTCCTCCTCCTCACCCCCTTCTCTAGTTTATGTAATGAAACATCCACAAAAAAAAACAATCAAGCTCAGAGAGACTGATGAGCCCCCATTTCACCCCTGAGGTGCAAATATTCTTCTTTATTGGTATGATCAGGGCTTGTTTTTTCATTCAGCCCCTTTCCAGCTATTGGTAAATTTCCAGATAATATATATAATAACTTTATTAAATTTTGAAAGTAAACATGAAAATGCTAACTAATATAAAAGCAAAGAATGGAAGGGAATAAAGGGCAGATTCACAAATGACAAAAAGTATATCAAATACATCACGAAAATGACCTCTGACTTTTTTTCGTTTGGAGATAATAACACAATACGACCACCTCTCCCTAACTGTAGGAAATTAGCACCCACCCCTTTCCTAGAGGAATGAAATATTTTGGGAAATATTAAAAAGGCAGAATATTATGTTTCCCTGGATGAGAAATGGAGAAGCATGTTTTAAAGACAAAGCAGCTCCCATCTTCCTGCCCCCACCCTTTGTCAATGGGCCAGAGGCAGAAACTCAATTCCCTCCCATCTTTGTCCATGGACCATCATCTGCAACACAATAGGACCCATCTAGCAACAGAAACTAACACAATAGGACCCATCTAGCAACAGAAACTCACCACATGGCACCTGGAAAGATTACATCAGCCAGCAAGGCTAGCTAAGACCCCCGCCCCCTGGAAGTCTGACAACCAATCAGGATACTCTTTCGGGGCCTCAGGAAGTTCAAAGCCCAGAGAGGGCATAAAATCCGGGGACTCACAGCATCTCAGCCCTTTTCTGTTCAGGAACTCAACCCATGTGATCCTGTCCACCATTAAACCATCTTTCTAAGCAGTCTCCATGTTTCCAGTCTTTTTCCCCACTTGGAGCTGAACCCAGAAGGATATTTCTTCCTACATAACTTTAAATTGATAACGGCAGTCTTTAAAATACCTCAAAATACTAAACACACTATTCCTAACACATTCTTCTCTTAATTTTAATCCAACACATAAGAAATGGTCAAATGTAAGTAACCGTGTATTTTTTTTTTTAAAAAAAATGCAATTTCTCTAATCAAATCCATCCAATCTTCAAATCCCAAAGTCAAAAATTGATTTTTCTCTTTTTCATTTTTTTTTTCTTTTAGGATACAGAAGTATCCATCTACGTTTGTGTAAAAAGTTAAAAATGAAGTAACTTTCTCAGAGGAAGCAAGACAACACACAGAGTGTCCGAGTTTGTTGCGGAAATTAAATCCAGAAAGCACACACAGGCAAACTGATTCAGCAGGGTTCATTAACTTCTTTATATACATAATAAGACATGAAGATAAATGTACAACACCAATATAGATTCTTCTTCAACACGGTAGCAGTTACAAGCAAAACGCAAAGGCAGGAGAGAACAGTTAGTTTCATTTCAGCAGAGTTCAGAGCAGGCAAGCCCAGACTTGTTTAGTTCTCAGCACAGAATCAGAGCTCAGAGCTTAAAGCTGCAGACTTCTTACTTAAGTTTCTGTTTCTAAACAGTCCCCATTGGCTGACCTGTTACCCATGTCTATCCAAAGTCCCCATTGGCTGACTTAGTTGCTAGGCTTATTCATTGGTAGATCTATTCCAGTTTATGAATATTCATACTCTGACATGGATGTGGCTTTTCCATTGTGGAAATGGCCCTCTAGGATTATCCAACCTCATGGGAGAATCGAAGGAACAATCCCAGCAGGTTATTTTTTTGCCATTTTAAGCAAGCTGTGGTGGGCTCGAGGCAGAACTCTGCCAGAAAATAGCATGCCCCAATTAAATTACAAAACAACAGAATAACAAAATTGGAAGTGTTCAATCTCACTGTCAGGAAATGTCTCCTTAGTTCTAGGTTGTCTACCTCTTTGTTAAATTTCCCTTTGCTATTTCTTGTTTTGACCTCTTTGCTTTGGAGAATAGGTTGACCCCCCTCTTCTTTGTGGCAGCCCCTCATATATTGGAACACTGCTATCATCTCATCCCTAGACCTTCTTTCATCACTGGAGGCTTTCAAGAAGAAGCTGGATTGCCATCTGTTAGAAATGGTGTAGGGTCTCCTGGTTTTTTTGGGGGGGGGGGTTTGAACTAGATGACTTACAAGGTCCTTCCCAACTCTGTTATTCTGTACTTTCATTAAAGTAGAATGGAGTGGAGTGGAGTGGAGTGGAGTGGAGTGGAGTGGAGTGGAGTGGAGTGGAGTGGAGTAGAGTAGAGTAGAGTAGAGTAGAGTAGAGTAGAGTAGAGTAGAGTAGAGTAGAATAGAATAGATTAATGGGATGAAGAAGAGAAGAGAAGAGAAGAGAAGAGAAGAGAAGAGAAGAGAAGAGAAGAGAAGAGAAGAGAATGTAGAATGTAGAGTAGAATAGAATAGAATAGAATAGAATAGAATAGAATAGATGGAATGGAATGGAATGGGAATGGAATGGAATAGAATAGAATAGAATAGAATAGAATAGAATAGAATAGAATAGAATAGAATAGATAGATGGAATGGAATGGAATGGAATGGAATGGAATGGAATAGAATAGAATAGAATAGAATAGAATAGAATAGAATAGAATAGAATAGAATAGAATAGAACAGAATAACAGATTTGAAAGGGACCTTGGAGGTCTTAGGCAGAAAACGCTATACCATTTGAGACAAATAATTGTCCAATTTCTTCTTAAAAACCTATAATGTTGGAGCACCCACATCTTCTGGAAGCAATTTATTCCACTGGTGAATTGTTCTGTCAGGAAATTTCTCCTTAGTTCTAGGTCGGTTCTCTCCTTGGTTAGTTTCCATCCATTGCTTCTTGTCATGCTTTCAGGTTCTTTGCAGAATAAGTTGACTCCCTCTTCTTTGGGGCAGCCCCTCAAATATTGGAAGACTGCTATCATGTCTCTCCTGGTCCTTCTTTTCATTAAACTGGACATACCCAGTTCCTGCAACTGTTCTTCATATGTTTTAGCCTCCAGTCCCCTAATCATCTTTGTTGCTCTTCTCTGCACTCTTTCCAGAGTCTCCACATCTTTTTTATATAGTGGAGGACCAAAACTGAATGCCATATTCCAAGTGTGGCCTTACCAAGGCATTATAAAGCAGTACTATCATTTCTCATGATCTTGATGCTATCCTTCTGTTGATGCAGCCTAGGACTGATAAATCATTGAGGTCCTTTGATTATGGCCAGCTGGAGGAATGTTGGCTGTCTTTCAAGGGCAGTCAAGTCCAACTCAAAATGTCAAAGTGTCATCCCCTCCTCCTCCTCCTCTTCTCTGTTTACTCATTTAGCTTGTTTTTTACCACTCGACTGTGACCAGCCAAATATTATTCAGCACACCATTTAGTCATTTGATTTGCACAAGTAATTTCTGCTTATTTTATCTCAGCAGTCATGGATCTTGATGAACGCCACTGTGACTCCTGAGAAGCTGAAGGTTGAAAAAGAAAGTTTATACGGATGAGAAAAGGAAGGGGAGACACACACAATCTCACCCTAGTATAGAAGGAAGGTGTGGGGAGAATCATCATACATGTGACATAGTCAGGGGTGGGGTTCTAACATTTTTTACTACCAGTTCTTTTTTTTAATTTTATTTTTATTTATATGCCGCCCTTCTCCGGAGACTCAGGGCGGCTTACAATGTGCTAAGCAATAGCCTTCATTCTTTTGTATATTTATACAAAGTCAGCTTATTGCCCCCACAACTGGGTCCTCAACTGGGTTCTGTGGGTGTGGCTTATTTTGTGGGCGTGGCTTGATGGTCATGTGACAATTGTTTAGGATTTAGCAGAGGTACTGGTCTACCAGGCTTTTAACTGCTTGCAGAGCTGTACCGATCTACCCATTTATTTTTTGCAGGCACTGATCTACTCATGTATTTTTGCAGGCACCAGTCTACTCATTTGTTTTCTTTTAACACTGATCAGCTGTAGGGCGGCCCTTTGAAGCCCTGCAGCAAGAGTTTAAACAGTTTTTTTCCTTCTAGCCATCAGCTGGGACTCAGGAGGCAGCAATAGATTGGGGGTGGGGCCAAATAAAAGGTAAGAATAACGCAGGGGGTGGGGGTGGGACGGGGGGGCAGAACCAGTTCGGTGATGTCATATCGTCACCGCTACTGGCTCAGGAGAACCGGACCGAACCGGGAGGAGCCCACCACTGGACATAGTCCTGCCCAGTGGTAAAATCCTCTGTGTTTTGCCACTGGTTCGTTGCCCACCCATGTGCAGTGCACGTCAAACACATGCTTCGCGTGGAAAAAGGAGGCTTAAGAAGGCAGGTAGAATAGTGAGGGGAGGTGGAACAGCTGTGCCGCGTGATTTAGATTTGCTAGAAAGCAGGATTTCCTGCTTTCCTGCAAATATAAATCACGCGGCACAGCTGATTGTTGGAAATACCTGTTCAGACCAACCAGTAGCTTTTATCACTACCGGTTCGTATAAACTGGTAGCATTTCACCCCTGGTCCTGCCCTGGTTCCAGTTCATCTTCCCTCCACCAGATTCATGACAGAGTATATTGTAGATGCAAATATGAGTGGTGTGGTGACCTAATGGTGAAGACACTTGCCTCCCACTCAGAAGTCTGGGAATTCAATCCTAAGTGGCAGCAGATGCTTCTCTTCTAGGGCACAAAGAAAAAAAAAAAATGCTGTGAACTCTAAGTAGGCATCAGGAAGGGCATCCGGCCAGTAAATGCTCAGTTCCAGCTATTTGCCCTGGGTTCTACCTTGATTTAAGGGATTACAGGGTCAAAAAAAGGGAGGGTTTTTTTAAAATTATAAATGCAGACAGGAGTCTTCAATCTGACAAGATTCTGTCTATAACAATAAATAAACTCATCTGAGAAGAATTGTCACATGTCATTCTTGGTTTGGGGCCTGGCCCTACTCTTGATAAGGATATAGAATAATAACACCGGCCATTGTGTCCTACTCCAGTCACTCACCCAGGCACCTCCACTTACCCCAGCTCACCTCTGCTTCCTTCTGGTGTTCATGGTGGCCCCTCTGGTCACTGGCTCTCCTCACTCGCCTGGGTCAGCTTTCCTCTGCACAGGGAGTTGGGCTAGATGACCTCTAAGGCCCCTTCTAACTCTGTTACTAAATAACTGCATGGCTGACTGGCTGATTGACTGATTGACTGACAAAATAAATGAATGAAAGAATGAATGAATGAATGAATTGATCAATTGATCAATCAATCAATCAATTAATATTAGATTGGATTGGATTGGATTGGATTGGATTGAATTGGATTAGGTTAGGTTGGGTTGGGTTGGGTTGGGTAGGGTAGGGTTGGGTAGGGTTGGGTAGGGTTGGGTTGGGTTGGGTAGGGTAGGATAGGGTTGGGTTGGGTTGGGTTGGGTTGGGTAGGGTAGGGTTGGGTTGGGTTTGGGTTGGGTTGGGTTGGGCTGGGCTGGGCTGGACTGGACTGGACTAGAGACTAGACTAGACTAGACTAGACTAGACTAGATTAGATTAGATTAGATTAGATTAGATTAACAGAGTTGGGAGGGACCTTGTAGGTCATCTAGTCCAACCCCCCACACAAGCAGGAGACCCTACACCATTTCTGACAAATGGCAGTCCAATCTCTTCTTGAAAGCTTCCGGCAATAAAACCTCCCACAATTTCCGAATCAAGACCACTGTGGCAATCTCAGCTACCAGAAGCTTCTTCCAAGAGACTTTGTAAGCATTTCCACAGACTGGGGTCTAAAAGGCTGTAGGAATTATGGCCTGTGTAACAAGGCCACCTTTAAAACCATAGTTAAATGCCAAACAACTTTGTTCCTGCATCAGTTTAGCCCTGCAAGACAACCCAGCTGGGATGCCTCCGAGACCAGTCACTAATGAACATCCACTTTTGCGGTCAGCATTACGCATCAAAGTTTAAATGGTTCCACAGCAGCATTTTTAAAGTTCTTTAATTAGGACGGAGACTTTGCTGACAAATCCTCCCGACAGCTTCCCGAGGAACTTATCTTCTCAATATCAGAGCTTGTTGCTGTTAATAGTTTATTTCAGTTTTATAAATGGCCTTTATGTCATGTTAAAAGAAATGATGAATTGCCATCCTAATTGGCTGGCACAGTAATTTGCTGTGCTTTCGCTCTGCTTCCAGAAAATTCCATGCAGTTGGAATACACAGTGAAGGAAACGTAAAAGATTCTTTGGAACACAGAATATCCATGGACCCAGGAGGAATCTCTGAGATCTTCTAGTCCAACCCAGGAGTGAAATCCAGCAGGTTCTGACAGGTTCTGGAGAACCGGTAGTGGAAATTTTGAGTAGTTCGGAGAACCGGCAAATACCACCTCTGGCTGGCCCCAGAGTGGGGTGGGAATGGAGATTTTGCAGTACCCTTCCCCTGCCATGCCCACCAAGCCACACCACGCCCACCAAGCCATGCCCAGAGAACCGGTAGGGGAAAAAAAATTGGATTTCACCACTGGTCTAACCCCCTGCTCGAGGCTCAAAGATGGTCTTTATACCATCCTGGAGAAATGGTTTGTCCAGTCTATTTTTGAAAACTTCCAGTGATGTAGCACCCTAAACTTGGGAAGACAAACTGTTCCTCGCCTTATTTTTAGCTTGTGCCAGAAAAGTAATTTAAGGTTTCAATTCGAGCCGGGGTTGGGCAAGAATAAATTTAAAGGCAGGCCAAACAACTTTGAGGAAAGGAGATTTCATTCATTCATTCATTCATTCATTCATTCATTCATTCATTCATTCATTTTATTTATTCATTCATTCATTCATTCATTCATTCATTCATTCATTTTATTCATTCATTCATTCATTCATTCCCAAAACCAAAAAAGGGTTGCCTTGGAGAGAAATGGGGTATGGTGAGATTGTTTTATATCTGGATGTGGACTTGAGGGGTGTGGTTTTATGTACATGCTGGTTCTATCTAGGGTGACACCTGAGAGTCGTGGATGTGTGTAGGTACATGTCATCGATGGTGTTTATTCTTGTGAACATGCAGTTCTGCTGGGACACCATTTAATTAACTCTTATTTGGGTTTATAGACCTTCTCCTTTGATATGTGGATTAGGTCTGAGTAACTTATTGGGGGATTTGATGAACTTTGAGTAGAAGATTTCCCACCATTTTTTATTTCTCTCTTTAACAAGCTTCCAGCCACTACTTCTTGTCCTGCCTTTGGGTCCTTTGGAGAGTAGGTTGAGCCCCTCTTCTTTGTGGCAGCCCCTTAAATATTGGAAGACTCCTATCATGTCTCCACTAGTCCTTCTTTTCATTAAACTAGACATACCCAGTTCCTGCAACCCTTCTTCATATGTTTTAGCCTCCAGTCCCCTAATCATCTTTGTTGCTCTTCTCTGCACTCTTTCCAGAGTCTCAACATCGTTTTCTTTTTTGTGGTGACCAACACTGGATGCAGGATTCCAAATGTGGCCTTACCAAGGAATTACAAAGCAGTACTGACACTTCACATGATCTTGATTCTATCCCTCTCTTGAGGAGGAGGAGGAGGAGGAGGAGGAGGAGGAGGAGGAGGAGGAGGAGGAGGAGGAGGATGGGAAGGGGAAGGGGGAAGGGGAAGGAAGGCAGAGGAGGAGGAGGAGGAGGAGGGGAAGGAAGGCAGAGGAAGAGGAGGAAGAGGAGGAGGAGAGGAGGAGGAGGAGGAG
>JAKOOJ010000030.1:8189571-8217071 GCA_022577455.1 Arizona elegans
TAATCCTTGGTCATGGCCAAACATGTCCCTTCAAGTACTCCTTTCATAGAAGAAAAGATGAGTGAACATGGATGTCTTGCCCAAGTGGCTTAAGCCCTTGAAGGACTAAATATGGGTGTCTACCATAACTAGCATGTGAGAGGATCTCACGAAGATTGATGGTTCGTTGAGGGCGCTTCCAAGAAAAGGCAGCATTCAAGGGTGCAATCAAGTTAAATCTTTATTTAGGAATAAAGTAGGTAAAATGAGTTCCCTGGCATGGAGGCATCCATGCCTGGATTGAGCCCATGGATCAGTCCCGTAGGAAGGTAGAACAAGAGCCAAAGAGCAGCCCCTGTGCAGAGGTCCTTATACGGGCCCCTGGCCCCTCCCTTACAAAAGTGTGAGGGAGCCAGAGGGCCATTAACTCTCCCTAATGGGGCTGCAGGGGCCGGAGCCCCTTGACCCACCAGTGGGATCAAAGGTGCTTCTTTGCTCCCATTTGGTGGCCTTTTAAGAAACTGTCATGGCTGGCACAAAGCACCTAACATAGCAGCACCCTACTATTGTATAGGATGAACAGTAATGGTCTGAAGGTTATGGGAGAAGCCCACACTCAGTCCTTCAAGGGCTTAAGGGGGATGAGCAAAGCAATGTTCACCCATTCTCATTGGACAGGATAGAAGAACAGAATATCAGAGTTGGAAGGGACTTTGGAAGTCTTCTAATCAAACTGTCAGGATTCTGATGGATGCCCTGATTAAATCATGAGCCTCGAGCCAAGCTTCAAAAGAAATCCAGTTATTTATTAGCAGCTTCATGTCAGCACGTACCCAAATGAAGCCAACTCTGGCCCCAAGTAATTTACGGCCCCAATCATGACCCTGTTTCCCCCCCTCTCTCAAGGATGTGTCATCAATCACATTCACCAACGGAGCAATTCCACGGGTTGTAGAGATCACTCCCTTCCAGCTGCTGTGGGTAACCCTGGGAGACAGCCTTGAGAAAAATATGTCTGGAATGTGCTCCTGTCTTTGGCTGCTGTGTTGTTTCACTGGTTTCCCATCCCCCTTGCCTGAGGACTCAGATTGTTGGGGGCAAGAGGCTGACTCTGTAAACCAACCATCAAAAAGAGGGCTGTGAAAATATCTAGTACAGACCTCTCGCATCCTGGACATAAATTGTTTCAACTTCTACCCTCAAAACAAGGCTATAGAGCACTGCACACCAGAACAACTAGACACAAGGACAGATGTTTACCCGAACGCCATCACTCTGCTAAACAAACTATTCCCTCAAAACTGTCAAATTATAAAACTAAAACTATATTACTATTCTTCTTCTCATCTTTACTAGTATCTATCTCTCCCCACCTATGGCTACAATCATGTTGCTTGTATCTTTACAATTTATATTGTTTTATTGTTTCCTAGTATGATTTGATTGCTTATTAGTATCCTATGACTATCACTAAGTGTTGTATCTTATGATTCTTGATGAATATATTTTATTTTTTTCTTTATGTACACTGAGAGCGTATGCACCAAAGACAAATTCCTTGTGTGTCCAATCACACTTGGCCAATAAAGAATTCTATTCTATTCTATTCTATTCTATTCTATTCTATTCTATTCTATTCTATTCTATTCTATTCTATTCTATTCTATTCTATTCTATTCTATTCTATTCTACATTCTATTCTGTTCTGTTCTGTTCTGTTCTGTTCTACATTCTATTCTATTCTATTCTATTCTATTCTATTCTATTCTATTCTGTTCTGTTCTGTTCTGTTCTGTTCTGTTCTACATTCTATTCTATTCTACATTCTATTCTATTCTATTCTATTCTATTCTACATTCTATTCTATTCTATTCTATTCTGTTCTACATTCTATTCTATTCTACATTCTATTCTATTCTATTCTACATTCTATTCTATTCTATTCTGTTCTACATTCTATTCTGTTCTACATTCTATTCTATTCTATTCTATTCTATTCTATTCTGTTCTACATTCTATTCTATTCTGCATTCTATTCTATTCTATTCTATTCTATTCTATTCTATTCTGTTCTGTTCTACATTCTATTCTATTCTACATTCTATTCTACTCTACTCTACTCTACTCTATTCTATTCTATTCTATATTCTATTCTATTCTGTTCTACATTCTATTCTATTCTATTCTATTCTATTCTATTCTATTCTATTCTATTCTATTCTATTCTATTCTATTCTATTCTATTCTAAAATTGAGTTCATTTGACTCCCCATTGACTTTCCTTGTCAGATGTTCCCAAAAGGTGACTCTGTGATCCCAGGACTTTGCAAAAGTCATAAGTATGAGCTGGTTGATAAGCCTCCGAATTTTGATCACATGACCATGTGGTTACAGTTGTAAGTGTGAAAAATGGTCATAAGTCACTTTTCTCAGTGCCTTTGTAATATCAAACGGTCACTGAAGAATGGTTGTAAGTTGAAGATTGCCTGTTTCATTGACCTTTCTCATAAGAATGAATCAATAAAGCTATGGAAAGTTCAAACGTCGGCACTTAACACTTCAGGAACTCAGCGTTTGTTCTGCACAAACACCCCTCGCCACAGCATCTGCTTAAGTCTCATTCCCCAGGTGTGCCTTGTGAAGATGGGCGGAGCGCTCTCCTCTTGAGTAGCCTGCTCATCTGCGCTGTTCTCACCTTCTCTCCACTCTCCGTGCTCGAGGATCAGGAGGGGGTGGTCCTTGCTCCTTGCCTGAGCTCAGTCTCTCATGTTTCGTTTTGTTTTTTTAAATTTGATTTATATGCCGCCCTTCTCCGGAGACTCAGGGTGGTTTACAATGCGCTAAGCAATAGCCTTCATCCTTTTGTATATTTATACAAAGTCAGTTTATTGCCCCCACAAACTGGGTCCTCATTTTACCTACCTTAGAAAGGATGGAAGGCTGAGTCAACCTTGAGCCTGGGGAGATTTGAACTTGCAGTAATTGCAGGCAGCAGATGTAAGTGGATGTTAATTAGTCTGCTGAGCCACCAGAGCTCAGCAGAGCTCTGAACAGAGTTCATCCTGTCCCTGTTCCTCCCTGTCTACAAACTGTCCTAATCCTGAAAGGCCCTGGTGTGACTGCTCCTGCCCTTCCCATTTTCCTCCGAAGCCAATGAAGCCACCCCCTCAATCTCTCTCAGCGCAGGTTCCAGCTCATCTTCCCACACAGATTCAGGCTCCGATGTGGGCATGAGAGTAAAATTGATAATATCCCAAGTATAGGAGAAGAAATGGCAGAACCCGGGAGGCAGAGTGAAAAAGGGTATCATCCTAGAATCCCTAGGTAGCCACAAGCAAACTAAGTCCAACCCCCCCTTGAGTGCCATTCAACCTTATCTAACACTAAGCACACATTGACCATTACTTCAGAAGATTCCTATACATAGGCTTTTTAGCAATAAATCAATTTAATTGAACTTTTGTGTGTGTGTTTGTGTGTGTGTGTGTGTGTGTGTGTGTGTGTGTGTGCCTCACATCAAGACATTCATTCAATATCCTGGGCAGGGGAAACAAAGACTGGAAACAACGAATGAGAAGCCAAACTGCATTGTTTTAAGCAATTATCACACAATGTTTTATTGTAGGAATCTACAAACACAAATGCTTCCTCACAACGCACCGATTTTGCTACAATCCTTTTACATGTGGAGAATGCTTTTTCTTCTCCTCCTCCTCCTCCTCCTCCTTCTTCTTCTAATGTTAATTGGCTGACACAGCCTCATAAGGTTCACCACCAGTGTGATAAGGTAGAAGAAACGTCATACAACTAGAACAAGGTTCAAGTGATTTGAGTCCCCCAAGCCCATGTATCAAAACCACAGCTGTCACAATGCAGTGGTGGACTTGTTGTCTTCATGGCTTCCTTTGAACAGATCAGTTCTAGTAGTTAACAACAAGAAGAAACAGATCGAAAGTCGACAGCAGATCTGATGGATTAATATTGCACAACAGGTACGATGGTCCGTTCGGTTTGGGTAGATCTTTCCCCGGTTCTCCTTACAGAGAATTAGAGCATCAGTTCTCTTAGTCAAGAAACCATGATCCATAATTCAACTCATTAGAAGCAATCCATAATCCATGCACTTCCCTTCTTCAGCTTCTCTGATAACCCCAGAAGCATTGTTACACGGTTGCTTGTGAAGCCAGAGAAGCAATAGCAGGAGGTGCTGAAGGTCCATGGAGACATGATAGACCCACTGAAAGTCTACCGTTGGCCTTCTCTTTTGACTAACATGAAAAAGGCTATTTTTAATACAACCATCTTCATTTATTCGATGGCTAACATTGCATTCGGCTCTGAAGGTTTCAAGTAACCATGGCACCGAATTTGATGACGTCATCAAATTTGGCCCGTGAACATACATTCGTGGAAAGTCACTCCTACCTCAGGGTAGGAAACCCAATGTGGAATATGATGATGAAAATAGTAATAAACAATAATAATCTATACCTATCTCCAATCCAACCTGTTTGACAGGTGGCATGTGAAGCAAATCTTCTTTGAACATCAAAAAAAGTTCTGATTAATGTCCATTGTATGCAATGGTGTGTGTACATTTTACACTTCTTAGTAGGCTCAAGAAATGGAAGATATATTGCATTCCTTACTCTGCTGTCTAGTGGAGAAAGCTGGATTGCCCCATTTGTCAAGCTCCTAATTATAGAGCCTAACATTGTTTAACCAAACACCTTTGACTACAAATTTTTGTTTTGTTTTTTTAAACACTTATCCTCCAGTTATTGTTGTTGTTGTTTTTTACAACATCTTCATGGACCACATAGGTGACAGGAAAATGTAGAGTGGCCCTTTAGGAAGAATGTTCTCTCAGTTCTAGATACTTTGGAGCTCCGGCTAAAGTCCTGCACCAAAGTCCTCCATCATTTTTCCCTCCCCAACCCTCAGTCACAACATTCACACGGTCATAACTTGGCATGAGGCCATCTGAATAACGGATGAATGTCCTTTCAAAGTCCCTTGAACGTCCCTTCGCTGGCCTTTGCTTTTTGTACAGCTTCTTCCTTGCATCTTCTCTGCTTTCTTGGTAGCAGCCCATCTTGAGATGTTGACGCTGCTTACTTCAGTTCCTCAGAAAACACCCCTTCTGCATGCAAAAGTCGAAGCCGTTGAAGAGTTAGGAGCCGTGCCACCAACAACAGAAGAAAACAACTCCCTATAATAACAATAATTAAAAAAAAGAAAGAAAGAGAAGATTAAGTGACAGGATAATGAAGTGGGAAGAAAAGCAAGTGCTAAAGCTTTGGAGAATTATGGTAATGGGTTTCCTCATAGTTGGGGACTGTCCAGTGGTGGGATTCAACTGGTTCAGGCCAGTTCATGTGAACTGGTAGTTACATTTCTGGCTGGCTGGCCTCTCCCTGCCACTCCCCTTCCAGGAATCCCCACGGACCCCATTTTGGCTCCCAGGTAAGTACAGGGAGGCCTCCTAGGCCCTAAGTGGGGGGGGCAGTGCCTCCCCATGGCCCATTTTTGACCTCAGGAGGCTGCAGGAAGGCCTACTAGGCCTAAAATGGGGCACGGGGGCAGTGCCTCCCTCCCCACGGCCCGTTTTTGCTCCTGGGGGGGGTATAGGAGTGCTGCCTGCCACACACCCCTGGCCACGCCCATCATGACCACACCCACCCAGCCAGTCATTAGGGCAGAGAACCGATTGTTAAATTATTTGAATCCCACCACAGGGTCTATCCCAGCCAGCATGGTCAATGGCAAGAGGTTGAAGAACCCCCAACCCAAATTGGGGAATTAAGGGTACAATATTCCCTATCATTTCCTTACGAGGTAGGAAAAGCTCTGGAGAAGAGATGGTGGTAGGACCTATTCAAAGTAGGACCTACAGTATCTAAGGTAGGATCTTCTTGATTCTTGCCTCTTTAAGGAAGCCCCAAAGAGATATTCCCAGCACCTCTTTCCCAAAGTGTGCTGTGAAATTGGGAATCTAAGCTTCTCCTTCCCAGTTCAGAAGGAGGTCTATGTATGTAAGTATCAGGAGAATTCAGAACTTCTAATCTGGAGGTTGTCCCAAAGGTGTTTTTTTTTTTTTCCAAGAAGCCACTGGACTTTCTTGTTTTTTCTTTGAAGACATTTCGCTTCTCCTCCAAGGAGCTTCTTTAGCTCTGACAGGATAACTGGAATGGAAGGATTTCTATTCCTTGCAGACAGCTGGTCATTTGCAGGTGGGGGGAACCGAAGAGCTGAAGAAGCTTCTTGGAGGAGATACGAAACGCCTTCAAAGAAAAAAACCCAGAAAGTCCAGTTGCCTCTTGAAAAAAGCACCTTTGGGACTTCCATGACCTGGATGACTGAGAATCTCCATAAACATATCTGGAGGTTAGCTAAGAGCAGGCCAAGAAATTTGTCCATCTGGCAGAGAACTCAAATTACCTTCTCTTTCTTCAGACGCTCGTCCTTCAAGAACAGCAGGAGCCTGGGGAAGATGACGTCCATCCAGCTCTGTTGCTTGCTGGGCTTTTCCAGAGCGGTTTCTCTGTCTCCAATCTCTGCTCCACACGCGATTCAGGAAGTGCTGAATTCACAGCCCGTTTTTGAATGAGTCACTGTAACAGAAGCAGAGCATGAAGTGTGAGCTAAAGTTGCTTCAGAAGATCATCCCTTATATTAGCTATTGCTTCCTTCCTTCCCCGGTAAACTCTAATTGGATTATTTCATCTACACAAAAGTCCTTCAGCCGGTTTGCTCCCAGAGATAAAGAAATGCTTATGCACAGCGGTTGGGAAAGGGACTTCTTGCCATACGACCCAATTGCCATTCCTCTTCTTTTCAGAGGAGCTAAATATAATGTTGACTGTTCCTTGCATTCCGAAAAGACTTTGGGCTGTTGGCAGGAGCAAGGTGAGGAGCAGATTCATACCAGAAATCAAACTCCCCAAATTTTTGTGATGCCAGAAAAGCACAACCTGACAGGTGTTCTGGTGTTCATGCTAGGTCCCAACCACCTTGTGCCTTAGCATGAAGGCCCGCTAAACCACCAAGACCCCGAACCTATGTTCACTTCATGCGTGTTGTGAAACCAGGCTAAACTAACCCAAATTGTCATCCTCTACAACCACATCTTTAAACTTGGAAAAAGACAAAAAGTCAAGAGGTTGTTACTTACCTCTAGCTTACGGGAAGGAGTCACATCTCCCCATGGTTCCCAGCAAGATTTTTCACAGCTGCTCTTCATCTCGTCCTTTGCATGCCAAGTTGTCTCTTTCGACCAGAAAGGGCCAATTGTCCATGATATGAACTTTGCTTTCACTTGTCTTCTCTTTTCTCTCTTCAACGGCACAAGACTCTCAAAGTTGCCGATCTTCTTCCTAGTTTGGTTCTTATTTGCGTCATCAAAGGAGGCTCAACTAAAAAAAACTTCAGTTCAAGGGTCTTTACACTTTGGGTAAAGTGGTCCTCACCACTGAAATATGCAGTCCATTTTTTTTTTCAACTAGCAAAAGCTAGTACAACTTTAGTAGACATTCTTGTAGATGGGTTAAGTTCTAAATTCAAGCTGTGTCTGTGCCACATTTTTTTTCCTTCTTGTAGTCTATGCATCCCTCCAACCTCAAAGTTGTCTTTCTTTTGCTAAACCCCCTTAGATGTTTCTTAAGAATCTCCCTCTTCACTAGAACTCTGCTTATTGCCCTCATGAATGAAACAAGAAATTCAACAGCACAAACCTTCTCATCTCAACGGCTTGGATTTAGAGATGGAAAGGTGGAAAGTGTACTTTTCTGGAGCTGAAGGACCTTAAAAATCAGGTCAAGAGAGAATCCAGAGACTCATCTGAGAATCAAAACTGAGGCCAAAACAACAGAGCTTCAAGTGTCAGCTGGAATTTTCAGCGGAAGTTCTGCCAGGACACCTGAAGCTTGCTTGCCAACGTGTTTTGGAGCTCAATCTAAAAGATGTCGAAGAAGTTATTAAAAAATAGAAACTTCCTAGAAAGTAAGTAAATCCATTGGCTAATGCAGAGATAAACAGAAGCCATCTCTCAAGAGCTACCTGGAAGGATGAGAGAATGTCTGGAAGGAAAAGCATGTTGAAGGACAGAACTAATGCTAGAAGGAAGGACCTTCTGTGAGGGTGTCTATTTAAATCCCTAGGGAGTCACCACTCAAGGTGATTCAGTTGTCTCTGCCCCAAAAGAAGGATTTCCTACCTTGGTAACATAGCCTGATCCTTGCTTTTAGAAAGCCATCCTCAAGCTCAGCTACTGATGTTCCAGCTTGAAGCACATCAGATAGTTCAAACTTGCTTTGTTCTCCACATGAGATACCAGAAGGAAAAGCCAGTCATCTCCAACCAGCTTCTGAGCTGAGATCCCAGAATCATCAGTGTAGCCCAAGGCACCCACTGAATGGAAACAAACCTGCTGAAGAAGCTGATAGTTCCCATCTGTGTTTCTAGTGCCTTGATTTCTGGGCTCAGATCACTGTGACTGGTGGAGCAGAGACATCTGGATGAGTTTCATCACTAGCAACAGGGCTAGCAGTAGAAGAAGGAGGCAAACTTTCCACCGACCCTCCTAACTGGTTTTTGGGGGACCTCTGGGGACTGGGCTCCTCAGAATTATCTAGGTTGTCCTCAACTTCCTTGCCCCGTTGGATCAGCTGTTCTAAAGTTTTGGGGTAGGGGTGGCTAAGGAAACGCTTGAGTTTGGGCTGGAGGGTCCCTACGACATACTGGATGACCTCCTCTTCCTCAGCATCTATGTAGAGAGTTTGGTACAAGTCCCTTTTGCGCCAAAGGAACTGGTCAAGGGGCTCCCCATCCTTCTGGGGGAGATCCAGTTCCTGTTTGATGGCATCCCTTGTCAAGGTACCCTCGCTGTACTGGAGGAACTCTTTCTTAAACTCCAGCCAGTTCTTGACCGAGTCCTGCTTGTATTCCCACCACTTTTTGGCAGGGCCATTCATGTGGTTCTGGATCTGGGAGAGCCAATACTCTTCCGTTCCACCCACCTGCTTCAGATAGTCCTCCAGATGAGTCAGGAATTCCCTGGGATCCTCAAAAATCTGGGTTTCCACTGGGGAGGGTGGGGTATCATCTGAAACAGTGATCCACTGATAGGAGTCATGGGACTGAGGCACACTAGGGTCTTCCCCCATCGGAGGAGAGGTCAGGGCATACATCTGACTCATGTCTAAAGCATAATCATAAATTTCCTCTTTGCTGGGTTGGATTTCTGGGGCCCCTACTCCTACCGAGACAGTTTGTCTGGATTGGTCAGCATGGCTGTACTTTCCCCCACCAGATTCCAACCGGTCAGCCCATTTCTCCAAGCGGAAAAAGACTTCCTTCCAGACATTAATCTCCCTCTTGACCCACCTCTCCAGGTGAGCAATGGTCTCCTGACATCTAGCCAGACAAGCCTTGATGGATTTTTTCCATCTCTGGTTCTCCACAGCTGAAGGAACATGGTCTTCTAGATTGTTCTCAAGTTTCCCCACCGATTTCTGCAGGCCTTTCAGCTCCCGCTCTACCTGCTTGGACACCTCGGTCAGGAGGTGTCGGTGGGTTCTCCTCACATGTTCTAACATGTCAGCCCTGCACTTCCCTATCTGAAGGATGACGTTGGGCTTGTTGTTGGCCACCCCGCGATGACCCTGACAAGAATGGAGATTCCCATGGTTGAAGTTGTCCACCTGCATCATTTCTACCTCAGCTGCTATACACTTCCAACAATTCTTTGCCAAACCACTCTGCCCAGAAACTGACTTGCCTTCTTCTTCTTCTTCCCAAAAGCACAAAACACAACTGAATCAGAGGTCACCTGAGGAAATTAAAAAAACGTGAACGTCCAACTCCACTTGGCTTTGAAGCGAAAGTTCACGAAGCAGATCAGGAAAGTTCTTTCCAGCCTCGACTACTTCTTCTTCCTCGCCTTTGAAAGCTTTTAATTCCCAAGCAGATCCGTCAGGTTCCTCTGGACGGGTGGAAGCCCACCTCTCCGCTCCTGGTGCAGCTTCTCCCTGGCTTCCAGACACCTCCTGAGAACTTTGAGCTAAGCAGAGTTTGGTTCTCTTCCTCCGGGAGTTGGAAAACAGAGAGCTCTTCGGTTCGTCTCTCTGCTCTGCCACTCTCTCCGATGGAGACCCATACTTATACTGCACACAGCTCCGTACGTGGGTGTAGCCAGGCCTCTTTGCTCATCGGCAACGCGCCTCTGATTGGATGAGAAAGAAATTCAGGGGAAAACACAGCTTCTGGCATATTTCTCGGCTTCCCCCTCCCGTTCTCCTTTGCCACCCCCTCGTGCACACCTCCAGACTTGAGGCGAGAAGCGCTTGAAAGGTTTTGGAGACAGTTGGAGAGTTGGATGAGTAATCCCTTTACCTTTTCTTTCTTTTTTTCCCCCTCTCTCTCTTTCCCTGGCATCCTCCTTCTCTGCCCCCAGTCCCTCCCACACCCCCAGCTCAAGAGCAGAGAAAGGGCTTATTCATCCTCTAGTCAGCAAGGGCCTTATGAAATCTGACACAAAGCAGGGAGATTAAGCTGATGACTGTCACGCCCCACTGGCCACAGTGTAGGATGGACACCCAAAGCCCACTCCAACGCATTCCTCTGCACAATTAATTACAAAATCCTTCTTCTCGGGTGACTCCCCAGACCTGAGCAAAAAGGTCAGAATAAGCAGAGGAGATGCCTTCCACTTCTCCAAATCAAAAGGTGGGCATTTGAGCTCTAGCATCTTCTCTAACGGGATGATGAACAGGTGTCCGAGGATGGAGGGGGGGTGACAGAGGGCTTCCTAGACTATGGGGTCAAAAAGGGCCCCACCACCCTTCCCGCAAGGGAAAGGGGGACCTCCTGGACCATGGGGGGTGGGTGGTCAGAAAGGGTCACACCCCCTTCTCACTTGGGGTCCCCAACTCATTAACCCCGCCCATCACCGCCGTCTCTCAGCGCTAAGCCCTTGAATGGGTTTCTTCATCGTTCCACGTTCCGCCCACCCGACGAAGCTCACTCACACTTGTTTCCTGGGGCTTGTTATGGAAGCAGGAAGCAGTCCATAAAAGGAAACCGGGAAGGGGTTTTTATGTAACCAGGCAGATGAAGAGATTCCCCTTTTTCTAGAAAAGCAGCAGAAAGAGTTTCCCCTCCGGAACTCCAACCCGTCATCCCTGATGGAAACCTGGCATGACAAGATGTTGGTGTCACATCGTGTTCTCTGCCTCTCCGGGAGAGAGAAAGGTTGGAGGTTTATGTAACGGGGATTAAATGCCAAGACATCCCCCCGTCTTTCAATCCAAGGCATGATTGGCAGCTTTTGTCAGGGCTGAAGTTCCCCTGATTTAAATTAGCATCGGGAGTCGAGCTAAGGCATCTGGCCTCTCGGATGCTTCTCTTGAAGAAGCATCCAAAACATTCTCTTGTTTTCTGCTTGGGAAAAAAAAATAAAATACAACAATATAAATTATATACAGTATGGGCACAAAATATTGAAGAATCAATAATGATGGAAACGTGGGGAAAAAATATGGGTTAGAAATGTGAAGTTCACGCAAGCCCAAAATTTAAGAGAGAATTTTTATAAAATGTTTTATAGATGGCATCTGGATCCTAAAAAGCTTAGCCTGTATGTATCCAAGTGTGCAACCTAAGTGTTGGAGATGCAAATGTGATGATGCCACATATTATCATATATGGTGGACATGTAAAAAAAATTAAGGCATTTTGAATAAAAGTATGGTGGATTATCCAAAACATTCTCAAAAAAAAAAAAAAAAGATAAAATTTACTCCACAGTTCTTTTTGTTGTGTATAATTACAGATTGTACGGTCATAGAGACTAAATTGATTTTAAATTTAATAACAGCAGCCAGACTTTTGGTGGCGCAGTATTGGAAGAAGGAAGACTTACCTACTATTGAAGAATGGACATTAAAAGTAGTGAATTTAGCAGAGATGGCAAAAATTTCAGCGTATTTGAAGGACCATTCAAATGAAAGATATATATCGGAATGGAGAAGATGGATTGACTATATTCAAAACAAATATCGGACTAAAAAGTTTCAAATAGCCTATGAATGAAACCAAAATTTTCTTTCTGAATTATGTTTTGTTAGTTGAAAGGGGAGTTAAAGAGCAAGAGGGAGTTTGGAGCCTACAGAAAGTTAGCATATTTTAGTTTATGTTTGTTAAATGTTAGAACCTGTATTTGCTCTGGGAAGTCCGGGGGTGGGTGGGTGGGGGGAAGGGGGTTGGAGGGAGAGGGGGGGTGAGGGTTGGGTGGAGGAGGGAAGGGGGGGAGGAGGGATGGAAAAAAAATGTTGTAATACCTGATAAAACTTTTTAATAAAAAAATAAAAATAAAATTATATACAGTAGTGGCCAAAATTGTGGAAACCTTTTGGGAAAAAGTGTATTTTCTAAAACTAGCTAATAACACCACTTTTTTTTTTTTTTGGCAGTAGTACCATAAAATTATTATATCAATCAAAAGATAATTTAATCAAGAATGTAATGCAATAACTTTTAGGGAGGGTTTGCTATTAGAATAGCAGTTACAGTATAAAGAAGAAAAGTGAAACACGTAGAAAAAATGAGATATACAAAAATGATCACCATGTCAGGTTCATTGGGTAACCTATTATTATAACATAATTATTATAACATAACCTATGTTATTGGGTAACATACTTCATTGGGTAACCTTTAGCATGAATTCGGGCCTTACAACGTCTTCCCACGGAGTGACCCAAGTCTTTGATTTCTGCAGCTGTTATCATGTGAAACCAAGATTGAAGGATGGCTTCTATGAACTGGGTTTTATTACTGGGTCACTTCTAACTAACCAGTTTCTTTAGTCGGCTCCATCGATTTTCAATTGGGTTAAGAAGGTCTGGGCTATTCCCAGGCCATTCCAGCAGTGAAATAGGATTATCTTGAAACTCCCCCCAAAAAAGTGGTGTTATTAGCCATTAAACCTCCAAAATACACTTTTCCCAAAAGGTTTGCACAATTTTGGCCACTGCTGTAGCACGCAAGAATGGAAGACAATGACTTAATGGCTTGAAGCTGCCTGTTAAAATACATCGGGAGCAGCAAGATGTTATGACAATGCCTATTTTTACATGGCTGTTCCGGGGATTGTCTCTGAATCATTATAAAAGAGTTTGTCCTTGCAAATTAAACTCTGACCTTGCTGATCATATCCTATTTGTATGTATATATATATATATATTTAAAACGTGCAGCAGGGTCTGGAGTGTGGGGGGGAGTTGGCATGTAATGTAAAACAGTCCTCTTCCTCTTCTCCTCCTCCTCCCCCCCTCCTCCTCTCCACTAACCTCCCTCCCTTATAGCGCTGTGGATGTTACACTAGCTGGGTATTATTAGTTCAATTTATTAGTTCAATTTATGTGCCGCTTTTCTCCGGAGACTCAGGGCGGCTCACAATGCATTTTAAAAAATATATAAAAACATTTAAAAATTAAAAAATTAAAACCCATTCACACCATTCATGGCCGGATCTCGCCGGATCACAAGGATCAATGGCCCCAGGACTGCTGGAAAAGCCAGGTCTTCACCACTTTTCGGAAGGCCAATAGGGTGGGGATGGTCCAGACTCCAGGAGATAACTGGTTCCAGAGAGCTGGGGCCGCCGCAGAGAAGGCCCTCCCCCACGGGCCCACCAGCTGGCATTGTGTAGCTGACGGGATCCGGAGGAGACCAACTCTGTGGGATCTTACCAGTCGCTGGGAGCTATGCGGCAGAAGGCGGTCTCGAAGATAACCTGGCCCTGAGCCATATAGGGCTTTAAAGGTAATAACCAACACCTTAAATTGTGCCCGGAGACCAATAGGGAGCCAGTGCAGCTCGCGGAGAATTGGTGTAATGTGGATGTATCTAGGTGCACCCACGATAGCTCGCACGGCTGCATTCTGGACCAACTGTAGTCTCCGAACACTCTTCAAGGGTAGCCCCATGTAGAGCGCGTTATGAAGGATAATGAAACGCCTGCAAGAAAACCTCCCAAACTGAGAGAGCACTAGCAAGCTCTCAAGTTCAAGGTTGACTCAGCCTTCCATCCTTTCTAAGGTAGGTAAATTGAGGACCCAGTTTGTGGGGGCAATAAGCTGACTTTGTATAAATATACAAAAGTATGAAGGCTATTGCTTAACGCATTGTAAGCCAAACTGAGTCTCCGGAGAAGGGCGGCATATAAATCAAATTAAGAAAAAGAGAAAAAAAAGCTCAGAGTTTAATTTGCAAGGACAAACTCTTTTATAATGATTCCTTGAAGAGACAATCCCCGGAACAGCCATGTAAAAATAGGCATTGTCATAACATCTCGCTGCTCCTGATGTATTTTAACAGGCAGCTTCGAGCCATTAAATCATTGTCTTCCATTCTTGTGTGCTATACACCCTATATTGTTTTATTTTTATTTTTCTTTCCCCCGAGCAGAAAACAGAAGCCACCACCTCAAGAGAAGCATCCGAGAGGCCCGATGCCTTCGCTCGGCTCCCGATGCTAATTTAAATCGGGGGAACTTCAGCCCTGACAAAAGCTGCCAATCATGCCTTGGGTTGAAGGGGAGGGGGGTCTTGGCATCTAATCCCTGTTACATAAACCTCCAACCTTTGTCCCTCCCTGAGAGGCAGAGAACACGATGTGTCACCAACTTCTTGTCGTGTTGGGTGTCCATCCACCTCCTCCTCCTCCGCCTCTCCACAAATCCTACTCCCTTCTAGCACTGATGAAGTTACCTAGCTGAGTAATGAAACAGCTGCAAGAAAGCTACCAAGCTCAGAGAGTTCAACCCTGAGCTGCAAAATATTCTCTTTTTTTATCGGCAGTTAAATCCAGCTGACAGAGGCATATAGAATATGTTTTAGAATATGTGTTAGATTCTTGAAGAATGTATCTTGTCTTTTTATGTACACTGAGAGCATACGCACCAAAGACAAATTCCTTGTGTGTCCAATCATCCTTGGCCAATAAAGAATTCTGTTCTATTCTATTCTATTCTATTCTATTCTATTCTATTCTATTCTATTCTATTCTATTCTATTCTACTCTACTCTATTCTACTCCTATTCTATTCTACTCTACTCTACTCTACTCTACTCCTATTCTATTCTATTCTATTCTATTCTATTCTATTCTATTCTATTCTATTCTATTCTACTCTACTCTACTCTACTCTACTCTACTCTACTCTACTCTACTCTACTCTATTCTATTCTACTCCTATTCTACTCTATTCTACTCTACTCTACTCTACTCTACTTCTATTCTATTCTATTCTATTCTATTCTATTCTATTCTATTCTATTCTATTCTATTCTATTCTACTCTACTCTACTTCTATTCTATTCTATTCTATTCTATTCTATTCTATTCTATTCTATTCTATTCTATTCTACTCCTATTCTATTCTATTCTATTCTACTCTACTCTACTCTACTCTACTCTACTCTACTCTACTTCTATTCTATTCTATTCTATTCTATTCTATTCTATTCTATTCTACTCCTATTCTACTCTATTCTACTCTACTCTACTCTACTCTACTTCTATTCTATTCTATTCTATTCTATTCTATTCTATTCTATTCTATTCTATTCTATTCTATTCTACTCTACTCTACTTCTATTCTATTCTATTCTATTCTATTCTATTCTATTCTATTCTATTCTATTCTACTCCTATTCTATTCTATTCTATTCTACTCTACTCTACTCTACTCTACTCTACTCTACTCTACTTCTATTCTATTCTATTCTATTCTATTCTATTCTATTCTATTCTACTCTACTCTACTCTACTCTACTCTACTCTACTCTACTCTACTCTACACTACACTACACTACACTACACTACACTATACTATTCTATCTAAGGATAGAAGCAACCTGGAATTAAGGAGAAGCTTCCTAACAGTGAGGACAATCAACCAGTGGAACAGCTTGCCATCACTGGAAGTTGTTAAGAAGATACTGGACAGCCACTTGTCTGAAATGATATAGAGACTCCTGTTCAAGCAGAAGGTTGGACTAGAAGACCTCCAAGGTCCCTTCCCTTATTCTGTTAATTAATCAGTGGACATAGCTTGCCTTCAGAAGTTATGGGTGGACCATCACTGGAGGCGTTCAAGAAGAATCTGGACAGCCATCTGTCTGAAATGGTATAGACTCTCCAGCTCGAGCAGGGGGTTGGACTAGATGACCTCCAAGATTCCTTCCAACTCCATTATTCTATCTTCTTCCTTGATTATGACCACCAAATCTCGGACCCGATGATTTTCGTGCTTAGTGAGGATGTTGGGGAGCGCCACCAGCACTACCAGCGTCGGAGGGAAACAGCAACAACGTGGAATTTGAGATAATCAGTTGAGAGACTGCAGCTGCGGTCGGCGCAATTGGGCAGCCGGGAGAACGCTGAGAGAGCCGGCGCTTGGGATGCGCCGAGGAGGCCGTGGCCTCAGGGGACGAATGGGGGGGGGGTTGCCCCAGGCTTTTGCAGTGTTGCTGGGCGTGGCCGAGGTTGCTACAGCGGCTATTTCATCTTTGCGTCACTGCGGAGGCCGTTGGACTCGCTAGATTCCCGCTAGACTCCATCCCAAGTGCCCCTGGCTTTCTTCTCGCCCTTGGACCGTGCCATACCATCAATGCTGTATATGGCCCTCTGGTGGTCGGAGGAGTTGGGGCCGCCAGACAGTGGGTCAACATGGCAGATGGGGGTTTCCCCAAGTCTCCTCCCACCGCCCCTCCCCAGGTTGTACTTTAGGGATGTGGTTGGTGGGGGTGTGAAAGGCCGGTCTTTGTCATTTGTTCCATCTGGACATGTCTTTGACATGGAACTGTCTATCCTGCCTTTGGATGTTCCGCTCTGCCCCCCCTCCAGGAGGTACCAGGGATGATGTACCAGACTGATGGATCTTGCCTGCTGGCAACAGGACTGGGGTTTTAGTTCTCCCAACATGACCGATGTGAGAGAGCGGCTCATGTGGTCCTTGATTTGTCGGATTCCCCCATTGCAGTGAGAGGGCAATGGGGAGGGCTTTTGTTCCATCACTTGTTACGCCTCTCCCTGGACTTTGTCATCAGCCGATGAAGTTTCCTCTTTTGAAGCCCCCGGACTATGTCAGCCTATTTATCATCATTACAGTCCCCCAGATGTATTCTAGGACTGAACTTCTTGGTCTGCGAGATTCCCCCCTCTCGCAGATTTGGCCCTCTACGCTATCGAGGGCCTACCTCGATGAAGGGTCTTGGAACCCTGAGAGGTGGCATGCAGCGAGGAGGAGGTTGTGGAGTTTCTTAGTCAAATTTTCATTTTGTATTTTAAAAGGGTCTGGGAGGGGGGAGGGGTTTTTAAGGGGACCCGGGAAGGGGGGGAGGGGGTTGTAGAGATGGACCGGGGGGGGTCCATATAGCTACTGTGCGGGGTGGTGGGCTGGTTGGGCGCAGCGGAGGAGACGAGAAGGGTAACCTAACCGGGGCTCCGGGTGGCGAAAAAAAGGGCAATTCCATCAATGTGATAAGTGGGAGGGGCAGGTATGGCGGACGCAGGGGGTCACATCAAGTGTCGGGGGTGCGCATGCACTGTCTCCGAGCGATTGCACACTCCGGCCCCCAATGCGCAACTCGTGTCCTGGGTTGTGCAGAGTTTCAGGCCCAGGGTCTGCGGCTGATATTATGTAATGCCAGGTCGGTGGTTAATAAAGCCCCCCTCATTTGTGATCTTATTTCGGAGGGGGGTGCGGACCTGGCAGGTATTACGGAGACCTGGTTGGGCCAAGGGGGGGGGGTCCCCCTCGTCGAAATGTGCCCGCCAGGTTTCCGTGCATTTCATCAGCCAAGGGCCCAGGGGAGGGGTGGGGGAGTGGCGGTGATTATTAGGGAAAGTCTTTGTCCAAGGGAGACCACTGTTCCTCAGATAGCCGGATGTAAGTCCCTTTGTGTGAAGTGGGGCCGTGGGGTGCAGATGGGTTTGCTGGCCACGTACCTGGCTCCCTTCCACGTGGCAGCGACCCTGCCTGAGCTACTCGACGTCATTGCCGGGGTGGCAGTTGATACCCCCAGACTTATTGTCATGGGGGATTTCAACCTTCCATCTGCGGGTGAGACGTCAGAGGTGGCTCGGGAGTTCATGGCTTCCATGTCGGCCATGGACCTGACCCAGGTAGTTCAAGGCCCCACTCACATAGGGGGACACACTCTGGACTTGATTTTTATCTCTGGTCAGTGGTTGAATGATCTTGGTAGAGGGGATCTAGACATTAAACCCTTGTCATGGACAGATCATTCGCTCCTTCACCTGGATTTTCCTACCGCTTCCCCCCACCGCAGGGAGACGGAACCGACCAGATGGTTCCGTCCCAGGCGCCTGATGGACCCCGAAAGGTTCCTGACAGAGCTTGGGCCGTTTCCTGAGACTCTGACACATGACTCGACTGAAGAGCTGGTGGCCGCCTGGGAAAGGGCGGCCGCTGGAGCTTTGGACCGCGTCGTGCCTTTGCGGCCTCTGACCCGATGCCGATCTCAATTGGCTCCTTGGTTCTCTGAGGAGCTGAGAGAGATGAAGCGTTGGAAAAGACGCCTAGAGAGCATTTGGAGGACTAGTCAATCCGATTCCGACCGGACACAGGTGAGGTCTTATATCAAGACCTACCTAGTGGCGATAAAAGCGGCAAAATCTAACCATTTTTCCGCTCTTATCGCATCTGCAGAGAACCGCCCAGCCACCCTGTTTAGGGTGACCCACTCCCTTCTTCGGGGGGGAGTGCGGGAAGATCCCTTGCAGGGTCGTGCTGAGGATTTTGTGCAATTCCTGCACGATAAAGTCACTCGGATTCGGGATGGCTTGGACTCCGATTGGATGAGTCCACGGGAGGAGACGAGGGCAGGTCTTGAGAATGTTATCTGGGAGGAGTTTGATTCTGTGGCTCCCGAGGATGTGGACAGGGTTCTGGGTAAGATTAGTGCCGCCACGTGTTTATTGGACCCGTGTCCCTCCTGGTTGGTACTGGCCTCCCGGGAGGTTACACGAGGCTGGCTCCAGGGGATTATAGGTGCTTCTTTGAGTGAGGGTGCCTTTCCTGCCGCCTTGAAAGAGGCGGTAGTGAGGCCCCTCCTCAAGAAGCCTTCCCTGGACCCGGCTGAATTAGCCAACTATTGTCCGGTCTCCAACCTTCGTTTTGTGGCGAAGGTTGTTGAGAGCGTGGTGGCACGACAGCTTCCCTGACACCTGGATGAAGCTACCTATCTGGACCCATGCCAGTCGAGCTTCAGGCAGGGGCACAGCACAGAAACGGCATTGGTCGCGTTGGTGGATGATCTCTGGAGGGCTCGGGACAGGGGTTGTTCCTCTGTCCTAGTCCTATTAGATCTCTCAGAGGCTTTTGATATCATCGACCATGGTATCATGCTGCGGCGGTTGAGGGGGTTAGGAATAGGGGGCACCGTTCTGCGGTGGTTCTCCTCCTTCCTCTCCGACCGCTCGCAGTTTGTGTTGGCAGGGGGACAGAGGTCAACCTCGAGGCATCTCACATGGGGAGTGCCGCAAGGGTCGGTCCTCTCGCCCCTCCTGTTCAACATTTATGTGAAGCCGCTGGGTGAGATCATCTGTGGTTTTGGGGTGAAGTGTCACACTCAGCTGTACATCTCCACCCCAGACCACCCCAACGATGCCCTTGATGTGATGTCTCGCTGCCTGGAGGCCGTGCGGGTCTGGATGGGGAGGAACAGGCTCAGACTCAACCCTTCCAAGACCGAGTGGTTGTGGCTCCTGGTGTCCCGATATAGTCAGCAGGTGCCATCGCTGACTATTGGGGGTGAATCTTTGCCCCCCACAGAGAGGGCTCGCAATCTGGGTGTCCTCCTGGATGCACGGCTGTCTTTAGAAGAACATATGACGGCCGTGGCCAGGGGGGCCTTTTATCAGGTCTGCCTGATTCGCCAGTTGCAGCCCTTTCTGGATCGGGACGCCCTGCGCACAGGCACTCACGCCCTTGTCACCTCCCGGTTGGACTATTGCAATGCTCTCTACATGGGGCTCCCCTTGAAGAGCACTCAGAGGCTCCAACTGGTCCAGAATGCGGCCGCGCGGGTGGTTATGGGTGCAACCCGTTGCGCCCACGTGACACCCCTCCTGCGCGAGCTGCACTGGCTCCCAGTGATCTTCCGGGTGCGATTCAAGGTGTTGGTCACCACCTTTAAAGCGCTCCATGGCATAGGACCCGGGTACCTTCGAGACCGACTTCTGCCACCAATAGCCTCCCACAGACCAGTCCGCTCCCACAGAGAGGGTCTCCTCAGGGTGCCATCGGCCAAGTCATGTCGGCTGGCGACACCCAGGGGGAGGGCCTTCTCTGTGGGAGCCCCAGCCCTGTGGAATGAACTGCCCCCGGAAATTCGTAAGATTTCTGACCTCCGGGTATTTCGCTGCGCACTCAAGACCCTATTGTTCCGCCAGGCTGGGTTAGCAACATAATTTTTAATTGGATGTTTTAAATTTTGGGCGTTTTAAATTAAGCCAAATTATTTAATATTTTTTAATTATTTTAATTCGATGTCTATTCTGTTTTTAAATGGGCTGTACACCGCCCTGAGTCCTTCGGGAGAAGGGCGCTATAGAAATAAAATAATTATTATTATTATTATTATTATTATTATTATTATTATTATTATTATTATACCTACCCTATCACTATGGTGATGATTTACTTGTTCCATCTAGCTGGGCTGGCTTGATCCCATCCTCTCAGTTTTAATTGAATTGGTTTTAATTGGGTTATTTTAATTATCGGGCTGAAATTATTTAATTGTTTTTAAACTGTTTTTTTTAAATTTTATATGTTATGTTTTATCTCGGCTGTGCACCGCCCTGAGTCCCGCAGGAGAAGGGCGGTATAGAAATATAATAATAAATAAATAAAATAAGTTGGCTATATATTGCTGCCGGGTATTTTCTAAGGGGGAGGGGGAAAAATGAAGAGAGGTTTCCTTTGGGGTATCCTAGCTGATGGAGATGCCATGACAACCATTCAGACGGCCGTGCTAATAAAAGGAAGAGGAGCAGACAGAATCAGAGACAGGAGGAGAACTGGAAGTTGGGGTGGATGACTGAGGTGGAGGAAGACACAGAAAATGACAGACGTAAGTAATTTTCAGAGCCATGGTCACTTTGGTTGGTACACCATGGTCAGTAAACGAATTGTGGATGAATGGTACTTACTGTTGGTGGTGGGGAGGAAGGCAAATTCAGACAGGAAACTGGGTTATGGGAACTAGGACCTTGAACAATAAGCCCCTGAATGCATTGCACGAGAGATCACTGGTTTGTTTGTATCCTGCCTTTATTATCTTTACAAATAATTCAAGGCAGGGAATATATCTAACGTATCTCCTTCTCCTATTTTCCCTACTGCAGCAACCTGTGAGGTGAGTTGAGCTGAGAGAGAGAGAGAGAGACTGGTCCAAAATCACCCAGCTGGCTTTCATGCCTAAGGTGGGACTAGAACTCTCCCTCTCCCGGTGATTGGCCCAAAGTCACTCAGATCGCTTTCATGCCTGACCTGGGACTAGAACCCTCCCACTCCCGGTGATTGGCCCAAAGTCACTCAGATTGCTTTCACGCCTAAACTGGGACTAGAACTCTCCCTCTCCCGGTGATTGGCCCAAAGACACTCAGATCGCTTTCATGCCTAAACTGGGACTAGAACTCTCCCTCTCCCTCTCCCAGTGATTGGCCCAAAGTCACTCAGATCGCTTTCATGCCTGAACTGGGACTAGAACTCTCCCTCTCCCGGTGATTGGCCCAAAGACACTCAGATCGCTTTCATGCCTAAACTGGGACTAGAACTCTCCCTCTCCCGGTGATTGGCCCAAAGTCACTCAGATCGCTTTTATGCTTAAACTGGGACTAGAACTCTCCCTCTCCCGGTGATTGGCCTAAAGTCACTCAGATCGCTTTCATGCCTAAGGTAGGACTAGAACTCTCCCTCTCCCTCTCCCAGTGATTGGCCTAAAGTCACTCAGATCGCTTTTATGCTTAAACTGGGACTAGAACTCTCCCTCTCCTGGTGATTGGCCCAAAGTTACTCAGATTGCTTTTATGCTTAAACTGGGACTAGAACTCTCCCTCTCCCGGTGATTGGCCCAAAGTCACTCAGATCGCTTTCATGCCTGACCTTGGACTAGAACTCTCCCACTCCCGGTGATTGGCCCAAAGTCACTCAGATCGCTTTCATGCCTAAACTGGGACTAGAACTCTCCCTCTCCCTCTCCCAGTGATTGGCCCAAAGTCACTCAGATCGCTTTTATGCTTAAACTGGGACTAGAACTCTCCCTCTCCCAGTGATTGGCCTAAAGTCACTCAGATCGCTTTCATGCCTAAACTGGGAGTAGAACTCTCCCTCTCCTGGTGATTGGCCCAAAGTCACTCAGATCGCTTTCATGCCTAAACTGGGACTAGAACTCTCCCTCTCCTGGTGATTGGCCCAAAATTACTCAGATTGCTTTTATGCTTAAACTGGGACTAGAACTCTCCCTCTCCCGGTGATTGGCCCAAAGTCACTCAGATCGCTTTCATGCCTAAACTGGGACTAGAACTCTCCCTCTCCCTCTCCCAGTGATTGGCCCAAAGTCACTCAGATCGCTTTTATGCTTAAACTGGGACTAGAACTCTCCCTCTCCCGGTGATTGGCCTAAAGTCACTCAGATCGCTTTCATGCCTAAACTGGGAGTAGAACTCTCCCCTCTCCTGGTGATTGGCCCAAAGTTACTCAGATCATTTTCCTGCCTAAGGTGGAAACTAGAACTCACCCTCTCCTGGTGATTGGCCCAAAATTACTCAGATTGCTTTTATGCTTAAACTGGGACTAGAACTCTCCCTCTCCCGGTGATTGGCCCAAAGTCACTCAGATCGCTTTCATGCCTAAAACTGGGACTAGAACTCTCCCTCTCCTGGTGATTGGCCCAAAATTACTCAGATTGCTTTTATGCTTAAACTGGGACTAGAACTCTCCCTCTCCCGGTGATTGGCCCAAAGTCACTCAGATCGCTTTCATGCCTAAACTGGGAGTAGAACTCTCCCTCTCCTGGTGATTGGCCCAAAGTTACTCAGATCATTTTCCTGCCTAAGGTGGAACTAGAACTCACCCTCTCCTGGTGATTGGCCCAAAATTACTCAGATTGCTTTTATGCTTAAACTGGGACTAGAACTCTCCCTCTCCCGGTGATTGGCCCAAAGTCACTCAGATCGCTTTCATGCCTAAACTGGGACTAGAACTCTCCCTCTCCTGGTGATTGGCCCAAAATTACTCAGATTGCTTTTATGCTTAAACTGGGACTAGAACTCTCCCTCTCCCGGTGATTGGCCCAAAGTCACTCAGATCGCTTTCATGCCTAAACTGGGACTAGAACTCTCCCTCTCCCTCTCCCAGTGATTGGCCCAAAGTCACTCAGATCGCTTTTATGCTTAAACTGGGACTAGAACTCTCCCTCTCCCGGTGATTGGCCCAAAGTCACTCAGATCGCTTTCATGCCTAAACTGGGAGTAGAACTCTCCCTCTCCTGGTGATTGGCCCAAAGTTACTCAGATCATTTTCCTGCCTAAGGTGGAACTAGAACTCACCCTCTCCTGGTGATTGGCCCAAAATTACTCAGATTGCTTTTATGCTTAAACTGGGACTAGAACTCTCCCTCTCCCGGTGATTGGCCAAAGTCACTCAGATCGCTTTCATGCCTAAACTGGGACTAGAACTCTCCCTCTCCCTCTCCCAGTGATTGGCCCAAAGTCACTCAGATCACTTTTATGCTTAAACTGGGACTAGAACTCACCCTCTCCTGGTGACTGGTGATTGGAAAATGACTGGTCTCTGGTCACTCTCCTGTTATCTAAGTGACTTTAGGCCAATGAATCAATGAGAATAAATGTTCTATCTCTAGAAATTGTGGGTGCTCCAAACACCAAAGGCTTTTAAGAAGAGATTGGACAACCATTTTTCTGAAACTGGGTATTGGGTTTCCTGCCTGAGCAAAGGGTTGGACTAGAAGACCTCCAAGGTCTCTTAACAACTTTGTTATTCTGTTAATTGTCTTACCGCAACTACATTCTCATTCCTCCCCTTCCGCCCAAAAAATGCACCAAAACAAGATTAGGAAAATAATCCTGCAGGGTGATTCATCTAATCCAGGTGAGACAATTGCCATAAGGCAGGTTCTTTTTTTTAAAAAAAAATACTAGTTTAACTTTCCACCTCACCCTGGCAGTCTGGAGAACCATATTTGCTGTAAACACAAAGAAAATACGGGTTTTTGTTGTTTTTTTTAAATGCTGTATATCAGTGAATGTTCGCAGCATCTTATCTTCCATCCACGTCTGACACGTTTTCTGCATACGGCATTCAACCCACCCAGTTCAACGAAAGCGGTGGGGCTTCTACTCCACATGAGTGCCCATGTTTAAAGGGAGGGGAGGGGGGAGGGGAGGGCAGGAGTCAACGGGCAGCCACAGGGCGCTAAAATCTGGGGGCAAAGCGGTTCGGTTTTATTTTCCCGCTATTTTTTTTTTTTTTTTTTTTTTTTTTTACTAATCAGCTATATTAGGGTGCAGTTGTTTTTGGGCATTTTTTCACTCCTCCCAAAAAAAAAACCAAGGGGAAGGGGCATGGGAACAGAGAGTTTTTGCAAATTGAAACTATCTGTATTTCCCCCTTCTCCCTCCCTCCCTCCCTCTTTTCCTTCCTTCCTCCCTCCCTCCCTTCCTCCCCTTCTTCCTTACCCCTCCCTCCCTCCTTCCTTCCTTCCTTCCTTCTTCCCTCCCTCCCTCCTTTCTTCCTCCCTCCCTCCCCTTCTTCCTTCCTCCTCCTTCCTTCCTGCTTCCTTGCTACCTTCCTTCCTTCCTTTCTTCCTTCTTCCCTCCCTCCCTTCCCCCTCCCTCCCATCTCCCTCCCTCCCTTGCTTCCTTCCTTCCATCCTTCCATCCTTCCTTCCTCCCTCCCTCCCCCCTTCTTCCTTACTCCTCCTTCCTTCCTCCTCCTTCCTTCTTCCCTCCCTCCCTCCTCCTCCCTCCCTCCCTCCCCTTCTTCCTTATCCCTCCTTTCTTCCTCCTTCCTTGCTACCTTCCTTCCTTCCTTTCTCTTTTCCTTCTTCCCTCCCTCCCTCCCCCCCTCCCATCTCCCTCCCTTGCTTCCTTCCTTCCATCCTTCCTTCCTCCCTTCCCCTCCTTCCTTCCTCCTCCTTCCTTCCTCCTTCCTTGCTACCTTTGTCCTGCCATCCCCTCCCCTCCTTCCCTCCCTCCCTTCCCCCTCTCATCTCCCCTCCCTCCCTTCCTTTCTTCGTTCCTTCCTCCCTCCCCTTCTTTCTTTACCCTTCCTTCCTTCCTTCCTTCCTTCCTTCCTTCCCTTCCTTCCTGCCCCTCCCTCCCTCCCCCTCCTCCCCCTTTTAAAAATAAATGATGAACAAATCCCAGCTTCTCCTGTTCTTGGGATGTCATCCCCAGATGCTTGATGCAGCCCAAGGAGGTCAGAAACATAGAACATAAATAGGTTGAAAGGGGCCTTGGAGGTCTTCTAGTCCAACCCCCCTACTCAAGAGGGAGCCCCTATATAATTCCAGACCAGTGACTGTCCAGTCTCTTTGTGAAAACCTCCAGGGAGGGAGGCAAGCCATCCCACTGCTTAATTGTTCTTAGAAAATGTCTCGGTAGTTCTAAGTTGGATGTTTCTTTAAAGATCTTCCCCCGGTGGCTTCATGTCTTGCCCTCTGCTGCTTTGGTGAAGAAGTCGACCCCCTTCTTCTCTGAGCCAGAGACTGAGTCAGTGTCTCTGCCCATTTTTTTTTTTTTTAAATTTGATTTATATGCCGCCCTTCTCCGGAGACTCAGGGCGGCTTACAATGCGTTAAGCAATAGCCTTCATTCTTTTGTATATTTTATACAAAGTCAGCTTATTGCCCCCACAAACTGGGTCCTCATTTCACCTACCTTAGAAAGGATGGAAGGCTGAGTCGACCTTGAGCCTGGTGAGATTCGAACTTACAGTAATTGCAGGCAGCTGGTCTTAATAAAAGGGTGCTTTAGACCACTGTACTACCAAGGCTCCTACCCATTTGCTACCCATTTCAGAAGTGTCAATGGGGTGAGAATGCTGGCACTCACTTTTTCAGCAGATTTGGATGGAGACGTGCAGGAGTGTTTCCGAAGGGCGAAAACCTATGAAGAATGGCTGCAGGAATTGGGTAGATCTAGTCTAGTGAAAAGAAGGACTAGGAGTAGGGGTGAAGTGCTCCCGGTTCGGACCGGTTCAGAGAACCGGTAGTGATGGTGGCACGAGGCTCCGCCCACCCGCCCGGTCATCGTTACTTCCTAGTTTTAACCAGGAAGTAACCTGTTTTTTATCCTCTGTGCATGCACAGAGGGTCCGCAGGCAGGCAGCACATGCACTTCTGAACTGGTTGGGAAGGTAAATAGATTTTACCCCTGACTAGGGGGGGACATGATAGCAGTCTTCCAGTATCTGAGGGGCTGCCACAAAGAAGAGGCGGGGAGGGGTCAAACTATTCTCCAAAACACCTGAAGGCAAGACAAGAAATAATGGGTGGAAACTAACCAAGGAGAGAAGCAACCTGGAACTAAGGAAAAACTTCCTAACAGTGAGGACAATTAACCAGTGGAACAGCTTGCCACCAGAAGTTGTAGGTGCTCCATCACTGGAGGTTTTTAGAAAGAGATTGGACAGTCATTTGTCTGAAATGGGATAGGGATTTCTGCTTGAGCAGGGGGTTGGACTAGAAGACCTCCAACTCAGCTAGTTATTTATTTTTTTTAAAGAAAATTCAGCTTTTTCCATCTCTGGCGAGTCTGTTCTTCATAAATAGCCCTGAACATAGAGGTTGGTGACCTGGGAAGGATGCTCAAAACTATTTTGTTTTTCTGCCCCTTTCCAATTTTGGATATACCCAGGTCTGGTTGCTCTGGCAACCAGATGCAAAGGAGAATTGGCAACAGCTTTCTGCATTTTCTATCTCCATTTGGGAGATAATGAGATTTTTTTTCCCCAGCACAGTTTGGTTCTTCCTGGCCTTGGGCAATCAGCTTAATGAAAATTAAAATGGCAGGAGGTCACTTCCTGTCCGCCACCTCCTTGAGTTTGATGGTTATGAAAGCTCCCGATTTAGCCTCCCTCTTTGAAAGATTGAGTTCTGATTCATGGACTCTCAAAGGGACTAGGCACTTTCTCCCTTCCATGTGAATAATTCCAGGCGTGGGCTGCTGGAGGTTCACAGGGGTTCGGGAGAACCTCTAGCTATGATTCTGTGCAGTTCGGTGAACCCCCAAATCCCACTCCGGGCTAGCACCTCCCACCCCACCCCACACCTCCCAGGAGTCCCCATATGGCCCGTATTGCATGCATGCAAGTGCAAGGTACGCCCGGAGGCTCAGGGAGGGAGAAAAACAGGCCTACCGGAAGTTCAGAAATGGGCTCCAGAGGGCCTCTGGAGCCTGGG
>JAKOOJ010000030.1:8224571-8390876 GCA_022577455.1 Arizona elegans
TGCTCACGCAGGAGACCTATACTAGGGATTCAACAGAGAGAGGGGAGACATACAGAGAGAGGGGGAGGAGAGAGAGAGAGACAGAGAAAGGTACAGAGAGAGAGAGACATCAAGACATCAAGAGAGAAAGAAACAGAGAGAGAGAGACATCAAGACATCAAGAGAGAAAGAAACAGAGAGAAAGAGACATACAGAGAGGGGGGTAAAGAAAGACATAGGGAGATACAGAAAGGGGGGAGAGAGTGACATAGAGAAAGACACACACAGAGGGGGAGAGAGGGAGAGAAGGGGAGAGAGAGACACAGAGAGACAGCGATACAGAGAGGAGGGAGAGAGGGGGAGATAGACATAGAGAGATATAGAGAAGGGTGAGAGAGGGAGAGACAAAGAGATGCAGAGAGGGGGAGATAGAGAGGGAGAGAGAGAGGAGAGAGAGAGACATAGAGAGAGATACAGAGAGAGGAGGAGAGAGTCAGAGAGAAAGATGTCAAAAGGGTTTTGTGGTTCCTGGTGTTTTTAACAACCACTTCTCTGCCCTAAGGACCAGCTGGGTAGGCGTGGCTAGGGGGGGTCATGTGACTGGTGGAAGTGAGTGAGGTTGAGTTGGCCACGCCCACCCAGGTTTTGTGACTCCCGGTGTTTCCTTTTCTGTGGGAAACGGTCCAAATGGCTCTTTGAGTGTTTAAGGTTCCAGACCCCTGATTTAGGTGACCCTGATGGCACAGATAAACCTCCAAGTGGCCTCAACGACTCTCTAAAAAGGGTGCAAATGACCAGCTGTCTGCAAGGAGTATAAATCCTTCCATTCCCCACCACCCAGTCAGAGCTGAAGAAGCTTCTCGGATGAAAAATGAAACTTCTTCAAAGAAAAACCAAGAAAGTCCAGTTGCCTCTTGAAAAAAGCACCTTCGGAACAACCATGACGGACCATGGATGACGGAGAATCTCCATAGACATGTATAATGACGATGTGTATTGAGCATCCTCAGACATGTAAGTACTCTCGCTTGCTTTGTGCAAGTACTCCATGCTTCTACACATATATCGATCACCTCCTGTCTTTCATGAGATGCCAGCTGCTTCTTTTCAAAGATGCATTATTGGGGATTCTGTATCCGAATATAAGCAAAGATTTAGTTGAAGGTCAAGATTGCCTGCTGCGGCCGTAGCAAGGAGAGCCAATCTGACTCACCACACTGCAACAATCAGCGAGGGTGGAAATAGTATAGACCAGAGGATGGATGGATGGATTTATTTATTTATTTTCCTGTTGAAATGCGGCTTTTTCTACCTTGAGCAAAATGGAAGAAGCACTGCTTGCCTTTCTCATTTTGACCATAGTAAGTCACGGCAGAAGAGGGGCACATGGATAAAACGGACGTAGTCAGGTCGGCCAAAGGGTCAAGCACGGGAAATCAGGAGTCTAGGCAGTCCAAAGAACTATATAGATGCTATATAGAATGGATGTTATATAGATGTGACGGCGAACCTATGGCACGCGTGCCACAGGTGGCACGCGTAGTCATATCAATGGCTATTTTCAGTCCCACTGGAAGTTGGCAAATGGGCCATTTCTGGCCTCTGGAGGGCCTCCGGGGTGGGGGGAGGCTGTTTTTGCCCTCCCCAGACTCCTAGAGAAGCTTTAGAGGCTGGGGGACAGCAAAAAATGGGCCTTCCGGTCCCACTGGTAGTTGGCAAATGGGCCATTTCTGGCCTCTGGAGGGCCTCCGGGGTGGGGGGAGGCTGTTTTTTGCCCTCCCCAGACTCCTAGAGAAGCTTTAGAGGCTGGGGGACAGCAAAAAATGGGCCTTCCGGTCCCACTGGTAGTTGGCAAATGGGCCATTTCTGGCCTCTGGAGGGCCTCCGGGGTGGGGGGGAGGCTGTTTTTGCCCTCCCCAGACTCCTAGAGAAGCTTTAGAGGCTGGGGGGACAGCAAAAAATGGGCCTTCCGGTCCCACTGGTAGTTGGCAAATGGGCCATTTCTGGCCTCTGGAGGGCCTCCGGGGTGGGGGGAGGCTGTTTTTTGCCCTCCCCAGACTCCTAGAGAAGCTTTAGAGGCTGGGGGACAGCAAAAAATGGGCCTTCCGGTCCCACTGGTAGTTGGCAAATGGGCCATTTCTGGCCTCTGGAGGGCCTCCGGGGTGGGGGGAGGCTGTTTTTTGCCCTCCCCAGACTCCTAGAGAAGCTTTAGAGGCTGGGGGACAGCAAAAAATGGGCCTTCCGGTCCCACTGGTAGTTGGCAAATGGGCCATTTCTGGCCTCTGGAGGGCCTCCGGGGTGGGGGGAGGCTGTTTTTGCCCTCCCCAGACTCCTAGAGAAGCTTTAGAGGCTGGGGGACAGCAAAAAATGGGCCTTCCGGTCCCACTGGTAGTTGGCAAATGGGCCATTTCTGGCCTCTGGAGGGCCTCCGGGGTGGGGGGAGGCTGTTTTTTGCCCTCCCCAGACTCCTAGAGAAGCTTTAGAGGCTGGGGGACAGCAAAAAATGGGCCTTCCGGTCCCACTGGTAGTTGGCAAATGGGCCATTTCTGGCCTCTGGAGGGCCTCCGGGGTGGGGGGAGGCTGTTTTTTGCCCTCCCCAGACTCCTAGAGAAGCTTTAGAGGCTGGGGGACAGCAAAAAATGGGCCTTCCGGTCCCACTGGTAGTTGGCAAATGGGCCATTTCTGGCCTCTGGAGGGCCTCCGGGGTGGGGGGGAGGCTGTTTTTTGCCCTCCCCAGACTCCTAGAGAAGCTTTAGAGGCTGGGGGACAGCAAAAAAATGGGCCTTCCGGTCCCACTGGTAGTTGGCAAATGGGCCATTTCTGGCCTCTGGAGGGCCTCCGGGGTGGGGGGAGGCTGTTTTTGCCCTCCCCAGACTCCTAGAGAAGCTTTAGAGGCTGGGGGACAGCAAAAAAATGGGCCTTCCGGTCCCACTGGTAGTTGGCAAATGGGCCATTTCTGGCCTCTGGAGGGCCTCCGGGGGGGGGGGAGGCCGTTTTTGCCCTCCCCAGACTCCTAGAGAAGCTCTAGAGGCTGGGGGACAGCAAAAAATGGGCCTTCCGGTCCCACTGGTAGTTGGCAAATGGGCCATTTCTGGCCTCTGGAGGGCCTCCGGGGGGGGGGGAGGACGTTTTTGCCCTCCCCAAGACTCCTAGAGAAGCTCTAGAGGCTGGGGGACAGCAAAAAATGGGCCTTCCGGTCCCACTGGTAGTTGGCAAATGGGCCATTTCTGGCCTCTGGAGGGCCTCCGGGGGGTGGGGAGGCCGTTTTTGCCCTCCCCAGACTCCTAGAGAAGCTCTAGAGGCTGGGGGACAGCAAAAAATGGGCCTTCCAGTCCCACTGGAAGTTGGCAAATGGGCCATTTCTGGCCTCTGGAGGGCCTCCGGGTTGGGGGAGGCTGTTTTAACCCTCCCCAGACTCCTAGAGAGGCCAGGTGTGTGAGAGAAATGGGCCTACCGGGCCATTGCGTGCCAGGAATCGGAGGAACGGGGGGGAGGGGGGTTCATGCATGCATGCACAGTGGCGGGGCACATAGAATTACGGGTATGGGCACATGCCCTGCCCCCCTCCTGGCACACAATGCCCCCCCGCCCCCCTCCTGGCACATGATGGCAAAAAGGTTAGCCATCACTGCTATATAGAACATTAATGGAAATGAGCAGTTAGAAGGATTGATGTTTACAATACGCTACAACATAAAGGAGCTTTTTTTACGAAGTGATGTACTTGTGGTAGATGACTACCAAAAAAAATGTATTAAAGTATTTCAGATTTTGTGTTGGAAGTGTGGAACCACGTGAAGAGTCATTTTATCATGCTTGTTGGACGTCTTAAAAAATTTCTGGGTTCATTTCTATATAACGATACAAGGAATTTTGCAGATCAACCTTCAATGGAAACTGGAACTTTTTGTGCTGAGTTCAATGGGCTGCAAATCGGAGAGAGCCACGGAAGATTATTTTTACACATGACAACTGCTGTGAGGCTTATTATGTGTGCAAAAAATAGGAAGACTCTGAAAAACTCACAACGGAGCAAAGGTTGACGGAGAGGACAGAACGAGCAGAGAAAGCAAAATTAGCTTCTTTGAATTAGAAAAAGATCAATCATTTCTTTTATCAGTGACCGGAAATCTCCTGTGGACTTTTTGCTAAAAAGAGAGGAGAGAGAGAGAGAGAGGGAGGGAGGGAGAGAGAGAGAGAGAGAGAGAGAGAGAGAAATATGAATTTGTGATGAATGGTTTTGAAGTTTAAAAAGGATACTTTATGGAAAGACAAAAATTATGATATAACTTTAGAGAGAGAGATAATGAAATCTACATATATACCGATTAATAGACTTGGAAGGGAGCTTGTAGGTCATCTAGTCCACCTCACCCTGCCCAAGTAGGAGACCCTACACCATTTCTGACAAGATGGCAGTCCAGTCTCTTCTTAAAAACCTCCAGTGTTGAAGCTCCCACAACTTCTGAAGGCAACTTCTGTTCCATGGGTTGATGGTTCTCACTGTCAGAAAATTCCTCCTTATTTCCAGGTTGAATCTCTCCTTGGTCAGTTTCCATCCATTATTCCTTGTCTGGCCTTCAGGTGCCTTGAAAAATAGCTTGATGCCCTCTCCTCTCTGTGGCAGCCCCTCAAATATTGGAAGACTGCTATCCTGTCTCCCCTGGTCCTTCTCTTCACTAGATTAGCCATGTCCAGTTCCTGCAACCATTCTTCATATGTTTTAGCCTCCAGTCCCCTAATCATCCTGGTTGCTCTTCTCTGCACTTTTTCTAGAGTCTCAACATCTTTTTTATAGTGTGGTGACCAAATGTTATGCTATTTTATAACAGACAGAGTCCTGACTTACAGCAGTTCATTTAGTGACTGTTCCAAAGGCAGTGAAAGAAGTGACTTATGTCGGTTTTTCACGGTTATGACCCTTGTGACCATCCCATTGGTCACTGATCAAAATTCAGAGGCTTGCCAACTGACTCATATTTATGACGGTTGCAGTGTCCCAGAGTCACATTTTGCTGACCTTACAGAATCGAATAGAACAAAACGGAACAGAACAGAACAGAACAATAAAATGCAGAATGGAATGGAATGGAATGGAATGGAATGGAATGGAGTGGAGTGGAGTGGAGTGGAGTGGAGTGGAGTGGAGTGGAGTGGAGTGGAGTGGAGTAGAGTAGAGTAGAGTACAGTAGAGTAGGGTAGAGTAGAGTAGAGTAGAGTAGAGTAGAGTAGAGTAGATAGAGTAGAATAGAGTAGAGTAGAGTAGAGTAGAGTAGAATAGAATAGAATAGAATAGAATAGAATAGAATAGAATAGAATAGAATAGAATAGAATAGAATAGAATAACAGAGTTGGAAGGGACCTTGGACCTTCTGACAAGCCAAGCCAATGGGGAAAGCCAGATTCACTTAACAACCATGTGACTAACTTAAGAACTGCAGTCATTCACTTAACAACTGTTAAGAAAGGTCAGAAAATGAGGCTGAATTCATTTAACAAATGTCTCATTTAGCAACAGAATTTTTGGGCTCAATTGTGGTCCTAAGTCGAAGGCTACCTGTATTATAAAGTCCTCAAAATGATTTTCAGAGCTGTTTGGTTTGTTTATCATTTTTCTTTTTCTATTTTCTTTTGTCGCTCTTTATTCTGTTTCTTTATTAGCTTTAATTCACTTTTATGGATTTTTTTTTTTTAGTTTGTGGAAAATTTGGCTCTAAGAAGGGCCCCGAAAAAAGGCCAATTAGTTCTGATCGCGGGTTTTTGACACGTCTCCTGATCTCCTTGTTCGGTTGACGGGTAGCGAAACAGATGGCCTGGACCCAGAAACTCAACTCCGCAACCACATCAAGTGTCTTGTGCAAACACGATCCAAACATATTTAAATAGAAATAATGATATGGTGCCCTTCCCTGTCTGAAACAAGATTCACCCAAAAAAAGAATGTTTTATTGGTTTAAATGCCAGGCGCGGTTGAAAGCATAAGTGGCCCTGGGCATATTTCCAAAGCTTCAGCCACCAAAAGCTTTCTCCTCCTACGGACCATTTAGGAGAATGGGCTATGCTGCTATCGAGAGCTCTTCACAAGCCTTCATTGCAATAGGCCTTCATTCCAGGATGTAAGGCAGAGGTGGGTAGCCTGGGGCTTCTGCCTTCTTGTATTCTTCCTCTTGCTGTCTGTATTCCTTCTGTCCATACAGGGTGAAAAATAATGACATAGTCTGTCTGTCTGTCTGTCTGTCTGTCTATCTATCTATCTATCTATCTATTGATCATCAATCATCTATCTTTATCTATCGATCATCTATCTAGTTACCATCTAACTATCATCCAGCTATCATCTATCTATCTATGATCTGTCTATGTCTATCTGTCTGTCTATCTATCTATCAATCTATCTATCTATCGATCTATCTATCTATCTATCTCATCTGTCTATCATGTATCTATCTATCTATCTATCTATCTATCTATCTATTGATCATCAATCATCTATCTTTATCTATCGATCATTTATCTAGTTACCATCTAACTATCATCCAGCTATCATCTATCTATCTATGATCTGTCTATGTCTATCTGTCTGTCTGTCTGTCTATCTATCTATCTATCTATCTATCTATCTATCTATCTATCTCATCTGTCTATCATGTATCTAGCTATCATCTATCTATCATCTGTCTAGCTATCATCTATTATCTTAGCTATCTCTAGCTATCATCTATTTCTATCATTTATCTATCGTCTCTATCATCTTAGCTATCTATCATCTATCTAGTTATTGTCTCTATCTATCTATCTGTCTGTTTGTTTGTCTGTCTATCTATCATCTAGCTAGCTATCATCTATCTATCATCTATCTGTCTACCTATCATATATTCTTAGCTATCTCTAGCTATCATCTATTACTATCATCTATCATCTCTATCATCTTAGCTATCTATCATCTATCTAGTTATTCTATCTATCTATCTATCTATCTATCTATCTATCTATCTATCTATCTATCTATCATCTATCTATTATCTGATGATGGGGAATGGAAGGATTTGTATTCATTGCAGACAGCTGTTCATTTGCATCCTTTTTTAGGGTTATTGAGGCCAGTTAGAGGTTTATCTGTAGTAGTAGTAGTGGAAATGGGTTTATTCATAGTCATTTGCACTACTCAGGTGACCCTGACAACACAGATAAACCTCCAAGTAGCCTCAACGACTCTCTAAAAAGAACGTAAAAGACCAGCTGTCTGCAAGGAGTATCAATCCTTCCATTCCCCACCATCCAGTCCTAGCTGAAGAAGCTTTTTGGATGAGAAGCGAAACGTCTTCAAAGAAAAACAAGAAAGTTCAGTTGCCTCTTGAAAAAAGCACTTTGGGGAACTTGCATTCGAATAGGGGCCCAGTTACTATCGGTTCTGTGGGCGTGGCTTAGTGGGCATGGTGTGGCTTGGTGGGCATGGCAGGGGAAGGATCAGTGGTGAAATTCAATTTTTTTTTACTACCAATTCTGTGGGTGTGGCTTGCTGGGCCTGGTGTGGCTTGGTGGCATGGCAGGGGAAGCATACTGCAAAATCTCCATTCCCACCCCATTCTGGGGCCAGCCAGAGGTGGTATTTGCCGGTTCTCCAAACTACTCAAAATTTCTGCTACCGGTTCTCCAGAACCTGTCAGAACCTTCTGAATAGCACTCCTGGGTTCTGAGATAGATCCATGACACCCTCCCAGTATGTTCATGACATGCAATTAAAATGACTAGATATCATTTTAATAGACCAAGAATGGGGAATCTGCTGTTTTCGCTCAGCTAGTCCAAATCTTCTGTCAACAAGCATTACTTTCCTGAATTGTAAAGACTGAGTGGGTGGGAGCTCATTTTCTTTCAGCCTCTGTCTGCATTCTGTGGCTCATTGAGAGTTATCCTGATTGGGGGGAAAATAGGCTGTATCCACAGAAGGTTAATATTGAGACCAAGAAAAGTAACACTTTAAAAAAAAAAAATCTGTCCTGGTCATAATGCTCCTGGAATATAGTATCCAAATCAGTGTGTTGAATTTTAGGAAGACTTTGACAAATGGGACTATCCAAAAGATAGCCTGTATAAACAGAGGCATAGAATCAAAATCATGTGCAGTATTCGTACCGCTTGTTGTGGCCCATCAGCGGCCTGTGCGGATTGTAGCTGACTCTGACAGCAAGGAGGCTGGTGTGGTGCTGCGCCAGCAGCCTGTGCAGCTGGCGCTTGAGTCGGACAGTGAGGAGGCTGGAGAAGATGTGGTGCCAGAAGCGGGGATTCAGCCAGGGCCTTCAGAACCTCCAGAAGCTCCCATAAGTGAAGAGGACGAAGAGGAGGAGCCTCTTCTCGATGCATGGGCGCGCAGAGCCTCCAAAAGTCAGGAGTCATCAGTAGGCCACACCCATCTCCTCCCTGTAAAGGCATAGTATCAATTTTCTTACTTCTTCGTAGGGTCTATGTGTGTTTTTCTTCTAGCCAGGTTTTCCCTACGTAGCCAAGGTTTTTTTGTAGCTCCAGCTCAGTAGAATCTCATCTACTCGGTTCTGGGCTTTTTTCCTTTCTAACACCTAGCAAGCTGTAACTGCTAGGTGGGAGACCTAAATAGATCCTGGCTAGAAGAAAAACACACATAGACCCTACGAAGAAGTAAGAAAATTGATACTATGCCTTTACAGGGAGGAGATGGGTGTGGCCTACTGATGACAGCTAACGAGCTAGAAATGGATCTATTTAGGTCTCCCACCTAGCAGTTACAGCTTGCTAGGTGTTAGAAAGGAAAAAAGCCCAGAACCGAGTAGATGAGATTCTACTGAGCTGGAGCTACAAAAAAACCTTGGCTACGTAGGGAAAACCTGGCTAGAAGAAAAACACACATAGACCCTACGAAGAAGTAAGAATATATATATATATATATATATATATATATATATATATATATATATATATATATATATATATATATATATATATATATATATGTTTTCTCAGGTTTTCGCGGGTGTTTGTATGTAGGTCTTTGGTTATTCGGGTCTTCTCCCACGTAAAATTGGAAGTGTCTTGGCGACGTTTCGACGAAGTCTCATTCGTCATCTTCAGGCTGGTGTTCTCGGCTTCGTGCTCCTGGAAGCACGAAGCCGAGAACACCAGCCTGAAGATGACGAATGAGACTTCGTCGAAACGTCGCCAAGACACTTCCAATTTTACGTGGGAGAAGACCCGAATAACCAAAGACCTACATATATATATATATATATATATATATATATTAATTAGGAGGCTCGAGGAAGGAAAAATATAATTGTCATTACCGAGTCTTCATTCTTCCTATTTAATAACACGCTTGAGGAAAATGTTCAGGTTTGGATGACAGCCTGTACCGAAATAAGGATGTGGAGAGGTTTTTTTGGAAGTGTTTTAATATCAACCTATGTTGAGAAATGATGACACAAGGAACACTTACTCCTTTGTGTTCTTTAGCGTGTAAATGATTGCTCTGCCTAAAGACTTTCCAACAAATTGCTGAGAATATAAAATTGGCCCTTTAATATAAAGACCAACTTAAAAGCATCTTTGAAGCCACCTAGAAAATGTTCTGCTATTATTATAGTCTGTCTTAGTGATTATAATTAGATAAACAGAAGGGGAACAAAGAAACACATCAAGCTAAATTTTTGCAAAATTAAACCATGGTTTCCACTCAGTCATTCAAGACTGCGGTGTGTTGGGCTCCAACACAGGTAGCCCTCAACTTGCAAATCATTTGTTTAGTGACTGTTTGAAGTTACAGTCTACAACTGGACCTCACACTTATGCCTGTCGTATCCCCAGGGATATGTGATCAACCTTTAAGGTATTTGCAGCATTTTGATGTCATGTGATGGCCATTTCAAGCCAGCTTCCGATAAGCAAACTCATTGGGGGAAGCTAGATTCACTTAATGACCACAGGAAAGGGCCTGGTGGCTCAGCAGACTAAAAACATTGTGATTAACACCAGCTGCCTGCAATTACTATAAGTTCGAATCTCACCAGGCTCAAGGTTGACTCAGCCTTCCACCCTTTCTAAGGTAGGTAAATTGAGGACCCAGTTTGTGGGGGCAATAAACTGACTTTGTATAAATATATAAAAGTATGAAGGCTATTGCTTAACGCATTGTAAGCCGCCCTGAGTCTCCGGAAAAGGGAAGCATATAAATTAAAGCAAAAAACCAAAACAAAACAAAACCACATGACCCACTACTTTGCTTAACCACCATGGCAATAGCAATAGCGCTTTGACTTATATATTGCTTCACAGTGTTTTGCAGCCCTCTGTAAGTGGTTTACAGAGTCAGCCTATTGCCCCCAACAATCTGGGTTCTCATTTTACCAACCTTGGAAGGATAGAAGGCTGAGTCAACCTTGAGCTGGTCAGGATCGAACTGCTGGCAGTGAGCAGTGAGTTAGCCTGCAATATTGTATTCTAATCACTGTGCCATCATGGCCTTTCCTTCCTTCCTTCCTTCCTTCCTTCCTTCCTTCCTTCCTTCCTTCCTTCCTTCCTTCCTTCCTCCCTCCCTCCCTCCCTCCCTCCCTCCCTCCCTTTCTTCACACCTAGCAATAGCCCTTAGACTTATATACTGCTTCACAGTGCTTACAGCCCTCTCTAAGCAGTTTACAGAGTCAGCCTATTGCCCCCAACAGTCTGTGTCCTCATTTGACCAATCTCAGAAGGATGGAAGGCAGAATCAACCTTGAGTCAATCTTGTAAAATCGGGCATGATATAATTAACAATTGCCTTGCTTTGCAACAGTCCCAATTATGATTGTAAATCAAGGACTTCCTTTAACCATAATCGTTAGAGTTTGCAGCGATGCAACCAGCACACAAGTAAAAAATTCAGCAGGATTCATTTATAGAAGAAACTTGTTTATATACAATAATATAAAACATGATGCATGTATATATACAATACCCATGCAGCTCTTGCAACATGGTAGCAAGTACAAGGACAAAAGCAGAAGTAGAAGCAAGGACCAGAACTAGAAGCAAATTTAAGTACACAGAACAGTTAAGATAAGCCACGCCCAGGCTCCAAACTGTCTGACATGGATCTCAGTCACCAAACAGATTCCCTTGACTGACTTCTTGTTATGGCTATCCCAGCTCATAATTTCTTATACACTGACAAGAATTACCAGTCACCTATTTGTGGAAGGGAGCTATTAACCAACAAAATAGCAGAGTTGGAAGGAACCTTGGAGATCTTCTAATCCAATCTCCTGCTCAGGCAGAAAACCCTCTACCATTTCAGACAAATGGTTGCCCAATCTCTTCTTAAACCATTTTAAGAACATCACTAAATGTCTAAGGAGACTCTCAGTCCTCTTGGTCATGGTTGTCCCAAAACTGCTTTTTCAAGAGGTAACTGGACTGTCTGGTTCTTCCTTGAAGACGTTTCTAACCCTAACCCTAACCAGAAGAATGTCACACATAGGGGTGTTGGAAGAAATATCCTTCTAGGTTCTGCTCCAAGTGGGGAAAAAGACACTGGAGACATGGAGACTGCTTGGAAAGATGGTTTAATGGTGGACAGGATCACATGGCTTGAGTTCCTGAACAGAAAAAGGGGCAGCTACAGTAAATCCTTGGGTTTTTATGCTCTCTCTGGCTCTGCATTTCTTGGGGCCCCAAAAGAGTATCCTGATTGGTTGTCAGACTCCCAGGGGGTGGGGGTCTTAGTTAGCCTTGCTGGCTGATGGTCACATGTACTTCCCAGGTCACATGTGGTGAGTTTCTGCTGCTATTGTGTAGAGGGCTAATCCTATCTTTGTTGGATCTTTGGCAATTCCTACTATGGCTCTGTCTGAAGGAGGCAGATCTTTGTTATGTAGAATAGACTGGCCCAGGCCTTAATGGCCCATTGACAAAGGGTGGGGGCAGGAAGGTGGGAGCTGCTTCATCTTTAAAACATGCTTCTCCATTTCTCATCCAGGGAAATATAATATTCTGCCTTTTTCATATTTCCTAAAATATTTCACTCTTCCAGGAAAGGGGTGGGTGCTAACTTCCTACAGGGGTATAAAGGACCTAAGTGATCTCGATTACATCATGTATGTCATAATGCAGATTATATTTTATCTATTTGTTAGAATTTCTATTCTGCTGATTCCAAAGACTCCTCTTGGTCAAACATGTTCTTAGTCCTCACACATTAGAAAGTGGCAGACCCTTCTAGATGGGTCAGACTCTGGCCTTAGGTGGCCTTTCAGATATCCAGGTGCCAAGCCATATAGGTAAGAAATGAAATTTGGAATTCTACTAGGAATAGGATGGTAAGGCAACACCCACAAAACTGGACTAGAAGTTCTCACCACTGTAGGTGATGTTCTGTATCGATTAACAGCTTCCAGATAGCCTTCAAAGACAAGCCTCATGTAGAATGCATTGCACTGGTCAGTTCATAAGATAATAAGGGCCTGAGTAGTCACTGTCATGGCACCGTATTTCAGGCAGGACATAGAATCATTTATTTATTTATATATATATTTATTTGTTTGTTTATTTATTTATTTAATTTGTATACTGCCCTTCTCCAACAGGACTCAGGACAGTAACGAGGAAAAAGTGACACTGGTTAATTTATATTTACCAAATGAGAAGCAAAAAGAATTTCTTGAAAAAATAACTAAAATTTTGGAAATCGAAAGTGTAGGGAAAGTAATTGTGGCTGGGGATTTTAATTTAATTAGAGATAAAATAGATAGTACTAACCCCACTCGTTGTGGAGAAGCAAATAAAATGGGGATCTTAAATAAATGGATGTTTCAAAACGGTGTGGTGGATGCCTGGAGAGAAGTGAAAGGAACTGAAAGAGTGTACACTTTTTACTCTAAGATACATAATACATATTCAAGAATTGACTATATCTTAGTTTCTAAAGATTTGTTGAATAATGTGGATAAGATAGATGTGGGAATTTTTAAGGATTCTGATCATGCAGAAGTTACGATGGAAATAGATTTTAATTTTGAGAAAAAAGGAAGTTGTTGGAGATATGATGAAAAACTGTATAAAAATGAGGAGGATAAAAAATGGATATTTAAAAAATGGGAAGAATGTTGGAGATTGAATGATAATGGAGAGGTTAAATTTGAAATTGTTTGGGATGCGATGAAAGCAGTGTTTAGAGGGGAAAGTATCAAGTTATCAAGCAGAAAATATAAAAATTATAAAAATAAAATTGAAAAAGATAAAAGCCAGATTAAGGAATTGGAAAATCAATTTTTGCTTACTAAAGAAAAGTTTTTTTTGGAGGAATTAAATCTGCTAAAAAATAAATTGATAGAAGAAGATATAGAATTGGTAAAAAAGAATATGAGATATTTAAATAGGAATTTTTTTGAATTTAGCAATAAAAATTCTAAGTTATTGGCAAGGATGGCGAAAAATAAAAGAGAGAAGAGAGAAATTGGAGCCTTGATAGATGATAAGGGCATAAGACGCTATAAAAAATTAGAAAAATGTGAAGTGGTCAGGAACTTTTTTCAAAATTTATATTCGAAAAAATTAATTGATCGGGGAAAACTGAGAAGCTATTTAGAAAAACATGTTGTGAAAATTGACCAAACATATAAAGATTTAATGGAAGAAGATATAACACAAGACGAGATTAATGGAGTAATACAAAAAATAAAATTAGGGAAAGCTCCAGGTGAAGATGGATTACCTGCTGAGTTTTATAAAGAATTTAAGGAAATAATAATACCAAAATTGCAAAAACTATTTAACGGAATTTTACATGGTGGAGAAGTTCCGTTGTCATGGAACAGAACGGTGATATCTATAATCCCTAAACCAGATAAAGACTTAGAAAGGATTGAGTCCTATCGGCCCATCTCTTTAATTAATCAAGATGCAAAGATATTTACTGCCATTATAAGTAATAGATTAAGTAGATTTATAGATAGATATATAAGTTATAACCAAGTAGGTTTTGTGAAGGGTAGATATATGAGTGATATTGTCAGAAGAGTATTAAATATTATAGATGTTGCTGAATATAATGCTGATAAAATAGGTATAATATCATTAGATATTTTTAAAGCTTTTGACTCTGTACAATCGGAAACTATTAAAATAATTGTTGAGGTACTAGGTTTTGGTAATAAGTTTATACATGTTATTTCAAAACTGTATCAAAAAAGTAGTGCAAGAGTGAAGGTGAATGGAAGGCTGACAGAAGAGATAAGATTGGAAGCGGGTACAAGACAAGGATGTCCCCTGTCTCCAACATTATTTTTATTGGTTATGGAAATTTTGACTAAAATGATAGAAAAAGATGAAGAATTGGAAGGCTATAAGGGATATAAGATAAATCTGTATGCGGATGATACTTTGATTATTTTGAAAGATATAGAGAAAGATTTGAAAAAGATACATAAGCATTTGGAAGAATTTGAGGAAATGACAGGTTTGAAAATAAATTGGTCAAAATCTGAATTATTAATGAATAATAATGGTAAGGAGTGGGAGAATATGCAAGAACAACTTGGGATAAGGATTAAAAAAACATTGAAATATTTGGGCATAACACTTTCACTCAAAGTTAAAGAAATGAAAAAATTAAATTATGATGTGGCGATGAATGAAATTGAGAAAAAGATAGATAAATATAAAATGATAAAGTTGTCTTGGTTTGGTAGAATTGCAATGTGTAAGATGATGTTGTTGCCAAAGTTTAATTTTTTATTTGAGATGTTACCGTTAAACTTGACAGAGAAAGATATTGAAGGATATCAGAAGAAATTGGATAAATTTTGCAATGGTGGGAAAAGACCTAGATTAGTGAAGAAAATGTGGTATCAAAATCAAAAGGAAGGTGGATTAGGAATCCCCAAACTACTCAATTATTATTGGGCTTATGCTATTCGGACTGTGGTAAAAATATTTAAAGGTGAAGATAGTCATTGGAGAGATTTAGAATTAAAGGACATTAAGAGATTTGGCTCAACATGGTTTTTAGATAAAGCAAAATCAAAATGTGTAATTAATAGCTATTGGTTAAAGGGATTGAGTAAAATTTGGAACAAATTTGTTAAAATTTTAATTCCAGATATAATTTTCTTAGGGAAGACAATTGAAAATTGGCCGATTAAAACTAATATAAGTCGTGATAGGGTAATGGAAGATGAAAATATACAAATTATAATAGATTGGTTAAAAACTTTAGAAAATGAAAGGAGGAAAAAAGAAATCATTGAAAAATTGGTTTTGGGCTGGTTTGAAAAAATACAGATAGAAAAATGGACTAAGAAGGTAAGGGACAATTGTTCGATAAGTAGAAGTAAAACTGAATTTGAATACTTAGTATTCCAAATTATGAAAGATGAAATTGGACTAAAGGGACTCGTTAGTAAGATATATAAGATTATAAATTTTGATGGAAAACCACAAAGGGTGATGAAGATGAATTGGGAAAAAGAACTTAATATTAAAATATCAGATTTAGATTGGAACGTGAATTGGAAGAGCAGAATTATGAAGACTTTATCTGTAAGGATTAAAGAGCACAATTATAAGGTTGTTTGGAAATGGTATTTGACTCCATTAAGATTGTCATTGATGGATAAAAAAATTAGTAAACAATGTTGGAGATGTGACATGGAATTAGGGACTTATGAACATATGTGGTACAAATGTGATAAAGTTAAAAAGTTTTGGCAACAATTGGAGGAAAGGATATTTGAAATGATGGGGAAAGCAATAATATTGAGACCAGAAACTATATTACTGTTGATAATTAAGGAAATAGAACCAACAAAATATGAAAAAGAATTGATTAGAATTATGATTATAATGGGTAGAATTATAATAGCCAGATATTGGAAATTAGATGTGAATTTTAGAATAGAAGAATGGTATTGTGAAATGTGGAAATTAGCTTTAAATGATAAAATGACATGTGATATTAAAATTAGAAATGGTGACTATAAAGAAGATATTTTCTGGAAAATTTGGAAACCATTTGTGGACTATGCGCTGGGAAAATTGGATGCTTCGGTACCTGTACCCCGAGAACGTGGATTTTGGCGATCATGAGGATATATCCGAAGAACCAAATCTTCCTTTCTTATGTATAGCACAGGGTGAAGTATTGTATATATTGTTTGTAATGTTAGTAATTTAAAATATAAAATGAATAAAAAAAAAAAACAAACAAAAAAAAAAAAAAAGACAGTGAACAGCCATGGTAAAATATAACATATAAAATTTAAAAGCAATTTAAAAAACATTAAATAATTTTGGCTATCCATTTAAAACAACCCGGATTAAAACCAATTACAAATTAAAATCGAAGGGATGGGATCAAGCCAGCCCAGCTAGGTGAAAAAGATGTGTTTTCAGGGCCTGACAAAAAGTCCAGAAGTCTGGTATCGTGCGTATCTCTGGGGGTAGGTTGTTCCAGAGGGCAGGTGCCGCCACAGAGAAGGCTCTCCCCCTGGGGGTTGCCAGCCGACATTGTCTGGCCGACGGCACCCTGAGGAGTCCCTCTCTGTGGGAGCGTACTGGCCGGTGGGAGGCTATCCGTGGCAGAAGGCGGTCTCGTAAATACCCCGGCCCTAAGCCATGGAGTGCTGGAATCATGGGGCTGGAAAAGATCTTTGAGGTCTTCTAGTCCATACCCCTGCCCAACACAGGAGTCTTTATACCATCCCAGACAAATGGCTGTCCAATCTTTTCTTGAAAACCTCCAGTGATGGAGCACCCACAACTCATTGGCGTACCAGTCAAAACTGGACCAAGCCCCTCCAGCCATGTCCACCTATCTTTTGTGATGATTCGGGGAATGGCACGAAGGCAACACAGCCAGAGAACCAGTATAAGTCCCTTTATTGGTACCAACTTTGCCCCTAACTCTGCAGCCTGGAGAAAAATTCTCCCACAAACCTGCAGCAGCTTCTGTCTGCAGATACTCCAGTCCAAATGCTGTAAGCAGAATGACTGTAATCAATCACTCCAACAGGGCAAGATAATGAGTCTCAAAAGTGAAGAATTCACAGCAATAATCCCAGCAAGACGAGATAAGCACACAGAAGCATGGCACTAATTCAAACATTCAGGAGGGAATGCCAGGAATGAAGGCCACAACTCTCAACACTAGATGAATTCAGTATTTGTTCCCAACGAACACACTTCACAACTGCCTCTCCTTTAAACTCCATCCCCAGGTGTGCCTTGTGAAGGGAATTGGGGCCCTTTCCTTCCTCGTAAACCACACAACCCATGTCCCTCTCTGTGTTCTTACCTGCACACCCTAGGATGAGGAGGGGGTGGGCCTTGGTCTTCATCTGAACCCCCTCTCCCTTGCTCTGCCCAGCCTGACTTTGCCCTTCAGACTTTGCCCATCTCAGATTCAGACTCCGATGGGGGCATGACAACTTTTCAGTCATTCCATGAGTCCCAGGAGACCTTCAGAACACAGACTTTCTCCTGGGAAGGAAAGGATGACTCATTCAAATCTGCTCCCAATGGAATCCCTGGCAAAAGACTTTTCTATAGCAACCAAAGATAGCGTTAGAAGCTGTGATATTGTGCACTCAGAACTCCTAGAAAGAGTTGGACAGACCCCAAATAAAAATCAGTCACCAAATGCCCAAACTTGCAAAAATAATTATTTCCACCCCCTCAGCTTCATTATGTACCTCCAATTTTAAGGAGATGGATGTGAGGAGCGAATCTACGGGGGGGGGGGGGGTGGCACTAATTCCTGACACTAATATGATGTGAAGTTCCGTTGCACAGAAGTAGAATTTGTACCTGCAGTTTTTGCATCCTGCTGGCATCACCCCAGGCTGACCGTCGAAATGTTCACTCTGTGGTTCCACATTGGAATTGAGAAGTGTGGCAGATGAGAAGGAATTGCCAAGAAATTGACAGAAATGTCTCCCATGCTGTATCTTTTTTCTAATTATTATTTTTCCCCCTAGCGTTCTTTTCTGCTGATAGCTTGCCAGTTACATGGCTTATTCTTTTTAGTGTCCTCCAAATCTCCATCCTTTAGAGGTGGGTGAGGAACAGTTGTGTAATATCGGTATTTTGTGATGCGCATATGCTGTTCCTCGACACTTTTGGGTGTGATCTTGGTGGGACTGAATCATCTCTTTCAGGAGTGAAAGGTTACTACAGAAAGTCCTTGACTTATATACCTACCATGTTTCCCCGAAAATAAGACCCTGTCTTATATTTTTTTCCACCAAAAAAGGCACCAGGTCTTATTTTTTTGGGGGGGGGGAATGTCACCCACTGACTTACCTCACTTGTGCGTATCACCCCCCACCCACCCCTGGCCTCCTTTTCACTGTCAGATGCCTTCAGGAACTTCTTCGGCTTTGGATAGTTGCAACCAGGCTTCAGACACCTTGGCCCATTTCTTCTGCAGCCAGCAAGGCTTTCTTGAATGCCTCTGCAGTGGATAACAGAACTCTGGATCGATCTGGAGCTTTGTCGTCAGCTACAGAGCCTTCAGGAAAGACTTGCCAGCTGCAGAAAAAAATGGCCAAGGTATGTGAGGCCTGGCTGCAACTATCAGAATGTAAGTAGTAAGGCAGCTCCACATACCACATCCCCACCAGTGGTGGGTTTCAAATTTTTTTACTATCGGTTCTGTGGGCATGGCTTGGTGGGCATGGCATGGCTTGGTGGGCGTAGCAGGGGAAGGATACTGTAAAATCTCCATTTCCTCCCCACTCCAGGGGAAGGTTACTGCAAAATCCCCATTTCCTCCCAATCAGCTGGGATTTGGGAGGCAGAGAATAGATGGGGATGGGGCCAGTCAGAATTTTTACTACCGGTTCTCCAAACTACTCAAAATTTCCTCTACCAGTTTTCCAGAACTGGTCAGAACCTGCTGAAACCCACCTCTGATCCCCACCCTAGCTTAATTTTTAACCATGTACCCTGGATTGGGTGAGGTCTTAATAAGGGCTTATTTTGGGGGATAGGCCTTATATTGGGTGCATGTGTAAAAATCAAGCTAGGACTTACTTTCTGAGTAGCTTGTATTTTCAGGGAATCATGGTAGTGCCTTCAACCATTCATCATTTTGTTTAGCCTCCAGATTTTATATCACCTTTGTTGCTCTTATCTGTACTCTTTCTAAGCCTCTGCATCTTTTTGTAACATGATGACCATAACTGGATGCACTATTCCAAGTGTGGTCTCACCAACTTAGTATGAAGCAGTTGTCAACCCTGAAGTTGACCTCACCGAGGCCATTTTGAGGCTTCAGTGTTGCCACCATGGTGATGAGGAATAGGGACGGAAGGGTAGAGACATCTGGCGTTTGTAGCCAAAAGAAAATACTTTCTCCTGGAAACCAAGGATATTCCCACAGGTGGTCGGAGAGAAGGAGGAGTGAAGTTACCAGGCAACTGGATGGTACCTTGATTGGACCATGTGACTGATTGTTTGAAGAAGGGAAAAAAGTTTTACTTTTAATTAAGTGAAAACCTTGTGAACATTCAGAGTTGGTTTTAACCAGGCTGTGCCAATATGATATACCCAATAAAATTATTATTTGAGATATTCACCTGCTTTGGAGTTCTATTTACTATGTCTGTATTACTTGTAACCCTGACAGTGGTATTATCACCAGCTTGCAGCTCCTTTCCATAATGGGTAAGAGGATACTGCAGAGTTGCCAATTTAATTGAATTTCTGGAATACAATGACCATGAAAGAGTATATGGTGTCAACTCTGGCAACATCCTTCAACCTGATGTCCTTGGTCATTGAACTACAACTTACACTTCCAAGACAACAAGCACAGGTGAAGGGATCTGGATGGGAGTGATTGGACAAAGATTGAACAAAGGTGGATCAGCAAAATGCTGCGGACATAGCATGCCTAGATTTCAGTAAAGCATTTGATAAAGTAGACCACAACTTACTTGTTAGCAAGCTAGAAAAATGTGGGATAGACAGCACCACCACCAGATGGGTTTGTAACTGGCTGACAAATTGTACTCAATGTGTAGCCCTCAACGGAACCACATCTACATGGAAGGAAGGAAGTAATGAGATGCCCCAAGGTTCTGTTTTGGGCCCAATATTCTTCAATATTTTCATAAATGATCTAGACGAGGGAATAGAAGATGAACTGATCAAATTTGTAGATGACACTAAGCTGGTCAACATCCCAGCTCAAGAACCAAAAAGATCTTGACAGACTTGAACACTGGGCCCTATCTAACAAAATGAAATTTAACATAGATAAAAGTAAGGTTTTACACTTAGGCAAGAAAAACCAACTGTATAGGTATAGACTAGGTGAAACGTGACTTAATGCTGGTAATTGTGAGGGATCTTGGAGTCCTACTGGACAAATATGAGCCAACAGTGTGTGGCAGCAGCCAAAAAAAGCCAATGCAATCCTAAATTGCATTAACAGAGGGATACAATCAAGATCAAGGGAGGTACTAATGCCACTCTACAAAGCCTTGGTAAGACCACACCTAGAGTACTGCACCCAGTTTTGGTCATCACACTGTAAAAAAGATGTTGAGACTCTAGAAAGAGTGCAGAGAAGAGCAACCAAGATGATGAGGGGACTGGAGACTAAAACATATGAAGAACGGTTGCAGGAACTGGACATGGCTAATCTAGTGAAGAGAAGGACCAGGGGAGACATGATAGCAGTCTTCCAATATTTGAGGAGTTGCCACAGAGAGGAGAGGGCAAGCTATTTTCCAAAGCACCTGAAGGTCAGACAAGGAATAACGGATGGAAACTGACCAAGGAGAGATTCAACCTAAAAATAAGGAGAAATTTCCCGACAGTGAGAACAATTAATTAGTGGAATGACGGCGCGAGCCAGAGACGGAGAGAGCGCATGTTTGCTGACCCAGCCACGGTTGTATTTCGGAGAAAAGGGGAAAAAAAGCAACTTTGAAGCTCGCCATGGCGGAGGTGTTTGCTGGCGTCTGGAAACTGATCGAGAGCGTCAATTTCGACGACTACATGAAAGCTCTCGATGTGAACTTTGCCACAAGACAAATTGCTAATTTGACCAAACCTACCACCATTATTGAGGTGAACGGTGATGCAATTACCATCAAAACCCAAAGCACTTTCAAGAACACGGAGATCAATTGCAAAGTGGGAGAAGAATTTGATGAGACAACAGCAGATGGCAGGAATGTGAAGTCTATTGTGACACTAGATGGAGGGAAGCTTGTTCGCATTCAAAAATGGAATGGAAAGGAGACCTCACTCATTCGAGAAATAAAAGATGACAAGCTGATTTTGACTCTGAAAATGGGTGATGTGGTCTGCACACGAACCTACCAGAAAGATAACTAGAAAGTTTCTACCTACTTCCTACCGTAATACTATTTTTCACTGCCAAATTGCTGATGGTTTTTTTTTTTCTTTCTTTGTGTTTTGTACACTGACTGAAATTTTGGAGACCTTTCAGTATCCAACTTCAGCTCTCTTCATAAGTGCCAGTCACCCTGACCTTTATGGAGTTTTGAGTGTCCCCACACATTTTTACTATCAAAGAGATATTTAAAAAAACAGTAATAATGTGAAACAATTGTAAAAATAATAATAATAATAATAATAATTAGTGGAATGACTTTCCTTCAGGTATTGTGGGTGATTTCAAAAAGAGACTGGACAACCACTTATCTGAAATGGTATAGGACCTCCTTTCTGACTCTATTATTCTATGTTCTGTGTTATTATTATTATTCTATGTTTGGGAATCAAAGAAAGAAGAAAATGAGATCTCCTTAATTATATTTCTGGTTAGTCCAAGAATCTGAATTGTTGCCTTTGTGCGCAAAGATTTCCACCCTGCACATTCTAGAAAACACATTAAAAAAAATGTTTAGTCTGATGTAACAGTGCTTTATTCTTCCGCCTACTAAGCTTGTCCTTCTTCCCTAATCTCCGTTTTTGCCTTTTTTGGTATATCCGGCACCATACTCTATAATCATCCCTTTCTCCTTTTCCTCTCTAAATGTGGTTGGTTTTTTTTTTTTTCCTCCCAGATTGCCTGCACTGTTCTGAACAGCTAAAATTATCTCAATTAAATCTCTCCACCTCCTTCCTTTGATGGGTTTTTTTTTGGGAGGGGAGAGAGAGGGAGACTCCTTCCTTCCGGGAGTCTGGAAGTCAGCCCAAAGCAAAGGATTGTTCAGCAAAAAAAATAAAAATAAAAAATACTGCTAGTTGTGAATAGAGAGACTCAATGAAAATGAAGTTGAGAAGCTCGATGTCAGGATTCCAATGAAAGAAGACTCTGAGGCTTGAGTTTCCTCAAGGTTCCATTTTATTAGAGATGTCATATTGGCACATGAGGGAAAACCCGAATCTGAAAGCTTCCAGTTTTTTGTTGTGGCCCGCCAGTGGCCTGCGTGGATCGTGGCTGATCCTGACGACGAGGAGGCTGGTGTGGTGTCGTACCAGCAGCCTGCACAGCCAGCGCTCGCGTCGGACAGCGAGGAGGCTGAAGAGGATGTGGTGCCAGAGGCAGAGACTCAGCCTGGGCCTTCAGAACCTCCAGGGGCTCCTTCAAGTGGAGAGAGCGAAGTGGAGGAGCCTCTCCTCAATGCTCGGGCACGCAGGGCTGCCAAAAGGCAGGAGTGGCTACTCAGGAGGGCGAGGTCTACTCGAGAGTAAGGTTTGAGGATAATTGGCCACTCCCTTAGCCTATTTAAGTCACACGTTGTTAGTAAGTTTCTTGCTGGAAACAACTCGTATTATTATCAGAGTATTTTGGTTTATCATATCTTGTTTTCTGGGCTGGTTGCCAACCTTTGCCGGACTTGTTTATTCTTGTTACTTAATAAATTTGATAAGGACCATTGGTGTGTGTCAATATCCTCAGAAATCCGGAGCTGGGGCAGAACAGTTTTCTCCACCCAAAAGAAAGTCCAAGTCCCTTCCCCTGCGCCCACATGTCCATCACATGATCCAATCCAAACACCGTCCCAACTGGAGATGCCTCCCAGTTCCAGGTGCACGGCAAGATGTCCTTGACTCTCTGAGAAAGGAATGTTATTATGACTACATATCACCCATGCTCCGTACAATCCTCCCTCCCAGTTTCCCACAGTAGTAAATGTGGCAGACCTAAAGATCCAGTGAAAAAGATGGCTTCCAGGCCTGACACTGGAGTTCTTGCATGTGTGGACATCGATAGAGGAAGAATTATCCCGGGATTCATGATTTCATCATACCATTGACCAGGAATCTAATGTTTCTATTGACAGTCTTGAGGGAGCTTTTCTGCAGATGTCATCATTGCATTTCATCTCTGCAGGCCTTCAAGGTCATGGAAAGTTCCTCCAAAAACACCCAATGTCCCTGAGATGACACCGTCAGGGCTCCAGTATGGAATGGAATAAAAACTCCAAGGAAGGCATCTTCCTCAAAGTATAGATTTATTAGGCACATCTGGGGGAAACCCGACTCTGGAGGACCCGAGGTTTTCCCCACCCAAATCAAATCCCAAAGTTCTTCCCCTCAGGTCACACGGCCATCACATGGTCTAACCAGGTCGCAGTTCCCATCTTGGCTGGCTTTGGTCCACGCCTCTCCAAAACCTGGTAGAACATCCTTGGCTCCCATGGGAAAGAATGTTGTTTTGACTACACATCCCCAGTTATTTCTATCTCCCCCTTTTAGTTCTCACAGCTCCAACTGGCCTGGTGTTGGCAGCCCTGAAGATGCTCCCAGAATGGCTCCAGCATAAAAAAATGGCTTCAGGGCTGACAGACACCTAATGTCCTTGGAGGACCTCCAAGGGTGATGGGTGGTTATATCTGTACTTCTTTATCTTATATAGAGTGGACCAGCTTGACTGGGTGGGGGTGTGCCAGTCCCTCTGAGTGGAGAAGTGGACAAGGTAGCAAACACATAAATATGTCAAAATGTGTTCAGGGTTCTTTCTTGCAATGCCCCCCACCCTCACCCTCAGTCTGTATTCAGCTGAATAAACACATACTGTTGTGGCTCCATTGCCTGAGCCTGGGCTATTGACAGATGCAGACTCTGAGAGTGAGGGAGAGGAGTTGGCAAGGCCTCCCTCTCCAGGACCCTCCTCTCTGGCAATGCCTCCAGAGGACACCGAAGGCCAAAAGATAGGCCCAGAGCCAAGCACGTCCCTGCAGCCACAGATGGACAGTGATGAAGGAGATAAGTGCTGGCTGGACCCTCAGCAGAGGCACAGGGAAAAGCGTGAACAGCAGAGGGGAAGGCATGCCAGAGATTAGCTGAGTCATTGGACCACACCCCACAGGATATAAATGTGGGTGTGGTGGCCGGTTCAGTTTGTGATGAGCAAAAACTAGAAATAATCCATGATCTCTGTGTTACTGAACTTCTGCCTGCCTTGTCGGACTGCATTTGGACTTATCCTTGTATTGCTGAAACTTTGCCTGCTTTATCGGAATGCTTGCAGTCTAATCTTTGTTTTGTGTGAGTAAAGTCTGAATTGGCAGCTAGCCACTGGGTTGCTGTCAGCTTTATCTTCAAAGATTCTTTTTTTTTTAATTGAAAAAGTTTTCAAATACAAGTTTTTCCTCCTTTCCCCCCCTCTTCCCTAACCCCCCCTCACCACCCATCCCCCCCTGTGACTTCTTCACAACAATAGGCTATTTCATAACTAATTACATACATAATATCTTTCCTTTCCCTTATTCCCTCCTCAGAATACTGACCCTTAGCATATTATTCTTATAACTCCCATTTTTACGATAATCTGCCCTTTTTCTCCTCCCCTAAATTTATAGTGTATTATTACAATTTAACATTTAATCTTTTATATATATTAATATAACATTTTAAAGCGGCCTTCTCCCTACATCCAAATTTAACATTTATTCAGTTCTATCCAATTCCTCCACTCCCCTAAATATATGACTTAAAGATCCTTTTTCTTAGACTAATCAATCAGTAAACTAACCTATTTCAACCCTTCAATTCCTACAAAATCATGCAATACAATTCTAAATATAATCCACTGCCCACTTTACTAAGATATACACATATCTATATATGCATTCCATTTTGTAAAAAGAAAAAAGACAATAACTTTAAATTTATAATCCATATAATATCTTCTTTGGTGTCTTTCCACTGGATTGTTAAATCCATCACCCATAATAGGGTAAAATAACATGCTGGTGCAACAGTTTGTTCAAAATCTTCAATCATCTTCTGCCCCCATCAGTAGTAGATATCCTCGTATATATATAAAAGTAAAAACAACCACCCGAGTGACATTATAATTATATCCATATAGTTATAGTTGTGGTGTTCGTCAGGATTGTTGATTCCCATCCTCCTAATGGGTAACATCCAGATCTTCTGCATGCCCCAGCGTAACTCTCCTGCCTTGTAACTCAAAATAATTATAATATATTTACCAGTAAAAGAAATCCAGAGTAGATAATTCAAATCCAACAAGGTAAGGCTCTTTTCACATCCCAAAATCACGGCATTACAGAGATCTGCCACAATCCTCAGGATAGTATTAAACAATTGTTCGCCTCCACTATCTTTTCAGATATTCATTCATTTTTTAAAATCCCTGGCTTCACTGTTGCTTGGTTTAGAAACTGCTGTTTCTATGAGATCTATTTCTTTTCTTTTTCTTTTGCGGGTTGAATTTCCATCCTCGTTTCGTGCCTACCAATTGTGTGTCGGCTGATCGATTTTCATTCTGCTTTATGAGTTGATCTTGTTGGGTTAGTTTTGTCATCTCATCTTTCTTCTCCATCACTTGTATATCAACTGGTTGATTTGCGCACTTGTCTGTGACTTGGTGGTTCATCACATTGGAGTCGGATGACACTGCTCTCTTATTTATAGACAGTCCAGCTGGGGTATCCAGGGAGTCCAAAGACAATTTATCCACCACAGCCTCTGTAATTTGATATTTTCCTTTTGTTTCCAACTCCTTTTGCTTATCCTGTATTGTGCCTAAAGATGTTAAGTTCATTTTTAAAATTTTTTGATAAAATTCTTCCACTTTTTCAACAGTGTTCAGTTGATATCTTACTCCTTGGTGTCTCAATATTAAACCAACTGGGGCTTCCCACCTAAATAGGATATTTCTTTTTTTTAACTCAGTCACTAGAAAGCCAAATTTCTTCCTCTCCATTAGCATCTTAGTCGGGAGCTCCTTAAAAATCCAAATCTTTCTTCCATGAAATTGCAAAGTAGAATTAAAAGAGTTCTGCACAATATTATTCCTAATTTCTTTATTTGTAAAATAGATCACCACATCTCTAGGCAATTGCCTTTGCTTTGCCAACCAGGAGTTTATTCTATAAATTCTATCAATCCTGCAAAACACTTCATCAGGTTGAACCTTTAAAATCCCAGCCAGAATTTCAGAAGATATTTTCCTTAAGTCATCTCTATTATTTTCCTGCAGACCTCTCAGTCTAATTGCATATTCTGTAAAATTATATTGAATCATTAAAACTTCTCTTTCAATCCTCTGTTGCACATTTTCTTCATTACCAGTCTTTTGGTCAACCTCCATTTTAGGTTTGTCTTCTGAGCTATTATCCTGAATGTTTACCAAATCCTTTTTAATTTTTTGAATCTTGTCATCCAAATTCTCCTCAGTTTCCTTCATTTTAGGCTCTAATAATTTAGTCTTTGCATCCAACCGAATCAGAAAGTCTGATAAAACATTAGCTGTATTTAAAATCTTTCGATTCAAAAAGTCAAACTTTGATTTCACCAATTCACCAATTTCTTTAATTTCCTGCTTAAATTTTTCGAGTTGCTGGTTCACAATCTCATCCCTTCTTACAATCTCTTCAAGAAGAAATTCTATTATCTTAAAATCAGGTTTCTGATACTGGAGAGTTACAACTTGTTGATGTAATTTATTAATGGGGGAGATTCCCCCCCCCCCGTTTGTCTAGCTGTGTGAGTCCCGGTGCCATTTCCCACACAGACAAGATTTAGTGGAAAAGAGAGAAAAAAAAAGCTTGTTTCCAACCAAGATCAATATCAGATCCCCAAGAAAAAAAAAAGGAAAAAAAAGCAAGAGTGAGAGTGAGGTTTTGTCTCAATTACAGCCAGAAGTATTCATTCCACTACTTTGTAATAGAAAACGGAAGGACTTTCCCTTTTCAGCCTCTCTTCAAGCCTCAGCAATCGCCATTTTAAAAAATCTTTTTTCCTTTCACTTCTTAAACAACTTCAGTAACTTTTCTAAAATAAGAAAAAAAAAATACTTGCGCTTCAGGGTCAGCGGTCCAGCTCACATCTTCTTTAATTAGTTTAACAAGTTTACAGGCTTGCTTTTGCCACCTAGCTCTGCGTGTAGCAGAGATCTCCCAGAGCCCGGAGCATCGGCTGGGGATACGGGGAGTCTCTTCCGCTCCGTCCCAAAAGTAAAAAAAAAACTTTTGGGATTAGGCAGAGGACTCAACCCACCCCAGCCTGCTCTATCTCCGTTTCCTCTTGGAAACGGAGTTTTTTCGAGCCGCCATTCCGCTATAAAGGCGGCTCTTTACAGGCAGTGGGTGCGACGATCCCAAAGGAGCGTCCAGCGGGGACAAACAGCAAACCGGAAGTTTATCTTCAAAGATTCTGTCATGTGGCTTATTAACTCCGGGCCGTCTGTAGGGGTGCATGTGTGGGACGGGGACAGAACACATACATCTTATTGAGGCAAATATCTGGACTTTTTATGTATAGCAAGTCACACCTAAGACCGGCAAAACAATATACTGCACAACGGTCTTATGTGTGTGATATCACCATGGCTTGCACCATGCCATTATCTTAGCCTGGACACTATCTATATGTGTGGGAGAAGGAGTGGCAGAACCTGGGGTGGAGTTAAAAGAGGGATAAGGCTAGAATCCCTACATAGCTACAAGCAAACTAAGGCTAACCTTTCTTGAATTCTGTTGGCCCTTATCTAAGCCCAAACTGGTACTCGCTATTAGTTGAGAAGATTCCTGTGCATGGACTTCCAGCAATAAATCACTTTAATTGGTCTTTCAGGCAGGGACCTCAGCTTTCCCGCCTGGCAATTTGGCTGATTATTTTGGGCACCATCAAAATGCATTAATGATCTGAGGCCAAGCAAGAAGGCCAACAATGCAATAACTATAATGTGGGATTTAAAAATTGTGAGAAAATCCGAAAACAATTGAGCGCTAACAATTAATAACGTGAACCTGACACCTCCAACAGCTTCTGTGGCAATTTATGAAAGTGTTGCAGACTTCTTAGAGATGAGATGATTCAATCCGAAAGGAGCATTAAATATTTTCTAAATTGTTCCCCCGAGTTTCAGGAGGCTAAACAATACAACAATCGTAATTTTCTGAATTCATTCTATTATGGTTTAAATTGCAGCTTCCTAGAGGCAGGAAACCATATTAACAAACCAAACTAATGATTTCCAGGAATTTGCAGGGCTGCAGAGATAGGAGATCAGTGACCTTGATATTGTGCGTGGTTCATCCCTGAAGTAGAAGGGAGGGAGGGAGGAAGGAAGGAAGGAAGGAAGGAAGGAAGGAAGGAAGGAAGGAAAGGAGGAAGGGAGGGAGGGAGGAAAGGAAGGAAGGAAGGAAGAAAGAAAGAAAGAGGGAAGGAAGGAAGGAAGAGGGAAGGGAGGAAGGAAGGAAGGAAAAGAATAGGAGAAAGGGAAAGAAATGAAGAAGGAAGGCAGGAAGGCAGGAAGGAAGGCAGACAGGAAGGAAGGAAAAGGGAATACGAGAAAGAGAGAGAAAGGGAGAAGGAAGAAAGAAAAAGAGAATAGGAGAAAGGGAGAGAAAGGGAGAAGGCAGGAAGGCAGGAAGGCAGGAAGGCAGGAAAAGAGAATATGAGAAAGAGAGAAAGGGAAAAAGAAGGAAGAAAAAGAGAATAGGAAAAAGAGAGAGAAAGGGAGAAGGAAGGAAGGAAAAGAGAATAGGAAAAAGAGAGAAAGGGAGAAGGAAGGAAGGAAGGAAGGAAGGAAGGAAGGAAGGAAGGAAGGAAGGAGGGAGGGAGGGAGGGAGGGAGAGAGGGAGAGAGAAGGACTAGGATTTTTAAAATTTCTTATTGGTTTTCAAACAAAGCATTGTTGGAAAGAGAAGCTATCTCCCTAACCTATCCAGAACCCTTAGAGGAGGCGGACTACAACTCCCATCATTACAAAAGGGGTTGCGAGGCTCAAGGTTGAAGACAATCCCTTGAGCTTTTGAGCAGGCATGAGGAAATGAAATGTAAGTTGGTTTAGGGGTATAAAAACAGACAGCTGAGAAAAATAAGGATCTCATCACTGTTGATTTAGGAAATGGATACAGGTAGTCCTCGACTTACAACCGTTCATTCAGTGACTGTGTGAAATTTACAATGGCCCTGAAAAAAACATATGATCATTTTCCACACTGACGACCATGGTGGTGCAGTGGTTAGAATGCAGTACTGCAGGCTACTTCTGCTGCCTGCCGGCTGCCTGCAATTTGGCAGTTCAAATCTCACCAGGCTCAAGGTTGACTCAGCCTTCCATCCTTCCGAGGTGGGTAAAATGAGGACCCAGATGGTTGGGGGCAACAGGCAGACTCTGTAAACTGCTTAGAGGGGGCTGTAAAAGCACTATGAAGTGGTATATAAGTGCTATTGCTATTGCTGTAGCTGATTGGATGTTGCATTAGGAGCCCTAGTGGCGCAATGGTTAGAATTCAGTATTGCAGGCTGACTCTGCCCACAGCCTGGCATTTGATCCTGACCGGTTATAGATTGACTCAGCTTTCCATCCTTGGTAAAATGAGGACCCAGATTGTTGAGGGTAAAAGGCTGACTCTATAAACCGCTTAGAGAGGGCTGGAAAGCACTAAGAAGCGGTATATAAGTCTAAGTGCTATAGCTATTATGACCATTGCAGCATCCCCACGATCACGAGATCAACATTCAGATGCTTGTCAACTGGCTCATATTTATGACAGTCGCCATGTCCCGGGGTCACGTGATCCCCTCTTGCAACATTTGACGAAGTAGACCACAACCTACTTCTTCGTAAGCTAGAAAAAAGTGGGATAGATAGCTTCACCACCAGATGGATTAGCAACTGGCTGACAAACAGTACTCAATGAGTAGCCCTTAATGGGTCTAAGTCTACATGGAGAGAAGTAAGCAGTGGGGTGCCACAAGATCCCGTCTTAAGACCAGGACTCTTCAATATCTTCATAAACAACTTAGATGAAGGAATAGAAGGGGAACTCCCCAAATTTGCTGATATTACTAACCTGGCAGGAATAGCTAACACTCTAGAAGATAGGCTCAAGATCTAGATGGATCTTGGCAGACTTGAACCCTGGGCCCTATCTAACAAAATGAAATTCCATGTAGAGAAAAGCAAAGTCTTACACTTAGGTAAGAAAACCAAAAGCACACATATAAACTGGGGGAAACCAGGCTTAATAGCAGTGACTGTTTTTTGTTTTTTTTTTTAATTTGATTTATATGCCGCCCTTCTCCGGAGACTCAGGGCGGCTTGCAATGCGTTAAGCAATAGCCTTCATACTTCTGTATATTTATACAAAGTCAGCTTATTGCCCCCACAAACTGGGTCCTCATTTAACCTACCTTAGAAAGGATGGAAGGCTGAGTCAACCTTGAGCCTGGGGAGATTTGAACCTGCAGAAATTGCAGGCAGCTGTGTTAATAACAGGGTGCTTTAAACCACTGTACTGCCAAGACTGTGAGACGGATCTTGGAGTCTTAGTGGACAATCAGCTAAATATGAGTCAGCCGTGTCCAGTGGCAGCTAAAAAAGCCGATGCAATCCAAATTGCATTAACAGAGGGATACAGTCAAGCAAGGGAGGTACTAATACCACTCTATAAAGTCCTAGTAAGACCACATCTAGAGTACCGCATCCAGTTTTGGTCACCACACTATAAAAAAGATGTTGAGACTCTAGAAAAAGTGCAGAGAAGAGCAACCAGGATGAAGAGGAGACTGGAGGCTAAAATATATGATGAACGGTTGCAGGAACTGGGCCTGGCTAGTCTAGTGAAGAGAAGGACCAGGGGAGACATGATAACAACCTTCCAATATTTGGGGGGCTGCCACAGAGAGGAGGAAGGGGGTCAAACTATTTTCCAAAGCACCTTTGAAGGCCAGACAAGGAATAATGGATGGAAACTGACCAAGGAGAGTCACTTTCCTTGGTCAGTTTCCTTAGAAATGAGGAGAAATGTTCTGACAGTGAGAGCAATCAACCCATGGAATAGAAGTTGCCTTCAGAGGTTGTGGGAGCTTCATCACTGGAGGCTTTCAAGAAGAGACTGGACTGCCATCTGTCAGAAATGGTGTAGGGTTTCCTGCTTGAGCAGGGGGTTGGACTAGATGACCTATAAGGTCCCCTCCAACTCAGTTAATCTGTTAACTGTCAGGTTTCGGTGCTATCTTGAAAAAAACTTCATTCTCAAGCGCAAGCTCTCTAATGAATCACTTTTATTTTAAGAATAGCAGAGTCCGACATTTCTGATTCATTTTGCAGCCAAACTGGCCCCTCCTTCCAACCCCCTCCTCTTCCGCACTCCAACCCCAATGTCTCATTGGCCATCATGCAAATCCATCTCTACATCCCAGCACGTTCTTTTCACAGGAATGTAGCCCCCCTCCTCGTCTCCCAGGAAACCCTATCTGTAACATACAAAGACTAGGTAAAAGTTCATCTCAGCAATAAATCAAGCTACTGTTCTTTCTATGTCAGCGCTGGAAGAGAGCCTAATTTGGAACGCTGACATTAACCTTCTGACAAGCAAAATCAACAGGGAAGCCCAGATTCGCCTAACAACCCTGTAACTAACTTCACAATTTCAGTGATTCACTTAACAACGGTGGCAAGAAAAGTCATCCAATGGGGCAAAGTCCACTTAAGGACAGTCTCGCCAAGCAAGGGAAATTTGGGGCTCCGTTGCGGTTGTACAGGACTGCCTGTATAGCAATCAATGGGAGTGATGGGCGATACGGTCACTATTCTGACCGGAGATGAATAACAATGGACAGATCTTATTTTGCGGGGGACGCTTAGAAGTTCAGAAGGCCTTTAAAGACCTTGGACTGAACAAAGCAACAAAGTACAATCCCTGAGAATCTTTCTGAGTCACTGTTTCCCCCTTTTGTGCCTACCTGGTCTCCTCCAGAAATAGAAATATTCCCTGCACTTAAATAGCAGGTATCATTGAAAAGCGGTTGAATAACAAAGCTTTGTTTTCCTGATTCCCTTCAGCTCTGCTTTTGGTTTCGTCTCAGTCTCAAAAGACAGTGAGTGTCGTTCAAATGTCACATAAAATCAGATTGACTGGCAGAACCGGAGAACAAGAGCAAAGGGATTAATGGAATTGTGCAGGTTCCCATTTTTCTATAGAGGTGGTAATTAAAACAGGTTGCTAAAGATAGACGACCTCCTATTTGCAAGAATCTCCAGGTTGCTGACACCACTTGGAATCCTGGGTCCAGTTGTAGTCACCACAATACAAAAAAAAAAAAGATGTTCCTTAGAATAACAGATTTGGAAGGGACCTTGGAGGTCTTCTAGTCCAACCCCCTGCTCAGGCAGGAAACCCTATACCATTTCAGACAAATGGTTATCCAATCACTTCTTAAAAACTTCCAGTGTTGGGAAGACTAGAAAATGTTGAGACTCTAGAAAGAGTGCAGAGAAGAGCAACTAAGAGGATTAGGGGACTGGAGGCTAAAACCTATGAAGAACGGTTGCAGGAACTGGATATGTCTAGTTTAATGAAAAGAAGGAGTAGGGGAGACATGATAGCAGTGTTTCAATATCTCAGGGGCTGCCACAAAGAAAGAGGGAGTCTTTCTTTGGAGCTATTCTCCAAAGCACCTGAGAGTAGGACAAGAAGCAATGGGTGGAAAGCAAGCAAGGAGAGAAGCAACCTAGAACTAAGGAGAAATTTCCAGGATTGCAGGGTAAAACAAATGAAGAATGGATACATTAATTGGGTATGTCTAGTCTGATGAAAAGAAGAACCAGGGATGACATGATAGCAGTCTTGCAATATATCAGGGGCTGCCACAAAGAAGAGGGGATCAACCTATTCTCCAAAGCACCTGAAGCAATGGTGGGTTGCTCCCGATTCAGCCCGGTTCGGGTGAGCCGGTAGTGGTGATGATGTGACATCAGCGAACCGGTTCTCTATGACTGTGAGCTGGGCCCGCCTGCCCACCCCTGTATTATACCTACCTTTATTTGTTGTTTCTTAGCCCAGCTGATAGGCATGGCAAAGTGGATTGCTGCGCCTCAGCTGGGCAGAAATGTAATGCGCTTGCGCAGAGCTCAAGTTCTGCATTCATGCGAGCGAAGGGAGCAGGCGCGTGGCGATCGCATGCAAAGCCCGTGCGTGAAGAGAACCGGGGGTAACACCGGTTTTGAACCCACCATTGACCTGAAGGCAGGACAAGAAACTATGGATGGAAACTCATCTAGGAGAGATCCAATCTAGAAAGAATGCAGAGAAGAGCAACAAGGATGATTAGGGAACTGGAGTCTGAAATGTATGTGGAATGGTTGCAGGAATTGGGTATGTCTAGTTTGATGAAAAGAAGGACTAGGGGAGACATGATAGCAGTGTTCCAGGATTTAAGAGGCTGTCACAAAGAAGAGGGGCTCAACCTATTCTCCAAAGCACCTGAAGGCAGGACAAGAAGCACTGGATGGAAACTGATCAAGGAGAGATCCAATCTAGAAAGAGTGCAGAGAAAAGCAACAAGGATGATTAGGGGACCAGAGGCTAAACTATACAATGGATGGTTAAGGGAACTAGATATATCCCATATAACAAAGAGAAGGAACATGATAGCATTCTCCTAATATTTGAGAGGCCGACACCACGAGGAGGGAGTCAGCTTATTCTCCAAAGCATCTGAAGGCATGACAAGAAGCACTGGATGGAAACTAATCAAGGAGAGATCCAATCTAGAAAGAGTGCAGAGAAGAACAACAAGGATGATTAGGGGATTGGAGGCTAAAACATATGAAGAAAGGTTGCAGGAACTAGGTATGTCTAGTTTAATGAAAAGAAGGACTATGAGAGACATGATAGGAGTCTTCCAATATCTCAGGGGTTGCCACAAAGAAGAGGGAGTCAAGCTATTTTCCAAAGCACCTGAGGGTAGAACAAGAAGCAATGGGTGGAAACTAATCAAGGAGAGAAGCAACCTAGAACTAAGGAGAAATTTCCTGACAGTTACAACAATTAATCAGTGGAACAATGTGGCTTCAGAGGTTATGGATACTCCATCACTGGAGGCTTTTAAGAAGAAACTGGACAACCATTTGTCTGAAATGGTATATAGGTTCTCCTGCTTGAGCAGGGAGTTGGACTAGAAGACCTCCAAGGTCCCTTCCCACTCTGTTATTCTGTTATTCTATATTTGAATAGCAACATACTCAGGTGGGTGTCACATACCATAATAACCAATTCTCCCGGAACCAAAAATGTGAGTGCGGACATGCGCATGGCATCAAAAACCTGGCAATTACACAGGATGTGATAGCATCAGGGCGGGTGGGTGGGCCCAGCTGCTGGTCAGAACTACCGATTCGCTCGAACCGGTCTGAACTGGCAGCAGCCTATCATTGAATCTGTTCCTTTTATTTCCAATTTCTATTCCTTGAGTCTGCAATGCAATTGCAAATCAGAGTTACGTGATACAATGGAACAAAGCCAGATGTCAAACATGTGGCTCCAGGGATAGGTGTTGATGTCACACTCACTAAAGACTCCCTATGCTTTACACACCTGGAAAGGTCAGCGACTTAGTAAAATGAGAAGGTCCTTACCAAGAAAAATAAGTAAATTATTCTGAAGTCCTGTTCCTTAAAGGGAGACACAATCCTCAAATCCATCCACTTGTGTTGACCGGCGCATAAAGTACATTCTAAGTCTTTACACATATCAGCTAAATCTTTCAGAATGCACCCCACATTGTAACACATGATGAGGCCAAGATATAGTAGGAGCATGCCAGCTTTTACTCTACTCTGTTCTACTCTACTCCAACCAATGCCCCCTTTCTACTCTCTGACTCACTCACAACTCTGGAGAGAGTGAACACTGAGAAGGCAAGATTAGTAACACCGTAGGAAGAGATGAGAGGGCGGGGATGGTAATGTCGTCCCCCATACCTCCTTCCCCACACATGGAGAACATTTAACTCTCACTGATTGGTGAAGTCGTTGTGCTCTTACATTACTCAGCAGGTCCACACAGCTTCTCAAGCTCTTTTTTTCTGGCAACTCAGAACAGACATTTCTGATCCTACATTTGTGGCTAGAGACCATATTCGCCTTTCAGGACATGTTTCATCATTCTCCTCCTCCTCCTCCTCCTCCTCCTCCTCCTCCTCCTCCTCCTCCTCCTCCTCCTCCTCTTCTTCTTCTTCTTCTCCTCCTCCTCCTCCTCCTCCTCCTCCTCCTCCTCCTTCTTCTCCTTCTCCTCCTCCTTCTCCTTCTCCTTCTCCTTCTCCTTCTTTGTCCTCTTCTTCTTCTCCTCATCCTCCTTTCCTCCCCCTTCCCCTTTCCTTGTCATTGTGAGGACTTTCTAGCTCAGTGTGTGGCCTTCTGCCCTTTATTCTTTTCCTTCTTCTCTTCTTCCTCCTCCTTGATCCAGTTCCATATTCCAGGTCTAACATTTCAAGCAAATCCATCTAGAGAATGGCAGGTGGAGTGAAAGTAATAAAACCTGCAAACCACAATGGAGCACAGCCTACAGTGTTCAAAAGATAATCCTCATTTTTCCCCAACTCATTGCCAATATCAGGATCCTTCTGAGAAACAATTAAGCAGTGGAAGAGATGTCAGCAACCCATGGAGACTTAACATCTGCCTGACTGCTTTATTGTAATTACCATGGCAAAGTCAGATCCGCATGACATAAGACCACTTCTACGTTGTCATTCATTTTCATCCCCACCTGCCTAAACTCTAGTGGGGAAACTGTCTCCAAAATTTGCAACTTGGGCGTCCTCCTGGATTCATGGCTATCTTTAGAAGAGCACTTGACGGCCGTGACCGGGGCAATTTTTCATCAGGTTCGCCTGATTCGCCAGTTGCGTCCCTTTCTGGATCGGGACTCCTTATGCACGGTCACTCATGCCCTCGTCACTTCCCGCCTGGACTACTGCAATGCTCTCTAAATGGAGCTCCCCTTGAGGTGCACCCGGAGGCTCCAACTGGTGCAGAGTGCGGCCGCGTGGGTGGTTATGGGAGCGACATGGCGTTCCCATGTAACACCTCTCCTGCTCAAGCTGCACTGGCTCCCGGTGGTCTTCCGGATGCGCTTCAAGGTCTTGGTTACCACCTTTAGAGTGCTCCATGGCTTAGGACTTGGTTACTTACGGGTCCCCCTGCTGCCATCAGTACCCTGCCACCGGCCGGTATGCTCTTATAGAGAGGGGCTCCTTCGGGTGCCGTCGGCCAAATAATGTCGACTGGCGGCCCCCAGGGGGAGAGCCTTCTCTGTGGGGGCACCTACTATCTGGAATGAGCTCCCCCTGGAGATATGGAGGATCTCGGATCTACGCACCTTCCGCCGCGCTCTCAAGACCTTTTTATTCCATCAGGCTGGCCTGGCCTAACTGTTTCCCTTTCCCCCCTTTTTAAAACGTAAATTTTAATTCATTTTTAATTTATTGGGGTGTTTTAAATCTATCTTCGGCCAAATTGTTTAATTCAATTTTATTCAGTTTTAAATTTTGTATTTATGTTTTTTATTCTGTGGCTGTTCACCACCCTGAGTCCTTCGGGAGTAGGGCAGTATACAAATCAAATAAAACTAAACTAAACTAAACTCCAAGGTCCCTTCCAGCTCTATTCTGATTCAGAAATGGAAATATAGGGTCTCCTGATGATTCAAGGGGCTGGACTAGAAGACCTCCAAGGTCCCTTCCAGCTCTATTCTAATTCTAATGTAACAAGGTTACTCCATTGTGATTGTAAGTTGAAAACTATCCATATCACCATTCCTTAGCCAGCAGGCTAGACAAGCGTACAAGACAATGAAGACAACTTGAAGGTACATGATGGAGCTACCATCACCATAAGATGTTCCCTGCCTGCCTTCATCTCAGTTCTTGGTCTACTGAAACGCTTAGTCCTAGTTGTTTTTCATGCCCGTTCTTTCTCCTCCTGCGATCCAGGGAACTCCTTTAGCTGTTTTTCACTTGAAGCATCTGCTTCGAATTACTTTCATGCCAGACGGATATGGTGGGTGTTGTTCTCTTTTCTAAGGAGGAATCTTCCAAATTAGGTGAAAGAGAAATTGACACTTGTCTGAAAGAAGAAGAAGAAAAAAAAAAAGAAAGAGAGGGAAAGGTTTGGAAAGGAGAAGCAATCTTAAGTGGGGATTATTTAGCAGAGGGAGCCAACGTTCACAACAATTAATGATAATTAAGCCTGATAATTTTTCTAACGTATCATGTAGCCTTGTTACAGTGGTGAAATCCACATTTTTTTTACTACCAGTTCTGTGGGCGTGGTTTGGTGGGCGTGGCAGGGGAAGGACACTGCAAAGTCCCCATTCCCTCCCCACTCCTAGGGGAAGGATACTGCAAAATCCCCATTCCCTCCCCACTCCTGGGGGAAGGATACTGCAAAATCCCCATTCCCACCCCACTCCTGGGGGAAGGATATTGCAAAATCCCCATTCCCTCCCCACTCCTGGGGGAAGGATATTGCAAAATCTCCATTCCCACCCCATTCTGGGACCAGCCAGAGTCTGGTATTTGCCGGTTCTCTGAACTACTCAAAATTTCCACTACCGGTTCTCCAGAACCTTTCAGAACTAGCTGGATTTCACCCCGGCTAGAACCCCTCTTTTTTGTAGCAGCCCCTCAAATACTATTATGTCCCCCTAGTCCTTCTTTTTCTCTAGACTAGCCATACCCAAATCCTGCAACCTTTCTTCATATGTTTTAGTCTCCAGGCCTTTAATCATCTTCATTGCTCTTCTCTGCACTTTTTCCCAAAGTCTCAACATCTTTTTTGTAATGTGGTGACCAAAACTGGAGGCAGGATTCCAGGTGTGGCCTTACTAAAGGCTTTATAAGGTGGTACTAATACTTCACCTGATTTTGATTCTATGCCTCTGTTTACACAACCAAGGATTCTCTTAGCTTTTTTTTTGAGCTGTTATGAAAGATATTAAAGTTATAGTTATTAAGGTCTGTTAACAATAAATAACACTGTGTTCATTTTGACTGTGTCATGCTGGGATTCTGGAGGCAGGGACTGTTCGGTCCTGGGAGTCATCCTTTGATTGACAGCCCAACATGGGTCAGTCCTGACCTACGTTTTGTGCCTCCTCCGATTTTTCTCAGCTCTCTCTGTCAAAGCTTGCTTGCAGGATCCCCTCCGTCTCCTTCCCACTCCCCGCAGCAAAGAATTTGCATCACTTTGTAGCGTGATTCCCCTTCCACACACCCCCACAAGTGTACACACACACACACACACACATTCCTCTCCCTGCTCTTATTACCAGGCAAAACTCCCTAACAAGCGGGGCCCTTTTTTGCTTGACTGCTGCTGCCAAGGATTGAGTGGGTGGCAAGCAAAGTGTGGGGGGAAAAATGTGTTACTAGTTTATTTCTGTGCTTGAGGTTTTGTGCAGGAGGAGTGGAGTTGTCACCGCAGGGGTGGGGAGCTGTGGCTCAGTGGCACCCCTATCCGCCCACAGCATGCTACCTCCCCTCTTGGGGGGGGGAGCTTGCTTTTTTGAGACACAGAAATGTGTTGCAAAAATGCTGCAAGAGGAAAAAGGAGCTAGACTTCTTCCAAATGTCTTCTCTGCTCTGTGTCTTTTTCTCTTGCCAACTTCACATTCCTCCGGTCACTTTGGCAGCACTGAAGGATTCCTTCTCCCAACTGACCCTTTGCTTAAACAGAGCCATAGAATCAAAATCAGGTGAAGTATATGTTGTGGCTCCGTTACCTGAGCCTGTGTTATTGGCAGGAGAGGACTCCGAGAGTGAAGGAGAGGAGTTGGCAAGGCCTCCCTCTCCAGGACCCTCTTCTCTGGCAATGCCTTCGGTGTCCGCCAAAGGGTAAGAGATAGGGCCAGGGCCAAGCATGTCCACGCAGCCACAGGTGGACAGTGATGAGAGTAATGAGTCTTGGCTGGGTCCTCGACAGTGTCACAGAGATAAGTGCGCGCAACAGAAGAAAAGGCGTGCCTGAGATTAGGCTGAGTCACTGGACCACACCCCACAGCGTATAAAAGGGAGCGTGGTGGCCAGTCAAACCTTGTGACGAACAAAGCTGAAAGCTTCCACGCCATTCTGCATTGCCGGACTTTTGCTATAGACTTTGCTGGATTATCTTTGGACTTGATTAACTCTGTAATTATTGAGCTGTTTCCTTTGATGTACCAGGCGTGGGGAGAAGTTATCTCTCCTCTTCGTAAGTAATAAACTCTTGGCAGGCAGCCACTAGGTTATTGCCAAGTTCTGTTATCATAAGGAAAAGGATTTTGTCGGCTGGTTTAGTCTTTAACTCTTGAACGTCTGTTGGTGTGTGTGTGTGTGGGACGGGTTCAGAACAGTATTAGTACCGATTTATAAAACTTTAGTAAGGCCACACCTGGAATACTGCAACCAATTTTGGTCACCGCACTGCAAAAAATATTGAGATTTTTGGAAAAGGGGCAGAGAAGAACAACTAGGATGATTAAAAGGCCTGGAGACAAAAAAAACATATGAAGAACAGTTGCAGGAATTGGGTATCTGGAGAAAAGCCTAGTCTATAGAAAAGTCTAGATTAGTCTATAGAAAAGAAGATAGCAGATTAAGATTAACAAATGCAAGATGCAGTATGATAAACCAAATTGAAGCTGTAGTATGATGATATGTAATGTTATTTAGAAACTGTAGATATATGGGGGTTGAATCAACCTCAGTCATATGTATGTGATTGTGTTTCGTTATAGTCTTTATTCTGTTTTATGTTTCTAATTTATAATAAAATTTTATTAAAAAAAAAAGAAAGAGAAGAAGATAGCAGTGTTCCTGTATTTGAGGGGCTGCCACAGAGAAGAGGGGGTCAAATTGTTTTGCAAAGCACCAGAAGGCAAGACAAGAAACAATGGATGGAAACTAACTAAGGAGGGAGGGAGGGAAGGAGGATTCAAAGGAAGGAGAGAAGAGAGAGAAAGAAGAGGGAGGGAAGAAGAAAGGAAGGAAGGAATAGAAGGAAGGAGAGAAGAGAAAGGAGGGAGGGGAGAATGAATGAATGAATGAATAAAGGAAGGAAGAAAGGAAGGAAGGAAAGAGTTTCCCTTGTGCTATATTCTTGTCCTGGAAACTTTTGAAATGTTTTGTGCACCTTGTGCCAAAATCATCCCTAACCACTTGAGGAAAATCAGATCCAGAGTCAAACATCTTGATGATTCTGTTTTATTCTTATAGACCCGCGATGGCGAACCTAGGGAATGTGTGCCACAGGTGGCACGTAGAGCCATATCTGTGGGCACACGAGCACTGCCCGTGTGTGCCGGCTGGCTGATTTTTGGGCCTTCCGGGCCCACCAGAAGTCGGGAAATGGGCCGTTTCTGGCCTCCAGAAGGCCTCTGGGGAGTGGGGAAGGCTGTTTTCGCCCTCCCCAGCCTCCTAGAAGGCCTCTGGAGCCTGGGGAGGGCAAAAAATGGGCCTACCGGGTCCACATGCCATCATGTGCCAAAAGGGGGAGCGCAGGGGGTGGGGCTCATTGAATTATGGGTGTGGGCACGCGCACACACAACCCCCTCCCCCACTCCGCCCGCTTTTGACACCCATCACTGTTATAGACTAATAACACTAAGACAAAGCAACCATTTCTTTCTCGTACTTCCTTCAATTTCTGGAAATTATTCTCTCATCTAAGTCCCTCCCTTAATGGCTTGGTCAGACCAAGGTCAGTTCTAAATGTCTTTAGCAAGATACCTGGCCATCTGTTCACATCCTCTCAAATTCTGATGAAACCAGAATTCTGGCTGAAGACGTTCCCTGCTGTGGGTGGAGGCACCAGTTCTCCGCCCCAAAGTCTTGACACCCTTGATTATTTATTTATTTATTTATTTATTTATTTATTTCATTTATATCATCAAATTTATATGCCGCCCTTCTCCCATAGGACTCGGGGCGGCTCACAGAATAAAAACAGCATAACAATAAAACAGTGCTAAAACAAACCAATTTAAAATCCCCAGACAATTAAAACCTCGCAGCAGATCAGGGAATTTGCTGAAAAACGCTATGTCTTCAGGTCGGCATGGAAAGTGCAGAGGTTGGGGGCCGTCTGGAGCCCGGTGGGTAACCCATTCCAGAGGGTCGGTGCGACCACAGAGAACGCCCACATCCTGGGGGCCTCCAGCCGACATTGTCTGGCCGATGGCACTCAGAGGAGGACAGTCCTATGTGAGTGCACTGGGCGGTGGGAGGCTGGTAGGAAGTGGTCTTTCAAGTACCCCAGGCCCATGCCATGAAGGGCTTTATAGGTAAGTACCAGCACCTTGAAGCAGATCTGAAGAACCACCGGCAACCAGTGCATCTCACACAGGAGAGGTGTTACACGGGAGTAATGGGAAGCTCCCATAACAACCCGTGTGGCTGCATTATGGACCAGCTGGAGCCTCCGGGTACACCCCAAGGGTAGCCCCATGTAGAGGGCATTGCAGTAATCCAACTGAGAAATAAGGAGAGCATGAGTGACTGTAGGGAGGAGGAAGACTTCCTGAAAGGAAGGTTGGAACAGGTTTCCATCAAATAGGACATTTAGTAAGTGGGCACGCTAAGGGAAATCTCACCCACTGTCATTTTCAGAGGAATTCTCAGCTGCCTGATTCCGTTAAAAGCTGCCATACCATAAAAGGACATAGAATCTCTGTTCAGCACCGCGGAGAGCGACTGCGAGATTCAGATGCTCCTTGGCAAGGAAGCGGAAATTTATTTAAGGCATTTCTCTTCGGGATGACACAGTTCTTACAGATGGTGCCTGAGAGACAAATGTTTCCTGCTTTGTGGTATGTGTGTGTGTGTGAGTACATGTGTTTGTGTGTTGCCCCTCACCCCAGAGCAGGAGCATTTCAATGTTGCATTGCCGCAGGGAGGAAGAGGCAAGCGGCCACAACTGGAAATCCATCCAGACTGTTTTATTTCATCTATTTGGCATGTAGCAAATCTTTGGAGGTCATGCAATCATGGATATACAGGTAGTCCTTGACATACGGCCACAGCGGAGCCCAACATTTATGTCGCTCAACCTGACATTTGTTAAGTGGCTTTCATGACCTTTCTTGACACGGTTGTTAAGGGAATCTGGCTTCCCCATTGACTTTACCCATCAGAAGGTCCCAAAAGGGGATCACGTGAGCCTGGACACTGCAACGGTCATAAATATGAGTCATTTGGCAAGTGTCTGAAGTTTGATCATGTAACGATGGGGACCATGCTGCCTGACTAGGTGGCTCAGTGGCTAAGACACTGAGCTTGTTGATCAGAAAGGTCAGCAGTTCAGCAGTTCCAATCCCTAGTACAGGTCATAAGTCACTTTTTTTCAGTGATGATGTAACTTTGAATGATCACTAAATGAACTGTTGTAAGTCAAGGACTTATCTCTACAGCTGTAAGTTTAAATAAAGCATCAGCAATATATATGTATATGTATATGTATATGTATATGTATATGTATATGTACTGTATATGTATATGTATATGTGTGTGTGTATATGTATATATATGTGTGTGTGTGTGTATACATAAAGAGTATATATAAATATGGAGAGAGAGAAGGAGAGAGAGAGAGAGAGACAAAGAAAGACATACAGACAGACAGAGACAAAGAAGAAACCAGAGAGACAGAGAAAGAGAGAGACAGAAAAGGAGAGAGAGGAGACAGAGAGAGAGAGAAACTGAGAAAGACAGAGAGAGAGACAGAAAGAGACTAGAGGAGAGAGAGAGAGAGAAAGAGAGAGAGAGAAATACAGAGAAAGAGAGAAAGAGAGGGAGACAGAGAGAGGCAGAGGCAGAGAGAGAGAGAGAGAGAGGAAGGGAGGGAGAGAGGGAGGAACGGAGGGAGAAGGGAAGAGAAAGAGAGAAGGAGAGAGACACAGAGAAAGACACAGAGAGAGGGAGGGACAGAGAGACAGACAGAGACAGAAAGAGACCAGAGAGAGAGAGACAGAGAGAGAGAGAGAGGAAGGGAGGGAGAGAGGGAGGAACGGAGGGAGAAGGGAAGAGAAGCTTAACTCCCCCCACCCCCTTTGCCTTTCCCTTAATCTACTTAGTACATCTTGGCTGAGCTGGGGAGCTACATATGGCCTGCTTGGTTAAAGCCTGCATGAAGAACTCCCAGGAAGCAGCAGATGCTGAGAAACACGCTGATGACTTGGAGAAGGAAAGTGACAGCAATTAGCAGAACACCAATTAGCCTGTGAAAGGAAGAAGGCATCAAAAATGAAGCCACTCTACCTAAATTCCCTTTGGTGTAAGGGGAGGGGGGGGTGTAGGAAAAATGCATCAGGTTTTCAAGGTTCTGTTACTCTAGAGTAGCAAAATAGAATTCCAGGAATTTTTTTTGCAGCATCTGTTTCCTGGCCTGCCCTACCTGAAGGGCTAACATGGGGTTCAAGCTACCTATGGAAGTCCCAAGCCATCTAAGAAGAAGGCCATGGCAATCACTTCTGTAGAATAACACCATTGGAAGAGATCTTGAAGGCCTTCTCATCCAACTGCCTGCTCAATCCCCTCTAACATTTCAGACAAATGGTTGTCCAATCTCTTCTTAAAAACTTTCCAATGTTGGAGCACCCACATGTTCCACTGGTTAATTGTTCTGTCAGGAAATTTCTCCTTAGTTCTCGGTTGCTTCTTTCCTTGATTAGTTTCCACCCATTGCTTCTTGTCCTGCCCTCAGGTGCTTTGGAGAATAGCTTGACTCCCTCTTCTTTGTGGCAACCCCTGAGATATTGGAATGCTGCTATCATGTCTCCCCTAGTCATTCTTTTCATTAAACTAGACATACCAAATTCCTGCAACCATTCTTCCTATGTTTTAGCCTCCAATCCCCTAATCATCCTTGTTGTTCTTCTCTGCACTCTTTCTAAATCGGATCTCTCCTTGATCAGTTTCCATCCAGTGCTTCTTGTCATGCCTTCAGATGCTTTGGAGAATAAGCTGACTCCCTCCTCGTGGTGTCGGCCTCTCAAATATTAGGAGAATGCTATCATGTCCTTCTCTTCGTTACATGAGACATACCTAGTTCCCTTAACGATTCGTTGTACAGTTTAACCTCCAGTCCCCTAATCATCCTTGTTGCTTTTCTCTGCACTCTTTCGAGATTGGATCTCTCCTTGATCAGTTTCCATCCAGTACTTCTTGAGCTGCCTTCAGGTGCCTTGGAGAATAGGTTGAGCCCCTCTTCTTTGTGGTAGCCCCTAAAATATTGTGTTGTTGTTGGTGCAGTAGTTAAACTACAATATTGCAACTAACTCTACCACAACCAGGAGTTCCATCCAGCTCAAGGTTGACTCAGTCTTCCATCCTTCCGAGGTGGGTAAAATGAGGACCCAGATTGTTGGGGGCAATATGATGACTCTGTCAACTGCTTAGAGAGGGCTGGGAAGCACTGGGAAGTGGTATGTACGTAAGTCTAAGGGCTATTGCTATTGTTAAGACTGCATTCATGTCTCCCCTAGTCCTTCTTTTCATTAAACTAGACTTACCCAATTCCTGCAACTTCATGTTTTAGCCTCCAGCCCCCCAATCATCTTTGTTGCTCTTCTATATACTATTTCTAGACTCTCAATATATATATATATATATAAATTTTTTACATCATGGCAAGGAGTTAGCCAGTGCAGATCTTTAAAAAAGCCCTACCTTTTTCAGATAAATCATTTAAATATGAGCCAGCCGTGTGCAGCAGCTGCCAAAAAAGCCAACACAGTTCTAGGCTGCATTAACAGAGGGATAGAATCAAGATCACATGAAGTGTTAATACCACTTTATAATGCCTTGGTAAAACCACACTTGTAATACTGCATCCAATTTTGGTTGTCATGATATAAAAAAAGGATTTTAAGATTATAGAAAGAGTGCAGAGAAGAGCAACCAAGAGGATTAGGGGACTGGAGGCTAAAACATATGAAGAACGGTTGCAAGAACTGGGTATGTCTAGTCTAATGAAGAGAAGGACCAGGGGAGACATGATAGCAGTGTTCCGATATCTCAGGGGCTGCCCCAAAGAAGAGGGAGTCAAGCTATTCTCCAAAGCACCTGAGGGCAGGACAAGAAGCAATGGGTGGAAACTAATCAAGGAGAGAAGCAACTTAGAAATAAGGAGAAATTTTCTGACCGTTAGAACAATTAATAAGTGGAACAACTTGCCTGCAGAAGTTGTGAATGCTCCAACACTGGAAGTTTTTAAGATGTTGAATAACCATTTGTATGAAGTGGTGTAGGGTTTCCTGCCTAAGCAGGGAGTTGGACTAGAAGACCTCCAAGGCCCCTCCAACTCTTTTATTCTATTCTATATCTAAAGTAGAAATTGATTAGTCACCAGTCTCAATGAGGTTTCCATTTCATTGAGGTTTCTACTGTGAGCGATACTTCTGTGGAATGATCCTCTCCTGAAATTCTTAGGGCATCTCCTATAAAATACATGTTGGACAGCAATAAAAGATCTCTGTTTTCACCCAGACCTTCTCAGTATGAATTTTGCATGAAGGGTTTTGCTGACGCTTGGCTCTCTGCTCTGCTTTTAAATAAATATTTTATCTTGTTTTCATGCAGGCGATTTATCTTTTGATCGTAAATCGCACCAAGGGGCCTGTGTGAATGGCAAAGGGTTTGTAAATATGTTAAATGATTGCAGGAACTGATGAAGAATTAATATCTCAGTTGTAATAGCTTGACAGACAGGGTGGGGAGTAGAGATGAGCAGTAGAACGGCTGAAGGGGAAAGGCCTTTGAATGAAGGATACAGATTAACAGAATTGGAAGGGACCTTGTAGGTCATCTAGTCCAACCCCCCCGCCCAAGCAGGAAACCCTACACTGTTTCTGACAGATGGCAGTCCAGTCTCTTCTTGAAAGCCTCCAGTGATGAAGCTCCCACAACTTCCGAAGGCAACTTCTGTTCCACTGGTTGATTGTTCTCACTGTCAGAAAATTCCTCCTTATTTCCAGGTTGAATCTCTCCTTGGTCAGTTTCCATCCATTATTCCTTGTTTGGCCTTCAGGTGCTTTGGAGAACAGGTTGACCCCCTCCTCTCTGTGGCAGCCCCTCAAATATTGGAAGACTGCCATCGTGTCTCCCCTGGTCCTTCTCTTCTCTTCACTAGACTAGCCATGCCCAGTTCCTGAAACCGTTCATCGTATGTTTTAGCCTCCAGTCCCCTAATCATCTTTCTTGCTGTTCTCTGCACTCTTTCTAGAGTCACAACATCTTTTTTAATAGTGTTTTAACAGTATTTAACAGATTAACAGAGTTGGAAGGGACCTTATAGGTCATCTAGTCCAGCCCCCCGCTCAGGAGACCCAATACCATTTCTGACAAATAGCAGTCCAATCTTTTCTTGAAAGTCTCAAGTGATGATGCATCCAGTTTTGGTCACCACACTGTGACCAAAACTGGATGCAGTATTCTAAGTGTGGTCTTACTAGGGCTTTATAGAATGGTATTTGTCAAGTATTTGCAAGCCATTGGCACATGTGTCATATAGACGCCAGTGGAGGCTGAGAGTGTCTCCACCCCTATGTGGAAAGGAGGGGCTTACCCTGAGTATAAAACCCCCTCCAACCTTTTCCACCTTGCTCTCTCCATCTCTCTCTTTTCATGTTTGTTCCTCATGAGACTTATCTCTGTTGTACATAGTTAATATGATTTATCATATGAATAAATACGTTTAAGACATTTATTTATGCATCTGCCTCTGAACTCTTCTATGCTCCTGGGTGTTTCTACAATCCCAGTTCCACAGTATTAGTACCTCCCTTGATCTTGATTGTATCCTTCTGTTGATGCAATTTAGGATTGCATCGGCTTTTTGGGCTGCTGCCACACACTGCTGCCTCGTATTTAAGGAATATTAGAGGTAAAGAGACAAATGACCTCACCACTTGTTGGAATATTGATGGAGTTTTAATCACATTGGCAAAATGTATAATGAAAAGAAAAACAAACTTGCTCCTCCACCTGTAGCCAACACAACTATCAGATCCAAAGTCGCAGCATTGGTCTCCCACCAGGGGTGGGTTCTAAACTTTTTTACTACCGGTTCTGTGGGCGTGGCTTATTTTGTGCTTGTGGCTTGGAGGTCATGTGACTAGGTGGGCGTGACTAGCTGGTCAGAGTCATTTCTGGAAGGTCCTCGCACTTACGACCAGTCCTCGCACTTACGACCCGACCCATTTGTTTTCTTTTAACAGTGATCAGCTGTAGGGCGGCCCTTTGAAGCCCCCCGGCAAGAGTTTAAACAGTTTTTTTTTCCCTCTAGCCATCAGCTGGGACTCAGGAGGCAGCAATAGATTGGGGGTGGGGCCAAATAAAAGGTAAGAATAACATGGGGGGTGGGAGGTGGGAGGGGGGGGAGAACCGGTTCGGTGATGTCATATCGTCACCGCTACCGGCTCGGCCGAACCGGACCGAACTGGGAGGAACCCACCACGGTCTCCCACTATGTCCTTCACCCCACCTCCAGTTGCTAAAATGCTACCTTTGTCCACCCAAAGGTCAGACAGATCCACTCACTCTAAATTAGGTCCACTAAGCCAGTTTCCAGGCGTCTGAATTGTGCTCATGTGACCATGGGGAAGGTTGTAAGTGTGAAAAAATGGTCATAAATCACTTTTTTTCCCGTGTCATCCAAGCAGTCACTAAATGAACTGTGATAAACCTACTTGTATTTGAGAAGAAGAGATACTAATCCCTGAATCCTGTTTACCCCCCCCCCCCCAAAAAAAACCATTTTTATATAACATGCGATCGTGCAAGAAATTATCTGTTTTATGGCTTAATGCCACGGCCTGATTCACACAAGATGCTGTAATTAAGGTTACATAATCCTATTTTAGACAGGAATGCCATGGGAGCCCAGCTCCCGAGATTTCAGAAGGATGGTTAGCCTGACATTCCCTTTATTTGGGGCTGAGGGTAAAGTCCAGATATCATCAGTTCCTCGTGTGTTTTAGAGTCTCCTCCATCATCAGGGACACTAGATGGAGAACATCAAGGCCTTCCAGAATTACATTATAACAAATCTTGGAACACGAAGTCTAGGAACACAGAACACAGCTTGTGAACTGGTAGTGGAAATTTTGAGTAGTTCAGAAAACCGGTAAATACCACCTCTGCCTGGCCCCACCCCCAATCTATTCGCTGCCTCCCAACTCCCAGCCAGTGGTGGGTTCCTCTTGGTTCGGCCCGGTTCGGCTAAGCCAGTAGCGGTGACGATATGACGTCACCAAACCGGTTCTCTTTGTTCGGGAGCTGGGCCCTCCTCCCCCCCACATTATTCTTACCTTTTATTTGCCACCCCCCCCAATCTATTTGCTGCCTCCCAACTCCCAGCCAGTGATGGGTTCCTCCTGGTTTGGTCCGGTTCAGCCGAGCCGGTAGCGGTGATGATACGATGTCACCGAACCAGTTCTCTTTGTTCGGGAGCTGGGCCCTCCCCCCCTTTTATTCTTACCTTTTATTTGGCCCCGCCCCAAATCTATTCACTGCCTCTGAGTCCCAGCTGATCGGCTAGAAGGAAAAAAAACTGTTTAAACTCTTGCCGCGGGGCTTCAAAGGGCCGCCCTACAGCTGATCAGTGTTAAAAGGCAGTGTGGTGATAGATCAGTGTGCTTGAAAAACAAATGGGTAGACCGGTGCCTCCAAAAACAAATGGGTAGACCAGAACGCTCCAAGAACAAATGGGTAGACTGATGCAGTTCTGCAAGCAGTTAAAAGCCTGGTAGACCAATACCTCTGCTTTTAATCTGTGTTTTGGCCAAAATATTTAATAATTTTAAGGGATTTTTTAATATTTGTATTATCTGTATTTTATCTTGGCTGTTCACCGCCCTGAGTCCTGCGGGAGTAGGGCGGTATAGAAATTTGATTGATAAATAAACAAATAAATAAATAAATAAATAAATCCTAATGGATTGTCACATGACCATCAAACCACACCCACTAAATAAGCCACACCCACAGAACCGGTAGTAAAAAAATTTAGAACCCACTCCTGCTCCCAGCTGATTGGCTAGAAGGAAAAAATCAGGGCTTATTTGACAAAGAAGAGGGGGAAAAAAAGATACCGTAAGCTTTAAATTGAGAAGCCAAGAAGCCTCCCAACTGATCGGCTAGAACCGATCCGCTCCTTGTAAACCGCTCGGTGGTGGTAGATTGGCAATTGAGGCCAAGCTGCCTGAAAACGGTTTCCAATGCTCTCGGTGGTGGCAGAGAGGCAAAAAAACTGTTTAAACTCTTGCCGCGGTGCTTCAAAGGGACGCCCTACAGCTGATCAGCAGTAAAAGGCAGTGTGGTGGTAGACCGGAACGCTCCAAAAACAAATGGGTAGACTGGAACACTCCAAGAATAAATGAGTAGACCGGTACAGCTCTGCAAGAAGTTAAAAGCCTGGTAGACCAGTACCTCTGCTAAATCCTAAAGACTTGTTTGCCACATGACCATCAAACCACGCCCACAAAATAAGCCACACCCACAGAACCGATAGTAAAAAAATTTAGAACTTGGCTGGAACACAGCCAAGTGATTTTCAATATAATAGATGACAAAAAAAAAAAATTACTAATTCGCTGTCAAGAGATTCCATGTTCCCCTGTTTCCATTTTCTTCTAAATCCCTTTTCAGAATATGTCCTGTAGTCCCAAAGGTGCTTTTTCTTCAAGAGGCAACTAGACTTTCTGGTTTTTCTTTGAAGACGTTTCACTTCTCCTCCAAGAAGCTTCTTCAGCTCTGACTGAATAGAGATAAATCCTTCCTTTTCCCACCATCCAGTCAGAACTGAAGAAGCTTCTTGGAAGAGAAGCAAAACGTCTTCAAAGAAAAACCAGAAAGTCCAGTTGCCTCTTGAAAAAAGCACCTTTGGGACAACCATGACCTGGAGGACTGACAATCTCCATAGATATGTCCTGATAGGGTTTGCTTAGCTAACTACACAAGAAAGGTTCATAGAACATAGTAAGTCAAAAAAATACATAAAGAAACCAATATTTAACATTAATCAAACCAAGCATTGTGGAAAGGTGGAAGGAAGGAGGAGGAGGTGAAGATTACAGTTGCATTTATTAGAATTATAACATTATTATTATTATTATTATTATTATTATTATTATTATTATTATTACTATTATTATTAGTTAATCTTTAGTGAGATTCACAGCCTTTGAGGCTGGTTAATAGCTCAGCAGCTCGAGTCCTAACCAAGGACCTAGGAACTGTTAAGGTATCGTCGGAGGATGTAAGCTGTTCCGAGTAAGGTGGTTTTTTGTAGAGTCAAAATGTTCAAGTCCGGCAAATTTAGAATTTCTAAATAGCGGGGTAGCCCTTTGGGTATTGCCCCAAGGGCTCCAATTACAATCGGGACAACACACAATTTCTTTTTCCACAGCCGCTCAACTTCAATTTGCAAGTCTCGGTACTTTGTGATTTTTTCTTGCTGCTTATCTTCAATTCGTGCATCACCAGGTATTGCAATCTCAATGAACCATCCTTTTTTCTTTTCAACTATTGTTATGTCAGGTGTGTTGTGGACCAAGTGCCTGTCAGTCTGAGTCCTAAAGTCCCACAAGATCTTGAGTTTCTCATTCTCTAAAACTTTCTCAACCTGATGTTCCCAGTGGTTTTTGCTGTACTCAAATCCAAACTTCTGGCACAATTTTCAGTGAAATTATTATTATTATTATTATTATTATTATTATTATTATTATTATTATTATTATTATTATTATTATTTCTATGCCGCCCACTCTCCGAGGACTCTGGGCGGCTTACACCAAAGACAGTATACTAAATAGCATATTGCCCCCAACAATCTGGGTCCTCATTACAGAATAGCAGAGTTGGGAGGGACCTTGGAGGTCTTCTAGTCCAATCCTATACCCTCTCAGAAAAATGGTTGTCCAATCTCCTCTTAAAAACCTCCAGTGTTGGAGCATTCACAGCTTCTGGAGGCAAGTCGTTCCACTGATTTAATTGTTCTAAATGTCAAGAAAATTCTCCTTAGTTCTAGGTTGCTTCTCTCCTTGATAAGCCTCCATCAGGTGCTTGGAGAATAGGTCAACCCCTTGTTCTCAAATATTGGAAGACTGCTATCATGTCATCCCTGGTCCTTCTCTATGTCAGACTAGTGATACCCAGTTCCTGCAACCATTCTTTATATGCTTTAACCTCCAGTCCCCTAATCATCTTTGTTCATTCTACTGGAGTCTCAGCATCTTTTTTGTATAGTAGTGACCAAAACTGGATGCAATATTCCAAGCGTGGTCTTACCAAAGCATTATAAAGCAGTACTAATACTTCATGTGATCATGATACGTGTGATAGTGAAGAGAAGGACCAGGGGAGACACGATAGCAGTTCCAATATTTGAGGGGCTGCCACAGAGAGGAGGAAGGGGGTCAAGCTATTTTCCAAAGCACCTGAAGGCCAGACAAGGAATAATGGATGGAAACTGACGAAGGAGAGATTCAACCTGGAAATAAGGAGAATTTTTTTGCCAGTGGGAACAATCAACCCATGGAACAGAAGTTGCCTTTGGAAGTGGTGAGAGCTTCATCACTGGAGGCTTTCAAGAAGAGACTGGACTGCCATCTGTCAGAAATGGTGTAGGGTCTCCTGCTTGATTAGGGGGTTGGACTAGATGATCTACAAGATCCCTTAACTCTTGTTATTCTGCATTCTGATACTATCACTCTGTTGACACAACCTAGGACTCCATTAGCCTTTTTGGCAGCTGCAGGCACACTCCTGGCTTATATTTAAGTGATTGTCCACTAGGACTCCTAGATGCCTCTCCTAGTTACTGCTGCTGTGCCAGGTAACTATCTGTGAATGTACATTTGTTTTTTCTTGCCTACGTGTACAACCTTACTTTTCTCACCACTGAATTGCATTTTTCTGGATAGGGCCCAGTGTTCAAGTCCACCAAGATACTTCTGGATCTTGAGCCTAGTGTTGACTATTTTCCCCAGCTTGATGTCAAAGAGGGCTTGCTAGCAATATCCAGATGTACACCAACTATCTCCTGTCTACAACAGAGTCCTTTCAGCAGTCACCAGGAGACAGTGAGTTATAGTCCCGTCTTGTGAATGAAAGCCAGTTTGGTGTCTTTCGACCAATCACCAGGAGATGCTGAGTTCTAATCCTGCCTTAAATGTGAGAGCCAGCTAGATGAAGCCAGGAGAGGGTGAGTTCTAGTCCTGCCTTAGACTTGAAAGACAGCTAGATGATTGTACCAATCACTTGGAGAGGGTGAATTGTAGTCATTTGCACTACTCAGGTGACTCTGAGGTCACAGATATGCCTCCAAGCAGCCTTAACGACTCTCAGGAAGAGTGCCAATGACCAGATGACTGCAAGGAGTATAAATTCTTCCATCCTCCACCATGCAGTCAGAACTGAAGAAGCTTCTTGGATGAAAAGCAAAATGTCTTCAAGTCCGGTTGCCTTTTGAAAGAAGCACCTTTGAGACAACCATGGTAAGAGCTTGGTGGCGTAGCAGACTAAAGTACTGTTAAGTAGCACCAGCTGCCTGCAATTACTGCAAGTTCAATTCTCACTAGGCTCAAGGTTGACTCAGCCTTCCATCCTTCCGAGGTAGGTAAAATAAGGACCCGGTTTGTGGGGGCAATAAGCTGACTTTGTATAAAAAAGAACACCGCTTAAGGGGGTCCGAAAGCCCTACTAAGCAGGTATATACAAAAGTATGAAGGCTGTTGCTTAACACATTGTAAGCCTTCCTGAGTCTCCGGAAAAGGGCGGCATATAAATCGAACCAATAAATAAATAAATAAATGACTTGGATGACTGAGAATCTCCATAGACCTACAGACAAACAAGCATTTCTTAAATACGAGGTTACATGAGGTTATGGTCAGTTGCTCTGTCATTTAGAAACAAAATGCATAGGACTTTTTGGTCAGTTTGATCTCTTTCTGAGAAGACCGCAAACAGGAAGTCTACTATGCTTTCTTATGCACTCGTTTAAAAGGGACTTCAGAGATTTTTATTTTTTTTTAAAGCATTTCATTCTGATAAAGAGCTGAGCAGGGCAGCCCTCTGATTCGTACAGCCAGCCACGTGGTCGAACAATCATTGTAGCAAAATAAACCTTTGAGGTTTTCAAAGGCCAAGAGCTGTGTTCATCAAGGGCAGCCCAAAATCAGAAGCCGTCTTCATGCATCCAATGGCATGAACCGTAGGTCAAGAAAGCTGTGCTTTGGGATAAAATCTGTTTGCTGGGGGGCGGGGGGTGGTGGGAATAAGTGTTACCTAATACCTATTGGGTGTCCTCCTGTGGGGATGTCTTTCTAAAATCCAGTGGCGCCATCTAACGGAGAAGCCAGGATCCTTCTCTGCAGAAGCTCGTCTTCTTCGCGGGAATCTGTCGTCCACAAAAAGAAGGAATATTTTAACTGCCTTCTCCAAAGTTGTGAGGCGACGTTCTGATTTTAAGGAGTCAGTAAAGCAAGGCCATCCTGTTTTCCCACTCTGTTCTCAAAGAAAACCTTCCCTCCCTCCCTCCCTCCTTCTCCTCTACGCAAACCCCACTCTCTTCTAGCACTGATGATGTTACCTGGTTTGGGTAATGTAATGTCTGCAAGAAAACAACCAAGCTCAGAAAGCATCAAGGACCCCACAGTCATTGTCGTCCTCCACCTCCTCCTCCCAATCCTCCTCCTTCCTCCTTCCTCTTTCCTTCCTCCTCCCTTCTCCTCCCTCCTTCCTCCCTCCCCACTTCTCCTCTATGCAAACCCCACTCCTTTCTAGCACTGATGATGTTACCTACTTTGAGTAATGTAATGTCTGCAAGAAAACAAGCAAGCTCAGAAAGCATCAAGGACCCCACAATCCTCCTCCTCCTCCTCCTCCTCCTCCTCCTCCTCCTCCTCCCTCTCTCCCTCCTCCCACCCCTCTTCTCTATGCAAACCCCATTCCCTCCTAGCCAGGGATGAAATTCACTTACCTTCCCTACTGGTTTGTAAATGTGTGCTCGCTGTGCGTGCGCTCGCTTCACTCGTGCACACCGTCATCCGCACATGCGCAAAGCCTTCTTTGCATCCCAAAAAGCGACGTCATGATGTCCGCAAGGGGTGGGCGGAGCCTCCCGCAGCCCCTGCTACCGGTTCGCCTGAGCCGGATAGAACCAGCTGAATTTCAGCCCTGCTTCTAGCACTGATGATGTTACCTGGTTTGGGTAATGAAACCTCTGCAAGAAAACAACCAAGCTCAGAAAGCATCAAGGACCCCATAGTCGCCGTTGTCTTCTTCTCCTTCTCCTTCTCCTTCTCCTTCTCCTTCTCCTTCTCCTTCTCCTTCTCCTTCTCCTTCTCCTTCTCCTTCTCCTTCTCTTTCTCCTTCTCTTTCTTCTTCTTCTTCTTCCTCCTCCTTCCTCCTCCTCCTCCTCCTCCTCCTCTTCTTCTTCTCCTTCTCCTTCCTCCTCCTCCTTCTTCTTCCTCCTCCTCCTCTTTTTCTTCTTCTTCTTTTTCTTCTTCTTCTCCTTCTCCTCCTCCTCCTCTTCCTCCTCCTTCCTCCTCCTCCTCCTCCTCTTCTTCTTCTTCTCCTTCTTCTTCCTCCTCCTCCTCCTCCTCTTCTTCTTTTTCTTCTTCCTCCTCCTCCTCCTTCTTCTTCCTCCTCCTCTTCTTTTCTTCTTCTTCTTCTTCTTCTTCTTCTTCTTCTTCTTCTTCTTCTTCTTCTTCTTCTTCCTCCTCCTCCTCCTCCTCCTCCTCATCATCATCATCATCATCATCCCTCCTCCCTCCCTTTTCTCCTCTATGCAAACCCCATTCCCTTCTAGCACTGATGATGTTACCTAGTTGGGTCATGAAATGTCTGCAAGAAAGCCACCGAACTCAGAAAGCACCAAAAACCTCACAGGCCTCCCCTGCCTCCTCCTCCTCATCATCATCATCCTTGCCACAGTCATTAAATGAATCACTGCAGTCGTTCAATTAGTAACATGGTTGTTAAGCGAATCTGGCTTCCCCATTGACTTTGCTTGTCAGAAGGTCACAAAAGGAGATCACATGACCCCGGGACACTGCAACCGTCATAAGTACATACCAGTTTCCAAGAGTTCGAATTTGGATCACATGACCATGCGGTCAGGGCTGCAACGGTTGTAAGTGTGAAAAATGGTCATGTCACTTTTTTTGTGCTGTTGTAACTTGGAATGGTGAACCGTTATAAGTTAAGGGCTACCTATAAAATGTTTCACCTTCTGCCGATTGTTCAAAGCCGATGCTTTAATTCAACTTTGGAAAAAGTGCAAAGAAGAGCAACTAAGATGATTAAAGACCTGGAAACAAAATCCTATGAAGAATAATTGCAGAATTGGGGTATATTGGCCAATCCAGAGAAAATAAAGACTAGGGAGGGACATGATAGCAGTATTCCAGTATTTGAGGGGCTGCCACAAAGAGGAGGGGGATCAATTTATTTTCTAAACCACCACAAGGCAGGACAAGAATATACAATATACCAATTTCGTTGTATACATGATGTACAATGACAATAAAGGCTTTGAACTTCAAAAGAAACAATGGATGGAAACTAATCCAGGAGAGAAGCAACCTGGAATTAAGGAGAAACTTCCTAACAGTGAAGACAATTAACCAGTGGAACAACTTGCCACCAGAAATTGTGGGTGCTCCATCAATGGAGGTTTTCAAGAAGAGACTGGACAATCACTTGTCTGAAATAGTATGGGATCTCCTGCTTGTCCAGGAGGCTGGACTAGAAGACCTCCAAGGTCCCTTCCAGCTCTATTCTGATCGATCGATTGACCTTAAAATACCCCAGAATCATCACGAGGTGCTTTGTTTATTCCTAATTGTTTATTTTGCTAAGCGCGGCCCTGGTGTTTTTTCAACATATGAGCTGGGCGAGCCTCATTGCTCAATTTCCATTTCTTAAACCTTGTTGCCCATTGTGTTAGTTACTTTATCACCCTGACTCAAAAAACAATGCCTCTAATCTCTCATTGTCCCTAATTGCTTTAAGGAGCTGGGAGGTGATAGCACTGAGTTTTAAGAACAATCCATTGACGAAGTGAGTGAACTTAAAAAATTTGTAATGGATGGGAAGAGGCCCCGAAGGGAAATATTGAACAATTTACTACTGCGTGTGAAAACAAAATTTATGCCATCGCTTCCCTTACTCTTCTTAATGTGTCTCTAAACCTGCAATTTACTATTCAGTATAAAATCGCTCAATTTACTTTACTCCGCTGTCGTGAAAAAGAGCCCTTTGAATTCCTATTCTATGGGTGTTATATCAGAGTCCGGATCGTTGCAAAGTTTATTGGGTTCGATTCAGAAAAAACTCCAAAGGGCGAAGGTCCCCAGATGAAGGGCAGAAAGAAGGACTAATAGATATCTGTTTATTTCAATTTTTTTGTACCTTGTTTTTATTATTTTTACAAATAACAAGGTAACAAACATATCTAATACAGCTTTATCCTAATTTCCCCATAACATCAACTCTGTGAGGTGGGTTGGGTTGGGCTGGGAGAGAGGGACTGGCCCAAGGTCATCCAGCAGGCTTCTATGATTAAGGCAGGACTAGAGCCAAGGTGACGCAGTGGTTAGGGTGCAGTACTGCAGCTCCTTCAGCTGACTGCTAGTTCAGCAGATCAGCGGATCAAATCTCACCGGCTCAAGGTTGACTCAGCCTTCCATCCTTCCGAGGTGGGTAAAATGAGAACCCAGATTGTTGGGGGCAATAGGCTATTTAGTCTACTGTCTTTGGTGTAAGCCGCCCAGAGTCCTCGGAGAGAGGGTGGCATAGAAATATGAATAATAAATAATAAATAAACCCACGTTTCCTGGTGATTGGCCCAAAATCACCCAGCTGGCTTTCAAGTCTAAGGTGAGACTAGAACTCACCAACTCCTGGTGATTGTTACAATCACCTAGCTGGCTTTCATTCATAAGACAGGACTAGAACTCACTATCGCCTGGTGATTGGCCCAAACTCTCTCTAAGCAGCTTTCAGGCCTAAGGCAGGACTAGATCTCACCATCGCTTTGTGATTGGTCTGAAGTCACCTAGCCAGCTTTCATGGCTAAGGCAGGACTAAGTCACCACCTCCTGCTTTCTACTCTGGTGCTGTACGTGTCTATGGAGGTTCTCAGTCATCCAGGTCATGGTTGTCCCAAAAGCTGCAACTGGACTTTCTTTTGAAGATGTTTCACTTCTCATCCAGGAAGTTTCTTCTGAAGAAACTGGGTGTCCATTACTGGAAGTTTTTAAGAAGAGACAACCATTTGTCTGAAATGATATAGCAGTCCTCTAATCCAACCTACTGCTTGAGAAGGAGGGTGGATTAGAAGACCTCCAAGGACCCTTCCAACTCTGTTCTGTTATTCTGTTGGCCAACCAACCTGGAATCAGCAATGGAGGATCATCCTGAAAGACATGGCTCAAATTTTGTCTTGTGAAATGGAGAAAGGAAGGACCAGGGGTGGGTTCTAAATTTTTTTTTTTTAATTTGATTTATATGCCGCCCTTCTCCGGAGACTCAGGATGGCTTACAATGCGTTAAGCAATAGCCTTCATACTTTTGTATATTTATACAAAGTCAGCTTATTACCCCCACAAACTGGGTCCTCATTTCACCTACCTTAGAAAGGATGGAAGGCTGAGTCAACCTTGAGCCTGGTAAGATTCGAACCTGCAGAAATATTAACCAGGCAGTTAATAACAGGGTGCATTAAACCACTGTACTACCAATGCTCCCTTTTTACTACCGGTTCTGTGGGCGTGGCTTATTTTGTGGGTGTGGCTTGGAGGTCATGTGTCTAGGTGGGCGTGGCTAGCTGGTCAGAGTCATTTCTGAAAGGTCCTCGCACTTACGACCAGTTGTCGCACTTACGACCCGACTCATTTGTTTGCTTTTAACACTGATCAGCTGTAGGGTGACCCTTTGAAGCCCCGCAGCAAGAGTTTAAACAGTTTTTTTTCCCTCTAGTCATCAGCTGGGACTCAGGAGGCAGCAATAGATTGGGGGTGGGACCAAATAAAAGGTAAGAATAACGTGGGGGGTGGGGGGTGGGAGGGCGGGGGGAGGAGAACCGGTTCGGTGATGTCATATCATCACCGGTACCGGCTCGGCCGAACCGGACTGAACCAGGAGGAATCCACCACTGGTCTGGACTCTTTTAGACATATTTAAATTTCAACATCCTTCTCTGGGAAAGTAACAGCCAAACTGGTGATTACCCCATTCTGAAGAAAAAGTTGTGTGCAATTGGCAGAATGAATAAACGGGTCATGAACTTCTGTACTATTTCAGATGCTTGACAAGTAACTATGTAGGAAATCCACTTCATATATATTGCCAACATATATCATTTCTGTAGGAGCCACGCTGATGTAGGTGGACACTTCCTTTGGTACATAAATCACATTCCGGTATTGCCAACTCATTGGTGACGTGGCTGGATTTTACAGTAACTGAAGCTATGTGCCTCTTGGTTTTTACTCTTCACATGCTGTGTTCTGCCAGATTGTCCAGCCAACACTAATGTAGTAAGTCCAAGAAGATAATGATGGGGTTGAACATGCATATGACAGTAGGTTCCCATTGATCATGTTGTGGCTCTGTTACCTGAGCCTGTGTCATCGGCAGGAGAGGACCCCGAGAGTGAAGGAGAGGAGTTGGCAAGGCCTCCCTCTCCAGGACCCTCCTCTCTGGCAATGCCTTCGGTGTCCGCCAAAGGGCAAGAGATAGGGCTGGGGCCAAGCACGTCCACGCAGCCACAGGTGGACAGTGATGAGGGTAATGAGTCTTGGCTGGATCCACGCCAGCGTCACAGAGATAAGTGCGCGCAACAGAAGAAAAGGCTTGCCCAAGATTAGGCTGAGTCACTGGACCACACCCCACAGGGTATAAAAGGGAGTGAGGTGGCCATTCAGACTCCGTGACGGACAAAACTAACTACTATCGAGTCACATTGCATCTCTGGAAACAACATTATCGGCCTTGGATTTATTTTACAAAATGGACAATTCTTGACTGTGTGTATTTTGTTTATTGAGTAAAAGTTCTTGGCAAGCAGCTGCCAAGCGTCTTATTGGAAGAATTGGTTGTCTGCCAGTTTATTTAACCCCCGGCTGTCTGTTTGTGTGCGTGTGTGGGATGGGGACAGAACAGATCAATGGATGTTAGGTTTTACCAAAAATATTTCATTGAATCTCTTTGGCTCACAAAAGGAAGATAAAGTATGACCATCAATGTGTGGTTCTGAGAATGCAATCGTAGAATCATAGGGCTGGAAAGGACAGAATTAACAGAATAACAGAGATGGAAGGGACCTTGGAGTTCCTCTAGTCCATCCTCCTGCTCAAGCAGGAGGCCCTATACAATTTCAGGCAAACAGCTGTCCAGTCTCTTCTTAAAAACCTCCAGTGATGGAGCACCCACAACCTCAAACTGTTCCACTGGTTGATTGTCTTCACTGTAAGGAAATTTCTCCTTAGTTCTAGGTTGCTTCTCTCCTTGCTTAGTTTTCATCCATTGCTTCTTGTCCTGCCTTCAGGTGCTTTGGAGAATAGGTTGACCCCCTGGGTTTGTAGGAGCCCCTCAAATGTTAGAACACTGCTATCATGTCACCCCTAGTCCGTCTTTTCACTAGACTAGACATATCCAATTCCTGTAATTTGTCAAGTTTCCGAAAGATGCCCTAATTAATTCATGAGCCATGATCCAAACTTCAAAGGAAATATAGTCATTTATTAGGAGCAACATTCCGGCAATACTGGGATGCAGTTAGGACTAATCCTACATAGATTTACGTTCCCCTATGACCCTGTCTCTCCCCTCCTCTCTGGCCATGTCATAAACCACATTCTCCAATTAACCACTTTGGCTGGCTGTGAAACCTAACACCCTCCTTCTGATTGCGGTCAGAAAGAATGTATGGAATTCACTTCAGTTCTCCCTCCCTCCTGCTCATGACAACTTGAAAGCTTTGCAAGTTGATATAATCACTCTTCATGTATTTTATCCTCCACCCCCCTATTCATCTTTGTTGTTCTTCCATGTACTCTTTCCAGAAACTCAACATGGACCATGAAGGTCTTCTAGACCAACTCCTTGTTGAAAGCAGGAGCCTTAGGCCGTCTCATTCAAATGGTTGACTGGTCTATTTCTGAAAAGCACCCACAACCCTAGGAGGCAAGCTATTCCATAATCCAATTAATCATGATTAATTGTTCTCGGTGGCAGAAAATTTCTCCTTGATTCTAGGTTGGCTGTCTGTGAACAACTTCCACCCATTATTTCTTGTCCTTTCCTCTGGTGTCCTAGAGAATAAGTCCTCTTCTCTGTGATAGCCCCTCAAGTACTGGAAGACTATTATCATGTTTCTCCTTTTAGATAGGGTAGACATCAGGGGTGAAATCTACTTACCTTCCTTACCGGTTTGGAAGGGAGTTGTAGGTCATCTAGTCCAACCCCCTGCCCAAGCAGGAGACCCTACACCATTTCTGACAGATGGCAGTCCAGTCTCTTCTTGAAAGCTTCCAGTGCTGAAGCTTCCACAACTTCCAAAGGCAACTTCTGTTCCATTGGTTGATCGTTCTCACTGTCAGAAAATTCCTCCTTATTTCTAGGTTGAATCTCTCCTTGATCTGTTTTCATCCATTATTCCTTGTCTGGCCTTCGGGTGCTTTGGAAAATAGCCTGACCCCCTCCTCTCTGTGGCAGCCCCTCAAATATTGGAACACTATCATGTCTCTCCTGGTCCTTCTCTTCACTAGACTAACCATGCCCTGCAACTGTTCATTGTACGTTTTAGTCTCCAGTTTTTAATCTCCAGTTTTTAGTCTCCAGTTGCTGCTAGATTGCTGCTACCTATTCTATACCTGTGCATTTGTTGCTGTGGTTGTTTTCTTGCCTAAAGTCAGGACCTTACTTTTCTCACAAATTCTTATTTCGTGGAGGTATTTGATCAGAGGCAAAATAGTTCTTTTTCAGGGGTTTCGTTCTAGTGCAATGTTTCGTTCTCAAAGTTTTTTTTTTTCCACCATGGACTCCAGTTAAATATCTTTTGTGGCCATGGACCCCCCCAAGACTTAAGATTTAAATCATGAGTCTGTAGAGATTCTCAGTCATCCAGGTCATTTAATTATTTATTGGTTCGATTTATATGCCGCCCTTCTCCAGAGACTCAGGGCGGCTTACAATGCGTTAAGCAATAGCCTTCATACTTTTGTATATACCTGCTTAGTAAGGCTTTTGGGGCCCCCTAAGAAGTGTTCTTTTTTATACAAAGTCAGCTTATTGTCCCCACAATCTGGGTCCTCATTTTACCTACCTCGAAAGGATGGAAGGCTGAGTCAATCTTGAGCCTGGTGAGATTTGAACTTGCAGTAATTGCAGGCAGCTGGTGCTAGTTAACAGAACTTTAGTCCGCTGCGCCACCAAGGCTCTTGGTGCCCCAATGGTGCTTTTTCAGGAGGCAACTGGACTTTCTTGTTTTTTCTTTTAAAAAGCCATTGTCAGGGATCCAACGAACACCCCCAACGAAAGAAGACTCCAAGGCTTGAGTTTCCTCAAAGTTCCATTTTATTAGAGATGTCATATTGGCACATCTGGGAACACCCGAATCTGAAAGCTTCCACCCAAAAAAAAGTCCAAGTCCCTGCCCAACACCCACAAGTCTATCACATGGTCCAATCCAAGCACCGTCCCAACTGGAGATGCCTCCCTGTTCCAACTGTCCAGATGCAGGGCAAGATGTCCTTGACTCTCTGAGAAAGGAATGTTATTATGACTACATATCACCCTGGCTCCATACAATCCCCCCTCTCAGTTTCCCACAGTAGTAAAAGTGGCAGACCTGAAGATCCAACGATAAAAATGGCTTCCAGGCCTGACAGCCATGCAATTTGGGATGGACACCATTTGAATGGTGTGAGTGTAGGAATGGATTTCCAGAGAGAGAAAAATTGCAGACTACAGGAACTATTTGCACTACTCAGGTGACCCTGAGGACACAGATAAACCTCCAAGTGCTTCAAAGACCCTCTAAAAGGTTGCAAATGACCAACTGTCTGCAAGGAGTATAAATCCTTCCATTCCCCGCCCTTCATTCAGAGCTGAAGAAGCTTCTTGGATGAGAAGCGAAATGCCTTCAAAGAAAAAAAACAAACAAGAAAGTCCAGTTGTCTCTTGAAAAAGCACCTTTGGGATTTAAATCATGACATTTTTCAAAACTTTGTCCCCCCCCCACCACACCTCTGATGACATTGCAGCCCCATCAGACTGAGACTAGACCACAGGTTGACCACAGATGGAGAACCACTGAAGTAGTGGATTCTTGCCCTGCAAGAGATCAATTTGCAAGGTCATTTCCATCCCTTACATTCTTGAATTTCAAAGAGACTAAGATTACATGAATCTGTCTCTGAGGTTGAATTAGCTGTTTTTGGAGCCCTTTCTGAATTTGAGGGAATTGCTTTCTATAAATTAACTAAGCGTTGTGTGAAAAAAAAAAATGTCACTAAATCAACTTTTGATGCTGGATATGGAAATAGCCTCCTGGGAAATATGATTATTTCACATTATGTCAAATTCTCCAGGACAAAAAGGAAAAAAAAAATCAGAAAGAAAATGATGTACGGTATAATGCAGCCCAAAGAAAATAGGCGAAGAAGAATAAAAGGGAAGTAATGAAAATTGAGTTTTTAAAAGTCAGGGGCAGTTTTGAGAACTCGCTCAATGCAACACGCCTGGGTAGGTGCACACTGTTTGAAGGGATAGAGTAACAGTTTTGAAACGCAAATGTGCCAAACTATATTAAGATTATTATTTGTACTTTGGGAATCTGTCATTTTTAAAATGAAGAGTGACAGACGTGGGCATCTGAGGTGGGGGGCAAGTAACATCAGACATATTAAAATATCAGCGTGCAAAGGACATAAATTATCAGCTGTGGTGATGTCATAAGGTGGGCAACATAATCAGATTGGTGTAGTGGTTAGCATGTTGGCCCAAAAATCAGGGGATGGTGAGTTCTAGTCCCTTCTTAGGCTTGAAAGCCAGCTGGATGACTTTGAGCCATACTCTCTCTTTCTCTCTCAGCCAACCCACCTCACAGGGTAGTTGTGATAAAAATAGAAGAAGAGTGGAGTTTTAGGTTTGTTCACTTACCAGAGTTGCTTCTAAAGTAATAAAGGCTGGATAACAATCTAATAACTAAATCACAATTAATGCCATCACAACATATCTGACAACTATTATCTTCTACACAACAGGGATATGGTTGTGAACTTGGAATTTATAGGAAGGGAGGGAGGGAGGGAAGAATGAAGGGAGGGAGGGAGGGGTGGAGGGAAGGAAAGGGATGGGGAAGGAAAGAGAGGAGAGGAAGGGAAAGGGGGAGGGAGGTTCAAAGGAAGGGAGGAAGGGAGGGAATGGAGAAGGAGGGAGCGGAGAGGAGATGAAGGGAAAGGGGGAGGGAGGGAGGGAGCAGGAGGAAGGGAGGGAGGGGGAAGAAAGGAAGGGAGGGAGGAGGGAGGGAGGAAGGGAGGGAGGGAGAAAAGGAAGAGGGAGGGGGAAGGAGGGAGGGATGGAGGAAAGAAGAAAGGAAATAAGGAATACTACCTTGGACAGCTCCTTAGTACTTAGTATTTAGGAATCCCATTGTTTTTATTAGGAGTTTTTTTTAAAAAAATACTACATTTTCAAATTCCTGGCGAAGATTTATGGAAAGGACTTAAAAGAACCAGCCCCAGAATATAGATTTCAAAAGGTAAAAATTTAGTGCAGTTCTCAGATTCTTTTTGGTTGCATGCAGACATTCAGGGAGCAACCTGTCCTCCAGAGCTTCTGTTTTGTTTTTTGTTTTTGTTTTTGTTTTTGTTTTTTTACCACAAAAATAGAGCCAGCTCTCTGAAGGAGGTGCTTTATGGCTCACTTGGCCTGATGACTGTTTTACAGCTTGCAAGCCCCTTTTCCCCCCCGTCTTTATTCCTTCTCCCGGCTTATGCTGTAAGCAAAGGAGCAGAACATTACCATGTTTTCTGAGTTGCTTAAGCAAAAAAATAAATAAATAAAGGGGAAAGCAAGAATGATTGCGTACTTTGGAGGGTATAATTTTAACTGGCAGGAGCCTCCACAGCCAACTAGGGAGATCAGGTGTCCAGCTTTAGAAATAAACATGATCCACATACTATAGAGTAGGGATGTTGTTCTTTTAATATTGTCATGAATTTAAGTTGAACAGCCATAAAAACTCCCTTTTTATGGACCTTGTGTTCCTTTAATTTGGGGTAGAGTCGGGGCATCTGGATGGAGCTGAGCAGGGGTGAAATCCAGAAGGTTCTAACAGGTTTTGGAGAACCAGTAGTGGACATTTTGAGCAGTTCAGAGAACCGGCAAATACCACTTCTGGCTGGCCCCAGAATTGGGGAGGGAATGGGATTTTGCAGTATCCTTCCCCTGCCATGCCCACCAAGTCATGCCCACTAAGCCACACCATGCCCACCAAGCCATGCCCACAGAACCAGTAGTACAAAAATTTGAATTTCATCCCTGGAGCTGAGCATTTACTGGCTGGATGCCCTTCCTGACACCTACACAGAGTTCACAGCACATTTTCTTTTTCTTTGCATCCTAGAAGAAAAATCTCTGCCACTACCTAGGATGGAACTCATAACCATCTGAGTAATAGGTGAGCATCTTCACCACTAGGTCACTATACTGCTCAGCAGCCATATACAAAAAGTGCAGAGAAGAGCAACTAGGATGATTAAAGGCCTGGAGACTAAAACATATGAAGAACGGTTGCAGGACTTGGTTACGTCTACTCTAGTGAAAAGAAGGGCAAAGGGAGACAAGATAGCAGTCTTTCAATATTTGAGGGGCTTCCACAAAGAAGAGGGGGCGGGTCAAATTATTCTCCAAAGCACCAGAAAGCAAGATAGGAAGCAACGGATGGAAATTAACCAAGGAGAGAAGCAACCTAGAACTAAGGAGAAACTTCCTGACAATGAGAACAATTAATCAGTGGGACAGCTTGCCTCCAGAAGTTGTGAATGCTCCAACACTGGAGACTTTTAAGGACAACCATTTGTCTGAAATGGTACAGGATTTCCTGCTTGAGCAGAGGCTGCTCAAGAAGTCCTTCAAAGTCCCTTGCCAACTCTGTTATTCTGTTAGTCAGCATCCCGGAAACCACTGAGGAAGACTCTTCAAATTTTATTTCCACATCTTAAAACAGTGTTCTGCTCAGAAGATCCCCAAATTAATCAGGGAAGTCAAAAGAAGTGTTGACAATAAGTTCATGCTTAAACTAGGAAGGTGACAATCTGCCTATTGTGTTGATGTTCTATCTGTCAAGGTTGAATGTTGTAGCGAAGCGAGGAACATTATTTGCCTTGTATTCTAGGCATGGCTCACCCATTAAACGCCCCTTTGGAACAACTGTGAGTCAGTACTGAAGAGCTGTACCAAGAGTATGATTGACAGCAGAATTTTGAGAAAGGAAGGAAAGGCAGGAAATGTAAATACAATGCTCATCTTAGATACATTACAGCTGAACGCTTTGGTTAAAAATTAATTTGTCTATGCTCAATGTTGGAAACTAGAAAATATACCAGCCAATGAGATGATTATATACGAGATACTAGAACATGCTGAGATGCATAGGCTCACGTTAGAAATGAAAGGCAAGGAAGAAGCAGAATTTTATGAGGTGTGGGATAAGTGGTATAACTGGTTAGAACAGAGAAATAAAAATGTATAGGAATAAATGGAAATACCTGCAAGAGACACATGACATAGTACTGTAAAAAAAAAAGTTTATTGTTATATAATTTGAAAATAAAAAATAAAATAAAAATAAATAAATAAAGATGGATTTGATGCAATGGATTCCTCTTTGAAAACCAGGAAGGCAATGGAGCGAGCCATCAAGAATCATCCTAACGTTATTTTTATAAATATTGTTTTATTGTTTTATATCATACACTCCATTTCTATGTTGAGCAGTACATTCTTTAGATGTTCATGGTGTTAACATACAAGCAACATCATCATCACTATAATCATGTGTGTGTACAGTTAATATCTCGGGATATTTACTCTGAGATAATTACCCCGAGATATTAACTGTACACACATATATACCCATGAAAACTTACATAGACAAATATATATATATTTATATATATATAAAATCAATATATAGTAATATATAAACAAATATGCAGTGATATCAATCATCTTTACAACATATACTATCTTCCATCAAAGTATTGATTATAAGGTAAAAAGGTAAAGGTTCCCCTCGCGCATATGTGCTAGTCGTTCCTGACTCTAGGGGGCGGTGCTCATATCTGTTTCAAAGCCAAAGAGCCAGTGCTGTCCGAAGACGTCTCCGTGGTCATGTGGCCGGCATGACTCAACGGCAAAGGTGCACAGAACGCTGTTCCCTTCCCACCAAAGATGGTCCCTATTTTTCTACTTGCATTTTTTATGTGCTTTCAAACTGCTAGGTTGGCAGAAGCTGGGACAAGTAACGGGAGCTCACCCCGTTAACACAGCACCAGGGATTCGAACCGCTGAACTGCCGACCTTTTGATCGACAAGCAAAATAACAGCTTGTCTGTTTTTCTTTCTCATGTAAACCATATTTCATCCAAATCCACTCCTCTAACCTCAATATCTCTCATTTAATCATTTGTAAAATAATGCCCAAGTTATAAAATAATACAAATCTTCTTTTCCTTTGATTTTTTTAGGGTTAACCTGTCCATCTCTGCACATGCCAGATTTGTTTTTGGTCTTTTTTGATAATAATGTTTCTGGGTTTTTCCAACATTGTACATATACAATCCTAGCTGCTGTTAGGATATGTAAAGCCCAATATGTGTTACCCTTATTATAGTTTCCTGAAAGCCTGCCCAACAAAAATGTCTCAGGTTTCAAATCTTATTTTTAAAATAGCCAAGAAAATAAAAGCTGGACTTGAGTTGACATTAGAACCATCAAGTATAGCAATTATTTCCACATTAGTTAACCAAGTGTTCTGCCCCAGCTACGGACCCCAAAGAACGCAGCACACACAAAGTCCGTTCAAACCTTAGTTTACTGAATAAGCCAGTCTTTTAAAACAAAGGCTGTTAATTCATTGCATTAACAGCTGCCAAGAATTGAAAGAATAATAACTGAAAACTTACTATGGTTGGCAGAATGCCCAGAAGCAATTTGCGGGAACTTGATAAGTAAGACAAGACATGAAGGTATATGAACGAAGTTGTTCCCTGCAAATTGCTTCAGTCGGCATTCCTCCTTAAATAAGCTAGGGGAGTGGCCAATTAGCCCCAAGCCTTACTCTCGAGGAGACCTCCTCCTGAGGAGCCACCCCTGCTTTTTGGCAGCTCTGCGCGCCCGTGCATTGAGAAGAGGCTCCTCCTCTTCGTCCTCTTCACTTAAAGGAGCTTCTGGAGGTTCTGAAGGCCCTGGCTGAATCCCCGCATCTGGCACCACATCTTCTCCAGCCTCCTCATTGTCTGACTTGAGTGCCAGCTGCACAGGCTGCTGGCGCAGCACCACACCAGCCTCCTCGCTGTCTGAATCAGCTACTAGCTGCACAGGCCACGTACGGGCCACAACACCAAGAGACTATATGCAGGAGTGAAACAAATTTTGAGGATCCATTCCAGATAGAATGGGCCAATTCGCCATAGTCAACTCATTGAGGGACAAACTCGCCACAGGAGAGTTCAACAATTCAATTATTTAAAATATTTTTTTAAAAAAATAGGTTTAATTTTTGTCGTTCACATTTCTCATTCTCATTTCATTTTGTCCCTCCTTTGTCCCTCTTTCTTCGAAGATTCTGTTCCTCCATTTCTTCTATATTGGTATAACTCTTGCTCCTGCTGGCCAGTTGGCCATAGGGAGTTGGCTGTGTTGAGTTGGCTGCAACGAATTGTCCTAGACTTCACTCCAGAAGTTGGGCATCTTTAGCCTGAAAAAGAGGAGAATGAAAGGAAATTTAAAAGGATGTTGTTGTCATTGTTATCATCATCATCATCATTGTCACAGAATAACAGAGTTGAAAGGGACCTTGTAGGTCATCTAGTCCAACCCCCAACTATGCAAGAGACCCTATACCAATGTTTCTCAACCACAGCAAATTTAAGATGTGTGGACTTCAACTCCCAGAATTCCCCAGCCAGCATCATTTGCTGAGGAATTCTGGGAGTTGAAGTCCACACATTTTAAAATCGGAAAGGTTGAGAAACACTGCCCTATACCATTTCTGACAAATGGCAGTCCAGTCTCTTCTTGAAAGCCTCCAGTGATGGAGCTCCCACAACTTCCAAAGGCAACTTCTGTTCCATGGGTTGATTGTTCTCACTGTCAGAAAATTCCTCCTTATTTCCAGGTTGAATCTCTCCTTGGTCAGTTTCCATCCGTTATTCCTTGTCCGGCCTTCAGGAGCTTTGGAAAATAGCTTGGCCTCCTTCCTCCTCTCTGTGGCAGCCCCTCAAATATTTGAAGAGTGCTATCCTGTCTCCTCTGGTCCTTCTCTTCACTAGACTAGCCATGCCCAGTTCCTGCAACAGTTCTTCATATGTTTTAGCCTCCAGTCCCCTTTGTTGCTCTTCTCTGCATGCTTTCTAGAGTTTTATAGTCTTTCTAGAATATCATCATCATCATCATCATCATCATCATGCATGTTTTCAAACTCACTCTAGCTTGATTTGGCTTGGATGGGTAGCAAGCATTCTTCTTCTTCTTTTTTTTTTTAATTTGATTTATATGCCGCCCTTCTCCGGAGACTCAGGGCGGCTTACAATGCGTTAAGCAATAGCCTTCATCCTTTTGTATATTTATACAAAGTCAGCTTATTGCCCCCACAATCCGGGTCCTCAATTTACCTACCTTAGAAAGGATGGAAGGCTGAGTCGACCTTGAGCCTTGGTGAGATTCGAACCTGCAGTAATTGCAGGCAGCTGGTCTTAATAACAGGGTGCTTTAGACCACTGTACTACAGGGCTCTTTCCCCAATTTAACCGTAAACTGATGCATCTTCAGCCCTGTGAGAGCAATGAAGAATTCTTGGTTTCATAACCACCCTTTCTGATCCCATCTGGCACCCTGCTGATATTCTTGCAGATGAATTAGGCAATTCCAAAGTTGAACTTAGGAAAAATGAAATGGCTTTACAGAAGAAATTGCAGGAGGAAATCAAGCGTACACCAAGCAGTCCATATGTTGTGGCCCGCCAGCGGCCTGCGTGGATCGTGGCTGATCCTGACGACGAGGAGGCTGGTGTGGTATCACGCCAGCAGCCTGCGCAGCTGGCGCTCATGTTGGACAGCAAGGAGGCTGAAGAGGATGTGGTGCCAGAGGCAGAGACTCAGCCAGGGCCTTCAGAACCTCCAGAGGCTCCTCCAGAGTGAAGAGAGCGAAGTGGAGGAGCCTCTCCTCAATGCTTGAGCACGCAGGGCTGCCAAAAGGCAGGAGGGGCTACTCAGGAGGAGGAGGTCTCCTCGAGAGTAAGGATTGAGGATAATTGGCCACTTCCTTAGCCTATTTAAGTCGCACGCTGTTAGTAAGTTTCTTGCTGGAAACAACTTGTAATTATCATCAGAGCATTTTTGGAAAAGTCTTATCTTGCTTTCTGGGCTGGTTGCCAACCTTTGGTTTATTCTTGCTACTTAATAAATTTGATAAGGACCCTTGGTGTGTGTCTATATGCTCGGGAATCCGGAGCTGGGACAGAACACCATATTTTCTTGTCTCCTCATAGATATCTTCAAAGCCAACTCAGATGGTTGAATAAAGATCGTTTCCCTATAAAAGACTAAGGTGGGTTTTCTGCCAGCCATTGATTCTAAATAGTGGATTAAAATGGTTACAACTGCCAGGGGAATGATACTATAATGGGCAGACACACCACACTTGCAAGAAACAAGTCCCCAGGTAATGTTCTGAAAATGTGCCAGTGAGTGATATCCATGGGTAACCGTTGACCATGAAATAGATGGGAGGTGAAATCTGAGGAGCAATAAATGGGTGGTTCTTTTCTTTCCAGGAGAAAATTATGGCTACTTCCCTTAAAATAGAGATTGTTAATCCAAAAAAAAAAAAAAAAACACCTTAGGGAATTGCTGGAAGCCTGGCATTTGATCAGCCATCCACAGGCACATAAAGATAAACAACATGTACACATCATTCAAGAGAGATAACCAAAATTGGGGGAAGGAAACAAAGACACCGGAACTAGATATATCTAGTTTAATGAAAAGAAGGACTAGGGGAGACATGATAGCAGTGTTCCAATATCTCAGGGGCTGCCACAAAGAAGAGGGAGTCAAGCTATTCTCCAAAGCACCTGAGAGCAGGAGAAGAAGCAATGGGTGGAAACTGATCCTGGAGAGAAGTAACCTAGAACTAAGGAGAAACTTCCTGAAAATGAGAACAATTAACCAGTGGAACAACTTGCCTCCAGAAGTTGTGAATGCTCCAACACTGGAATTTTTTAAGAAGATTTTGGATTTGTCTGAAGTGGTATAGGTTTTGTGCCTAAGCAGGGGTTGGACTAGAAGACCTCCAAGGTCCCTTCCAACTCTGTTATTCTATTCTATTCTATTCTATTCTATTCTATTCTATTCTATTCTATTCTATTCTATTCTATTCTATTCTTCTGTTCTGTTCCTTATTCCATTTCATATTCTATTCTATTCTATTCTATTCTATTCTATTCTATTCTATTCTATTCTATTATTCTGTTCTGTTCTGTTCCTTATTCCATTTCATATTCTATTCTATTCTATTCTATTCTGTTCTATTCTATTCTATTCTATTCTATTCTATTCTTCTGTTCTGTTCTATTCCTTATTCCATTTCGAATTCTATTCTATTCTATTCTATTCTATTCTATTCTATTCTATTCTATTCTATTCTATTCTACACCTAGATAAACAGGAATTAACACTGGGATTAGTATCAGATCAATAATCAAGCAGTAAAAATACCCTAATCAAGGAACCAAGGGGAAAACAACAATATTCCCACCAGCACTGACAGGGCAAGTCACTAATGTATAAGAAGAGAGCAAACCCCACTCTCTTCTAGCCCTGATGATGTTCCCTAGTTGGGTCATGAAACATCTGCAAGAAAACAACCAAACTCAGAGAGCACCAAGAACTTCGCAGCTGAAGAATTTTGCCAGTGGAATAAAGAAAAGTAACATGGTATTTAGCTTAAGCTAAATTTCAAGAAGGGACTGGACTGCCATCGGTTAGAAACAGTGTAGGGCCTCGTGCTTGGGGCGGGGGTGGGGGTTGGACTAGATGACCTACAAGGTCCCTTCCAAGTCTGTTAATTTGTTAAACTGTGGTCAAGAATGACCAGTATCAGACTAGGCTGAAGCTGTCATATCTAAATATTAAGGTGGCATGTGATGGGGGGAGGGGTGCAGGTGTATAACCTGGAATCTTGTCTAAAAGATACCTTCAGGAGATAGGTGAGGAAGAATCAAGGCCTTAAGGAAAGAAAGAAAAAAGTCACCTCTCCTTTTCCTTCCTAACCCTTTCCTTCCCTCTCCCTCCCTTAGTTGTTCCCCTTCACTAACCTCTTCTTTACCCTCCACACTTCCCTTCCCTTTTCTCCCCTTCCCTTCCCTTCCCTTCCCTCTCCTCTCCTCTCCTCTCCTATTCCTTATTCCTATTCTATTCCATTCCATTCTGTATTTTATTATTCCATTCCATTCCATTCCATTCCATTCTGTATTTTATTGTTCTATTCCTTTCCTTTCCTTTCCTTTCCTTTCCTTTCCTTTCCTTTCCTTTCCTTTCCTTTCCTTTCCTTTCCTTTCCTTTCCTTTCCTTTCCTTTTCTCCTCTCCTCTACCCCGTCCTCCCATCCCCTCCTCTTCCTCTTCCCCTCCCTTTCCCTCCCCCTCCCTTCCCCTTCCTTTCTCTTCCTTTCCCTTTCTCAGCTCCTTCCCTTCCAGTCCCAATTTTTTTCTTCCAGAATTATTCAGGAGCTCAATTTGCTTCATCATGTCTAGCAGCAAATAAAAGATCTCTCTCTCTCTCTCTCTCTCTCTCTCTCTCTCTCTCTCTCTCTCTCTCTCTCTCTCTCTCTCTCTCTCTCTCTGCTCAGGATCTCTTGCTCCCCCTGGGCTTAGCGCTAATGAATATCTGTGTCTCATCTCTTATTTTACTTTCTTCCGCTTCAAAAACCCATTCCATAGCAACCCTTTGCCACAGTGTCAGTGTAATCTATGGATGGTTGGTTTTGCTTTTCTTTGAACCGCATGTAGGAAACGGAGGGTGGTGGTGGTGGGGGAGATCATTGCTTCCCAGTGTTATTGAAGAAACCATCTATTTTATCAGGATGAAGACAAGGGGAAATGAGAACTGAGTTCATGCAAACGGGAGCTCACCCTGAGCCTGCCAACCAAGCCTGCACAGCTCTCACCAGGTTCGAATCTCTCCAAGGCTCAAGGTTGACTCAGCCTTCCATCCTTTCAAAGGTAGGTGAAATGAGGACCCAGTTTGTGGGGGCAATAAGCTGACTTTGTATAAATATACAAAAAGTATGAAAGCTATTGCTTAATGCATTGTAAGCAGCCCTGAGTCTCCGGAGAAGGGAGGCATATAAATCAAATTTAAAAAAATAAATAAAATAAAATAAAGTAACAGATGGAAGCTTATCAAAGAGAGATCCAATCTAGAATTAAGGAGAAATTTCCTGATGGTGAAAACAATTAACCAGTGGAACGACTTGCCCCCAGAAGTTTTGGGTGTACCATCACTCGAGGTTTTCAAGAAGGGATTGGACAACCATTTATTTGGGAATTGTACAGGGTCTTCTGTTTGAGCAGGGGGTTGGTCTAGAACAGTGGTGTCAAACTCAAGGCCCGGGGGTCGGACCTGTCCCATGGGGTGCTTAGATTTGGCCTGCGGGGCCACCCTGGAAACAGCAAAGGACCAGCCTGCAGTGTCTCTGCCAGAAAAAATGGAGCTTGGGAGGGTCATGTGTGGCTCGCAAGCTCTGTTTTCACTGGCGGAAGGTTACAGGAAGCTATCACAGGCAAAAATGGAGCTCAGGAGCCCTTTTTTGCTAGCAGAGCGCTCAGGGCCCCCTGACGTGAGTGATGTTGAGCTGGCCATGCCCACCTAGCCACACCCACCTGGCCACACCCCTGTTGTGGCCCGCTGGCAGCCAGCAGAACTGGCAGCAGAGTGGGATAGTGAGGAGGTTGGGGAGGAATATGGGCCAGTCCTGGGGGCTGTGGAAAGCTCGGACGAGAGCTCTGCATCAGAGGCAGAGAGTGTTGTGGCTCCGTCCTCCGAGCCTATCTTATTGGAGGGAGAAGGCTCCGAACATGAAGGAGAGGAGTCGGCCAGGCCTCCCTCTCCAGGCCCCTCCTCTCTGGCACTGCCTCAGGTGCCAGCCGAGGAAGAGGAGATTAGCCAGGAGCCAGGTGTCTCCAATGATAGCGATGGAGGCGATCTGTCGTTCCTGGATCCATGCCAACGAAGGCATGATAAACGGTTGCAGCAGTTGAGGAGGCGTGCCAGGGATTAGGCTGAGTCACTGGACCACACCCCAGAGACTATATAAGAGAGTGTGGTGGCCATTTAAGACTCTGTGATAGACAAAAACTAACTCTGGCTAGTCACTTTGAACAACGCTTAAATCTGCCGAAGGTTTCTTGTTTTGAACTGGACATTTGCAAACTGAGTGTATTTCTGTTTATCTGGTGAAGGGATACTCCCGTTTATTGAAGTAAAAGCACTTGGCAGTCGGTTCTCGTCTTGCTGCCAAGTTTCTGATAAACAAACTGTGTGTGCCAAGTGCTTCCTTTAATCCTTGGCTGGCTGTGTGTGTGTGGAAATGGGGACAGAACAGAGAGGGAGATAGACAGCAGTGAGGTAGAGGAACAGCTGGAGCCCGTTCCCAGTGTGTGCATGCTCAGACCTACCAGAAGACAAGAACAACTCAGAAAGCAGGGTCGACTTGGGAGTAAAACCACACCTTGGAGGTGATTGACCCCCCTCCCATAGGAAACAAAAGAGGAGCGAACGGGGAGTGGGCTTTTGCAGGAAACAATTCATTCGTTCGATCGTTTCAAGAGTGGAAAGTTCTGTTTGTGGCTCTAAGAGACTCTGTGCCAAGTTTTGCCTTACACTGCATTTGGAAACTAGTTATCTGGCAGCTTGCCAAACAAGATAAGGTTTGTGTTGATAAATATTCCTTTGAAAAACTGTTTGGACAGGCCTTGCTGACTCCGAATGAAAGGAATTCACAGTCGTGTAAATAAAAGGGGTTTTATAGCCTAGGTCAGAACAGCCCTCCCTCCCCCACACACAAACCCCCCCCCCCCCCCCCGCTCTCTGAGGTCAAACACAACCCTGATGCGGTCCTCAATGAAATCGAATTTGACACCCAAGGTGCCTTCCATCTCTGTTATTCTGTTTTGTAAACTGAGAGCCAAGCTCAATGGTGAATGTCTATGGAGATTCTCAGTTGTCCCAAAGGTGCTTTTTCAAGAGGCAACTGGACTTTCTTTTTTTTAAAAAAAAAAAAATCTTTATTAAATATTTACAATAAAATTAACACACAATAATGGTTGAAAAGCAATATAGGAAGCGAAACATAGAAATATCTAAACGCAGGACTAAAACCAAACAACAAACAAGACTAACCGAGAGTTAAGCTCACTCTCCAATTAATATTAACTAATATCATCCTAGCCAAACATTTCAATGCAATCAGGTTCTTTTTACTAACTACAAAACAATTGGTCTGTTTTTATCAAAACTGTAAAGAGTTATAAAGCCTAGTAAATATCTAGTTAATCTAATTAGACGATCTTATCACCCTTCTCCTAAGTTTAACCTTCTTTTGAGCCAAAGAAAACATCTGTCCCAACTTCTATTATATACTGAATCTTTCTTGTCTTTTAAGATATACGTTAGTCTGTCCATCTCAGCACATCGAAGAATTTTGTTTATTATCAGATGGTCAGGGGGCCTGTCTGCATCTTTCCACAGTTGAGCAAATGCCATTCTCGCCGCTGTTGAGACATGGACAAATATATACCAATCCTTCTTATCGATGTAGTCCAGTCTTATTCTGAGTAAGTAGAGGTCTGGGTGAAGAGAGAAGCTCACACCTGTAATTTCCAACAGCCACTGCTGTATTTTCCCCCAATAGCGTCTAGCTGACGGACAGATCCACCACTGATGGAAGAAAGTTCCATTCTGTTTTGTAAACTGAGAGCCAAGCTCAATGGTGAATGTCTACAGAGATTCTCAGTCCTCCAGGTCAAGGTGCTTTGGGACAAGCTCAGTAGTACTTGAACTATCAAGATAAGAGATAAATTTGGCCAAGAAGGGAGCAAGGTAGAGTTATCAATAGAATAACAGAGTTGGAAGGGACTTTGGAGGTCTTCTAGACCAACCCCCTGCTTAGGCAGGAAACCCTACACCACTTCAGACAAATGGTTATCCAACATCTTAAAAACTTCCAGTGTTGGAGCATTCGCAACTTCTAAAGGCAAGTTGTTCCACTCATTAATTGTTCTCACAATCAGGACATTTCTCCTTAGTTCTAAGTTGCTTCTCTCCTTAATTAGTTTCCATCCATCGCTTCTTGTCCTGCCTTCAGGTGCTTTGGAGAATAGTTTGACTCCTTCTTCTTTGTGGCAGCCCCTGAGATATTGAAACACTGCTATCATGTCTCCCCTGGTCCTTCTTTTCATTAAACTAGACATACCCAGTTCCTGCAACCATTCTTCATATGTTTTAGCCTCCAGGCCCCTAATCCTCTTTGTTGCTCTTCTCTGCACTCTTTCTAGAGCCTCCACATCTTTTTTACATCATGGCGACCAAAACTGGGTGCAGTATTCCAAGTGTGGCCTTACCAAGGCATTATAAGTAGTATTAACACTTCATGTAATCTTGATTCTATCCCTCTGTTAATGCAGCCTAGAACTGTGTTGGCTTTTTTGGCAGCTGCAACACACTGCTGGCTCATATTTAAATGGTTGTCCACTAGGACTCCAAGATCCCTCTTGCAGTTATAACTATTGAGCAAGGTACCACATATACTGTACCTGTGCATTTTGTTTTTCTTATTTAAATGTAGAATCTTATTTTTTTCACCATTGAATTTCATTTTCTTAGATAGCGCCCAATTTTCAAGTCTGTCAAGATCCTTTTATATCTTGAGCCTATCTTGCGGAGTGTTGGCTATTCCTGATAACTTGGTGTTGTCTGCAAGTTTGATGAGTTTTCTCAAAAAAAAAAAAATGTGCAAACTTTGGCATCCTGATCCCAAAGTAGGATGTTGTGACACCCTCAGAATCCCATTCTTACAGAAATTAAAAAGAGCTAAGCCAAAAAGGATAATAAAAGAATAAAATTGGCAAAGAAAAGAATTCAATCCCATTGAATTTCTCAGTATGTTAAAGACCTCAATTCATGCCTGAAACATGCCCAATTTAATTCATTAAAGATATATTAAATTAGAGAAAAGAGGAATGAATGGAAGAGACTTTTAAGTACACATCTGCAGAAGGTAACACAAAGTCAAGATAATTGCTGTGAAGCTCCAGGAATTCAATTGTTACTTCCAAAACTGGAGGCAGTTCTTTGCGATCCTGGTTTCCTTTTTAAACACAAAGACAATTTCCTTTTAAGCTAGCATTTGCCATGCTAATTAGTATAAATCAATGGCAAATATTAGACCGTGTTACATTATACAGTATCTGCAAAAGTTTATGCAGGAAAATATGTATCAGAGTATTTGGGGCCAGAACTTTTTAACACTTAAAAAATTGCCACAGAACCACACAATTAGCACTTACTGGAGAAAAAAGCATATACTTCAATTGTGATTTTCAAAAAAAAAAGTGTTTCTAATATTTAGGGAAATTAAAGACATGACTAAGGACAAAGAAAGACTATTGAGATGTCTTTTAAAAAATCAATTTTCTTGGTTTTTAAATTGCTAATTAAAACTATACCTGGATAAATAAATGAAGGGTGAAAAAGTTATGAAAAACTAACACATTTTACTGTATCAAAGTACTGCAGACAACCTATGCCAATACTTCTGTTGAGTGTTGGTCAACATTCAGGACACACAATCAATACTCTTCCCCTTTTCTATGAGCATTACAGAGCCTCAATTGTGGCTTAAGGCTGCCACCTTGGCTTGTTTTAATAACTTCTCTATGGACATGTTGGTCAAGATCTTTACCCAGAATTAGGACTGGGCAATATTTAATTTTAAGGGACTCCCAACAATCAAACAGTAAATGATAGCTTAATCAAGGAATATTCCCATAAACACAGACAAGACATATATACAGTATAAACAGAGAGCAAACCCAACTGCCTTCTAATGTTGAAGATGTTCCCTAGTTGGGTAATGAAATGTCTGCAAAAAAACAGCCAAGCTCAGAGAACACAAAGGAAGTAGGTCCTCTCTACACCCACGGTCCTCCTCCTCCTCCTCCTCCTCCTCCTCCTCCTCCTCCTCCTCCTCCTCCTCCTCCTCCTCCTCCTCCTCCCCTCTGCAAACTCCACTCCTAGTTGGGTAATGAAACTTTTGCAAGAAAATCACCAAGCTCAGAGAGCACCAAAGATCCTTCTGCCTATGTCAGACTACAACTCCAGGGATTCCTACCTAACTCTAACCCTTCCTGTTTCTCCCATTTTCCCTTCCCTTCCCTTCCCTTCCTTTCTTCATCCATTTACCAGTACTTCTCCTTTCCTTTCCTTTCCTTTCCCTTCCCTTCCCTTCCCTTCCCTTCCCTTCCCTTCCCTTCCTTTCCTTTCCTTTCCTTTCCTTTCCTTTCCTTTTCCTTTCCTTTCCTTTCCTTTCCTTTCCTTTCCTTCCCTTCCCTTCCCTTCCCTTCCCTTCCCTTTCCTTCTTCATCCATTTACCAGTACTTTTCTTTTCCTTTCCTTTCCTTTCCTTTCCTTTCCTTTCCTTTCCTTTCCTTTCCTTTCCTTTCCTTTCCTTTCCTTTCCTTTCTTTCCATCTCCTGCGGGAGCAGGGGGTTGGACTAGATGACCTCCAACTCTGTTCCTGTTCCTTCCCTTCCCTTCTCTCTCCTCCCCTCTCCTCTCATCTCCTCTCCTCCTCTCCCCTTTCCCTTCCTTCCCCTTTCCTTTCCTCCCCCTTTCCATTTCATCCCTTCCTTCTCTGCTTCCCACAGTCCTTTTCCCTCCTCCCCTCCTCCTCTTCCTCCTCCTCCTCCCAAACCCCACTCCCTTCTAATGTTGATAATGTTTCCTGGTTGGGTAATGAATCCTCTGCAAGGAAACAATTCCAAATTCGGAGAGCATCCAGAAGACCACAACTACCAATTAAATGAAAAATATTTCAGAAATTCTGGAACTTGTTCATAATGGCAAGTAGTATTTTTTTTTTTTTTTGGTACCATTGTAATAACTAGGTGTCCCAGAGGTGTGTGAATATCATACCCAACTTTCTCCAGGTGACTGCAGCCTCCCTGGCTTCCACAGTTCCCTTCAACTCAAAGGTTGACCTTAAGAAAGAGCCTTCCCACAGGCTTAAGAGATGGGACGGTTGGTGAACTTCTCAGTGAAGTCAGCCTATTCTCCAAAGCACCTGAAGGCAGGACAAGAAGCAATGGATGGAAACTAATCAAGGAGAGAAGCAACCTAGAACTAAGGAGAAATTTCCTGGCAGTGGGAAGAATTAGTGAGTGGAACAGCTGGCCTTCAGAAATTGTGAGTGCTCCAATACTAAAAGCTTTCAAGTAGAGACTGGACAATTGTGTGTCTGAAAAGTTATACGCTTGAGCAGGTTGTTGGACTAGAAGACCTACAAGGTCCCTTCCAACTCTGTTAGTCTCTTATCCTTCCCCCTGGAGAAACACCAAGAAATTCCCACACCACAGAGATACCCATGTTTTCTTCGCTGCATTCAAGGAGGTGTAGCCACCGAACCTAAGAAACCAATCCGAGAAAACACATCTCGGTTGGAAGTCTTCCTTTTATGTCTTCCCATAATTTCAATATATCAGTTCTCGTGCTGAGCGAAGAGGAAGAGACTTGGACAGTGCACCTGGAGAATGTTCATGGTGTCCTTTCCCCAACCAGACTGTGCATCGCACGGTAGCTAACTAGGTCCTCCATCAAATGTTCAGTCAACTGGAAACCACAGCCGACTTGATATATGCATGTTTCAATCCATCTGCATCCTTACCTTTCTCACTGGGCTCTGCGAGTTATGGCTGCAGGAGAACAGATCATACGTTTTTCTCCAATGGGAAAGAAAAGTCATTTGCTTCGGATGCTAAATGTAGCTTAGAAGGTTTTTTTTAAAAAGGGTTTCGGGGTGCATTGGTCTTCTTCTCCACTTAGGGGAGTGTCCTTAATCACAGTTCAGCCAGAGGCCTCAGGCTACAATGGTACATTTTCCCAAGAACTGGGTAGGAATCCTTGGAGTTGTAATCTGACATAGGCAGAAGGATTCTTGGTGCTCTATGACCTTGGTGGTTTTCTTGCATATGTTTTATGACCCAACTAGGTAGCATTATCAGTGCTAGGAGTGGCGTTTGCAGAGGGGAAGAGGAGGAGGAGGAGGAGGAGGAGGAGGAGGAGGAGGAGGACGAGATCTTTGGGTCCTTGGTGTTCTCTAAACTTGGTTTTCTTGCAGATGTTTCATTACCCAAACTAACACCATCAGTGCTAGGAGTGGTGTTTGCAAAGGGGAAGAGGAGGAGGAGGAGGAGGAGGAGGAGGAGGAGGAGGAGGAGGAGGAGGAGGAGGAGAAGGAGGAGGAGGAGGAGGGGGAGGAGGACTTTGGGTCCTTGGTGTTCTCTAAACTTGGTTTTCTTTCAGATGTTTCATTACCCAAACTAACACCATCAGTGCTAGAAGTGGAGTTTGCAGAGGGGAGGAGGACGGGGCGGGGAGAAGGATAAGTAGGTAGGTAGGTAGGTAGGTAGGTAGGAAGGAAGGTAGGAAGGAAGGTAGGTACGTAGAGTGAAAGAGACAGAGAAACACTGAAACAGATAGATAGATAGATAGATAGATAGATAGATAGATAGATAGATAGATAGATAGATAGATAGATAGATGAGAGAGAGTGGGGGGGGAGAGAAGGCATAGATAGATAGCAATAGCCCTTATATACCGCTTCATAGTGCTTTCCAACCCTCCCTAAGCAGTTTACAGAGTCAGCCTCTTGCCCCCAACAATCCTCATTTTACTGATCTCAGAAGGATGGAAGGCTGAGTCAACCTTGAGCCGGTGAAATTCGAACTGCCGCCAGTCAGCAGAAGTAGCCTGCAGCACAACAAGTGTCCTCTTGGCCCATAGATCTAGTTTGTTGGTTTGTCTGTTTCTAGATCTTCTTCTTCTTCCCTGGTTTACCTCTGCGAGGACTTGGAGCAGAGGGCTTCCTAGTGCATTCCATCTTTGCTATGGGGTCAAGAGCTATAAGGCGAGCTAACGGTAATCATATTAATTAAGAAGCCATTACGGCTTTTCGTCGTGAATCATTGGGGTTGATTTGATTACCAAAAAAAGAAAGAAAGAAAGAAAGAAATAACATCCATTATATCATCTTTACAATGTACAAACACGAGATGACGCCTGCTGCAGCCAATGATCTCTGGCATGGTTAAATGAAGTTTTTCAGTAATTTATGCTTAAGAGGCCTGAATGATAAGAAGGGAAGCAAGTGGATGGCAAGGAAGCCATCATCAGGTGGAAAAGGCAGAGCATCAAGGATGCCTCCATTTCAACCCTGAGCTACGAATATTCTCCTTCATTGGTACAGATGGAAGACTCCAATTCATCCTTCACTCAAGTATTTGTGGTCTCTAAATAACTACACAGGACAACCCACCTGTTTTACCTGAAAGGTGCTTTTTTTCAGGAGGCAACTGGACTTCCTTGGTTTTTTTTTCTCTTGAAGACATTTCGCTTCTCATTCAAGAAGCTTCTTCAGTTCTGGCAGGATAGTGGGGAATGGAAGGATTGATACTCCTTGCAGACAGTTGGTCATTTGCATCCTTTTAGAGAGTCCTTGAGGCCACCTGGAGGTTTACCTGCATCCTAAGGGTCACCTGAGTGCTGCAAATGGCTGCAGAATGGTGGTTTTTTTTTTGTCCTTTCACTGTTGAGGATGAGTCTGTGTGTCAGCATCTCAAACTGTGCCTGTTTTCAAAAGTGAAGGGACAAGTGAAGGGACAGAGGGCAAAGAAATATCCTGCAGCCAAGGAGGCTCCACACCCATTTGCACCACTCAGGTGGCCTTGAGGAATTGGGTTTTAATCATGTTTTAACTTTTGTATTTATGTGTTTTATTTTGTGCCTGTTCACCGCCCTGAGTCCTTCGGGAGTAGGGCGGTATACAAATTTAATAAAATGAAAATGAAATGAAAAATGACACAGATATACCTCCAAGTGGCCTCAATGACTCTCCAAGCATCAAGGTTTTTCATTTCGACATACGATTCATTGTCTATGGAGATTCTCGGTCCTCCAGGTCCTGGTTGTCCCAAAAATGCTTTTTCAAGAGGAAACTGGGCTTTCTGGGTTTTTCTTTGAAGACGTTTCGCTTCTCATCCCAGAAGCTTCTTGCACTGCTCAGGTGATCAGGACACAAGTAAACCTTCCAATGGCACAGACTCAGTTTGAGATGCAGACAAATAGAGTCACCCCCAACAGTCTGTGTCTGTTTTCAACACTGAAGGGACACAGTGTTATGGTCCACCAGCAGCCTGTGGAGCTGGCAGCCGAGTCGGACAGTGAGGAGGCTGGAGAGGAACATGGGCCAGTCCTGGAATCTGGGGAAGGCTCGGATGAGGGCTCTGCATCGGAGGCAGAGATGAGGCCAGGGCCATCTGGGAGTTATATGTCACCTCTGGAGCCTCCAGAGTTGGACATCAGTGTTGTGACTCCGACCCCTGAGCCCATTTTATGGGAGGGAGAAGGCTCCGAAAGTGAAGGAGAGAAGTTGTCCAGGCCTCCCTCTCCAGGACCCTCCTCTCTGGCAATGCCTCAGGTGTCTCCCAAGAGATTGGCCAGGAGCCAGGTATTGCCGAGCAATCGCAGTCGGAAAGTGACGGAGATAAGTCTTGGCTGGATCCAAGCTTCAGAGAGACAAGCGCACACAGCAGAAAAGGAGGCGTGCCAGAGATTAAGCTGAGTCACTGGACCACACCCCACAGGGGATAAAAGATGCTGTGGTGGCCATTCAGGCTCTGTGACGGACAAAACAAAACAACTAGCGAGTCGCATTGTATCTCTGAAACTATGTTATCTGCCTGCCTTGGATTTAATACGGACTGGACTTGACAATTCTGTGGCTTTGTGTATTTGTTTTGGTTCTCTGTGAGTAAAGTTCTTGGCAAGCAGCTACTGGGTTGCTGCCAATCCTGTTATCGAAGGAATTTATTGTCTGCAAGTTTTATTTAACTCCTGGCTGACTGTTTGTGTGCGTGTGTGAGACGGGGACAGAACAATCAGCGAGGCAGAGGAACAGAAGGAACCTGTTCCTAGTGCACGCATGTGCAGAACTGCCAGAAGGCACAAACAGTTCAGACTAAAGGGACAACTCGGAAGTAAGGCCTGGAGATGAAGCTTAAAAGAGGAGCCAAGGCACATGGGGCCTTTGCAGGAAAGCAACGTTGTTTCCTTTTATTTATTTATTTATTTATTTGAATTTTTTTATTTTATTTTTAAACAAACATACATTAAAACATCTTCAATTACACACAGTGTATCGGTTGGTTACAAGTCTTTTGTGCATCTTCACCATATTCATAGTTTACAGTTTACCTAAATTCTTATATTATCGATCTAATATACAGTATATCTATATATTATTGTCCTCGTTGATCATTTATATCTATTCTTCCCGCATTTTGTACAAAATATTCTAAGATTTGAGTTAATTTATATTATAACATTCATTTCATCATTAAATTGATCCAATAATAATACGTCTTTATGTTATATTTTATATAATTCTACAATTCTTGTATTATAAAAGTCTCTATCTTCTTTCATTTCCATATTTTTTTATCTAACCATTGATAAAATAAACGTTGTTTATTCTGTTCCCAGTCAGCATCTCTGTTTGATTCTGGACTCCCTGTGGCTTTGCCAAGTAGGTCTTTGGCAGCGTGACAAGTGAGATAAAGGTTGGTGATTATCCCAAAGGACTTTTTGCAACTAATTGGGACTCAGCTGTGAATGAACGTAATTCACAGCTGTTGCAATAAAAGAGGTTTTTGGGACTACTTATGTGTTTTGATGACTCAGGAAGCGGAGGTCACAATACACAGGACTAAAATCATCTTCTAGCCAAGAAGGCTCTGCACCCGTTTGCACTATTCAGGTGATCCTGAGGACACAGATAAACCTCCCAGTGGTCTCAATGTCTCTCTAAAAAGAATGCAAATGACCAGCTGTCTGCAAGGAATATGAATCCGTCCATTCCCCATCATCCAGTCAGAACTGAGGAAGCTTCTTGGTGTCAGCACTTCAAGCTGCATTTACTCTAGTGCTGACATAAGAAGGAGAAGCGGAGGATTCTGGAAAGGGACGTTTGACTTTTCACCTATTTATTTTCCCTGGAGATAATATCCCCTAGGAGATGGATGGGAGGGGGGAAATTCCTTTGAGCTGGAGCAGTAGATTAGGGGTAGAGTGACTTGGAAGATGGCCAATGAGTGCAGAGGAAAAGGAGGGTTTTGGGTCAGGAAGTCAGCGTTGGCTACGATGGAGTCGGAGTTAGAATGCCATGCTTAATAAATGGGAGTTTTTCATCAAAGACTTTGTTTGAAATGCAATTTATTTGAGACGACCTCGAAACTTGACACTTGGATGAGATGCAAAACGTCTTCAAAAGAAAAAAACAGGAAAGTCCGGTTGCCTCTTGAGAAAAGCAGTTTTTGGACAACCATGATTGACTATCGCCATAGACCCTGGGTCTTATGTCAAAAAGAAAAACCTGGATCCTTGGCTGGGGAGGAATTCTGGGAGTTGAAGTCTACCCATCTTTCAGTTGGTGAGATTGAAAAACACTGCCCTAATTTATTCAGAAAAGAAAGTATTTTGAAGTACTTCCAAAAGTATTAGGTATTAGAAATAAGGAGACATTTTCTGACAGTGAGAACAATCAACCCATGGAACAGAAGTTGCCTTCGGAAGTTGTGGGAGCTTCATCACTGGAGGCTTTCAAGAAGAGACTGGACTGCCATTTGTCAGAAATGGTGTAGGGGGGTTGGACTAGATGACCTACAAGGTCCCTTCCAACTCTGTTATCCTGTATTCTATAAATCATCATCATAGCAAAACCTCTCTGTCTACAATGGCACTGAAAACAGTGACTTACAACCATTTTTCACACTTACTCACATCCCCATGGTCACGTGATCAAAATCCAAACACTTGGCCACCGACTTATACTTATGACGGTTGAAGTGTCCCAGGGTCTCGTGATCCCCTTTTGCGACCTTCCAACCAGCAAAGTCAATGGGGGAAGCCAGATTTGCTTAACAACGGTGTTACTCACTTCAGAACTGCGGCGATTCCCTTAACGACCATGGCAAGAAAGGTCGTAAAAATGAGGCAGCACTCACTTCACAAATCTCTCACTTAGCAACAGAAATTTCGGGCTCAGTTGAGGTTGTAAGACGAGGACGAACTGCGATTTTCAAAGGGAATTGACATAACTGCGTTGTTACTGATTTAATGACTGCAGCGGGAAAGGTCGCAAAATGGGGCAAAGCTCCCTCAACAGATGTCTCACTTGGTCACAGAAATTTCGCGTTCAATTGCGGTCATAGGTCGAGGACTGACTTAGTAAACTAAGCAACCTCTCAACGGAAATGACTGTAGTAATATCTAATGACCTGCTAACACCCTGTGACTATCTTTTTCCTCTCTCTCTTTCACTTAGGAGTAAATCGAATATGAATTACTAATGTTTGGTTTGTTTAAAGTGGAAATGAAATTTGTGTCCCAGGGCTAAGCTAGGTTAAACATGAGACCATTGCCTGCTCAAACAGCTCCCAGTACCTCGGCTCACTTAGACTTCAATTCAAAGTGTTGATCATGTTTTATGCTGATATATTTTATGGTTTGGTGTACCACGGCTGAATGCTACGTGTTTGATGAATTCATTATGCATATCTGCCAGTTCCTTTCATTGGGAGTGAGCAAGGCACATACATTAAGCCAGGGATGAAATGCTCTCGGTTCAGACGGGATCACCCGAACCGGTAGCAATGGTGGCGGGTGGTTCAGAGAACCGGTAGCAAAAATCCTTGCCTTCCCCTCCCACCCCCATGCCCAGCTGAGTCGCGCAATCATCTGAGGCTTTTTTAAAAAAAGTTTAAAGCATTTTTTCTACAACCTCTTCCGCCGAAAAAATGTTTTTAAAAGTAAAAAAAAAAAAAAGCCTCTGATGATCGCACGGCTCAACTGGGATCATCAAAGCCTTTTAAAAGCATTTTTTCTACAGCCGAAAAGGTTGTAGGAAAAAAAAAATGCCTTTAAAAGCCTCTGGCGATCCCAGCTGAGTTGCCTGATCGTCAGAGGTTGTAGAAAAAATTGTTTTAAAAGTAAAAAAAAAAAAAAAAGTTGGCCACACCCACCCAGTCACATTATCCCCAGCACCAAGCCACGCCCACAGAACCTGTAGTAACAAATTATACATTTCACCACTGCATCGAGCTGCTTTTAACTGCTAAATTTGAATTTTTCAACAGAAAGGGGGTGGGAAAAAATATTCGAATAGATTTCTGAAATATGCATGTCCCAAAGGTACTGTTGTGACCGAGCCTCACTTAGTCATTAAAAGACACAATTTAGTCTGAAACAGACCTATTTTATTATAACATCTGGGAATTACTTCATTCCCAGTTTAGTCCAAATTAATTCCGACACAAGTCCTTCAGAAAACTTCCTTTGGGTTTATCACAAACTTTTATCTTCTTTGGCACCCTGCCAAAGGCCTCACTTGGCAAAGCCCCACAAAGTTCAGAAACAAGAGATGCCGACTGGAAACAAATGTAACAACGTTGCATTCCTACAAAGAGCCCAAGAGCCTTTGCTGCTCTTTTAAACCTTCTGGGAGGGGCCAATCATTTCCTGGCCTTACTCCTGAGTTGTCCTTTTTGCTTTAGCTGCTCTTGCCTTCTGGCAGATCTGTGCATGCGTATCAGACTCTGCTTCTCTACTGTCCAACTCTGGAGGCTCCGGAGTCTGCACATCATTCCCAGATGGCTCTGGTCCCATCTCTGCCTCCAACTCAGAGCCCTAATCAGAGCCTTCCCCAGACTCCAGAACTGGCCCATGCCTCCTCCCCAGCCTCCTCACTGTCCGACTCCGCTGCTAGCTCCGTGGGCTGCTGGCAGACCACACCAGGTGCTTTTTCAGGAGGCAACTGGACTTCCTTCTGTTTTGTCTTTTGAAGACATTTCGCTTCTCATCCAAGAAGCTTCTTCAACTCTCACTGGCTGCTTCATGGATGAGAAGCGAAACATCTTCAGAAAGGAAAAAGGAAGTCCAGTTGCCTCCTGAAAAAAGCACCTTTGGGACCACCATGGCAACTGGATGGCTGAGAATCTCTGCAGACTATTATGCATGATCCTTATGAATTGTAAAGTCTGGGGAAGTTCCACACAAAGCTTTCTTTTTTAAAAGTGTGAGTCGATTTTCTTAGAAAATACAGGCAGTCATTAACTTGTAACAGTTTCTTTAGTGACCGTCCTGAGTTATAACAGCTCTGAAAAAAGGGACTTATAACCATTTTTCACACATATGACCGTTGCAACATCCCCACAGCCACATGATCAAAATTCAGACGCTGGGCAACTGACTCATATTTATGACAGTTGCAGTATCCCGGGGTCATGTGATCCCCTTTTGCGGCCTTCTGACAAGCAGAGTCAATGGGGGAAGCCAGATTCACTTAACAACGTTGCTACTCAGGGGTGGGTTCTAATTTTTTTTACTACCGGTTCTGTGGGCGTGGCTTATTTTGTGGGTGTGGCTTGGAGGTCATGTGACTAGGTGGGCGTGGCTAGCTGGTCAGAGTCATTTCTGGAAGGTCCTCGCACGTACGACCAAGTCCTCGCACTTACGACCCGACTCATTTGTTTGCTTTTAACACTGATCAGCTGTAGAGCGGCCCTTTGAAGTCCCATGGCAAGAGTTTAAACAGTTTTTTCCCTCTAGTCATCAGCTGGGACTCAGGAGGCAGCAATAGATTGGGGGTGGAGCCAAATAAAAGGTAAGAATAACGTGGGGGGGTGGGGGGGGAGGGCAGGGGGGAGAACCGGTTCGGTGACGTCATATCGTCACTGCTACCAGCTCGGCCGAACCGGACCGAACCGGGAGGAACCCACCACTGGTGCTACTCACTTAAGAACTGTGGTGCTTCCCTTAACCACTAGGGCAAGAAAGGTCGTAAAATGAGGCAGAACTCCCTTAACAAATCTCTCACTTAGCAACAGATATTTTGGGCTCAAAGGTGGTCATAACTGGAGGATGAACCGTAGCCCATTTCTGTCTGCAGGAATATTTGATCTTGAAATATAACTTTGATGATATTTTAGTGACCGTGGGAATAGGGATTTTGCCTTGAAGCCAGAAACTCTGCTACACATTTTGGAGAGAGGGAGAGAGAGATAGGGGGAGAGGGGAGAGAGAGAGAAAGAGAGAAAGAGAGAGGGGGAGAGGGGGGAGAGAGAAAGAGAGAGAGAGAGAGAGATGGGGGAGAAGGGGGAGAGAGGGAGAGAGAAAGAGAGAGAGAAAGAGATGGGGGAGAGGGGAGAGAGAGAGAAAGAAAAAGAGAGAGAGAAAGAGAGAGAGAAAGAGAGAGATGAGGGAGAGGGGAGAGAGAGAGAAAAAGAGAGAGAGAAAGAGAGAGAGAAAAAGAGAAAGATAGGGGGAGAGGGGAGAGAGAGAGAAAGAGAGAGAGAAAGAGATAGGGGGAGAAGGGGGAGAGAGAAAGAGAGAGAGAAAAAGAAAGGAAACAAAGAAAGATAATTGTTTTATTCCAGGCCACCTTAAACTTTAAATTAAGTCAGTTTCCTTCAAAAGGAGAGTAGTTCTAAATTCTACGGTAATTTCTCCTAAATTCTTTTCTTTGAAGACGTTTCGCTTCTCCTCCAAGAAGGTTCTTCAGCTCTGACTGGATGGTGAGGAACGGAAGGATTGATACTCCTTGCAGACAGCTGGTCATTTGCATCCTTTTTAGAGAGTCATTGAGGCCACTTGGAGGTTTATCTGTGTCCTCAGGGTCGCCTGAGTGGTGCAAATAGTTCCTGCAGTCTGCAATTTTTTTCCCTCTGGAAATCCATTCCGACTCCCAGCCCATTCCAAGGGTGTTCATCCCAAATTGTATAGCTAAACGTCTGTAGATATTCTCAGTCATCCAGGTCATGGTTGTCCCAAAGGTGCTTTTTTCAAGAGGCGTCTGAACTTTCTGGTTTTTCATTGAAGACATTTTGCTTCTCATCCATTGGTAATGAAATGTGTGTAAGAAAAACACCAAACTCCAAGGGGAGAGCACCAAGTACCCCACAGTCCTCCTCCTCCTCTTCCTATTCCTCCTCCTCCTCTTCCTATTCCTCCTCCTCTCTGCAAACCCCACTCCTTTCTAGAATTGATGTTACTTTGTTGGCTAATGAAACGTCTGCAAGAAAACAACCAAGCTCAGAGAGCACCAAGGACCCCTCAGTCCTCCTCCCCCTCTCCACAAACCCCACTCCTTTCTAGCACTGATGGTTGATACGGGTACACCTCCCCCCTTTCTTATCCTCATTCCCCTGCCCCCTCTCTCTCCCTCTCTCCCTCCCTCCCTTCCTTGTGTTCATCATTTACACTACCTCCTTCTCCTCCTCCACACTCTTCTAACAACCAAGCTCAGAGAGCACCCGAGGACCCCTCAGTCCTCCTCCTCTTCCTCCTCCTCTCCACAAACCCCACTCCTTTCTAGCACTGATGATGTTCCCTAGTTGGCTAATGAAACGTCTGCAAGAAAACCGCCAAGCTCAGGGAGCACCAAGGGCCCCACCGTTCAACCCTGAGCTACCAATATTCTCTTCCATCTCTACGGTCATAACTAAGGAAAGAAAGCTGTGCCCTCATCGTTCTTATCTCTCCACAGCTCTTCATTTTTCAACCTCTTTTTCATTTCCCTTTCCTTCGCCCCATCCCTGCTCAAAACAAACTCATATTAAAAATGCTTTTTCCTCTCCCAGTTCCTTATCTATCTCCGCCTGCATCATCTCCTGACGGAGTGGCTGGCAGGACTTAGGACCACAATCGGGGTGTTTGTTTTCTCAGGCTTTTCCATATCATCCAGGCCATTTCTTCAATTCTGACTCTATGTACCCTACAGAGATCATTCGCTTCCATTTCAGACTCTCAAAACGTTGCCCAAGGAACGGCACAGAATGAATCTTTCTGGGAAAATAATAATAATAAAAATAGTAAAAGCTACGCTAATCCCAAGAGCCATTTCAGCAAAATTGCCGGTGCGGAAAAGCAAATGGCACTTTAATCTTTCATAAGAGCTCATTTTTAAAAACCAGGGTTTTGGGGTTTTATTTTTTTGAAAGTTGGAACAGGATGCGATCAGCCCTGTGGGCTGTTTGCTGATCTCTACAGAGATTATTTATCCTCATTGCATATAAAAGTGGTACAGGCGGCCCATCCGCCTCTTTAAAAAAAAATCAAACGTTTATTGTTGTGAAACTCTTGAAACTCACTCGTCCTCGGTGATCTCTGAGCTTCGTTGTTTTCTTGCAGACGTTTCATTACCAACCTGGGTAACATCATCAGTGTTAGGGGAGAATGGGGTTTGCTTTTTGCAAGCAAGTCACTGGTGTACAAAAAGAGAGCAAAACCCCATTTCCTTCTAATAATTAGGATGTTACCTAGCTGGGTCATGAAACATATGCAAGAAAACCACCAAGCTCAGAGAGCACCAAGGAACCCTCATTTCAGCCCTGAGCTAGAAATCTTCTCTTTTATTAGTCCTCTTGAAACAGTTGTTCTGAGACCTTCTAGGGTTGTTGCGAAGTTGCGAAGTTGCTAGTTGCGAAGTCATGTCCAACCCATTGCGATCCCTTGGACAACGTTTCTCCAGGCCTTCCTGTCCTCTACTATCCTCTGGCTGATGCCAACTGCTTCAATGACTCCATCCAGCCACCTCGTTCTCTGCCGTCCCTTTCTTCTTCTTTTGCCCTCAATCTTTCCCAGCATTAGGTTCTTCTCCAGGGAGTCCTTCCTTCTCATTAGGTGGCCAAAGTATTTCAGTTTCATCTTCAGGATCTGGCCTTCTAAAGAGCAGTCAGGGTTGATCTCCTCTAGGACTGACCAGTTGGATCACCTTGCAATCCAAGGCTCTCACAGGAGTCTTCTCCAGTTACCTTCTAGGGTAGATCTGCCAAAAAGGGTTCAAATTCAACCTTCCAGATGTTTTCAACTTTTTTTTTTTAATTTGATTTATATGCCGCCCTTCTCCGGAGACCCAGGGCGGCTTACAATGTGTTAAGCAATAGCCTTCATTCTTTTGTATATTTTATACAAAGTCAGCTTATTACCCCCACAAACTGGGTGCTCATTTCACCTACCTTAGAAAGGATGGAAGGCTGAGTCAACCTTGAGCCTTGGAGAGATTCGAACCAGCAGAAAGTGCTGTTCTTGTTCTGCTTACAAGTGAAGCAGTTGCTCAGCTCTTTTGAGGCTTCCCCATGCCTATGGATGAATCTGTTGTGACCCAGGCCCAAGTAGATATTATCAGACGCAAACAGTTCAAAACAAACAGACTTTATTAGAACAGCTGAGAATTAACTCATTCTCTGCGTAGTCCAAACTAATTCAAAACAAATTCTTCATAACACAATTCTTCAGCCTTATCACCGACCTTGGTCTAATTAGGCAACCTGCCAAAGGCTTTTCTTGGCAAAAGTTCAGAAGCAGGAGACACCGACAAGAAATAAATGCAGCAAGACAAGAAACAAACCTATCAATGTTGTTTTCCAACCAAGAGTCCAAGAGCGTTGCTGGTCTTTTAAGCCTTATGGGAGGGGCCAATCATCTCTTGGCCTTACTCCTGAGTCGTCCTTTTTGCTTTAGCTGCTCTTGCCTTCTGGCAGCTCTTCTCATGCGTGCATTAAGAACAGGCTCCTCATATTCCTTTGCCTCTCTGCTGTCAGCCTCTGGAGGCTCCGGAGTTTGCACATCACTCCCAGATGGCCCTGACCCCATCTCTGCCTCCGATGCAGAGCCCTCATCCGGGCCTTCCCCAACCTCCAGGACTGGCCCCTGTTCTTCCTCAGCTTCCTCACTGTCCGACTCCACTGCCAGCTCCACAAGCTGCTGGCGAACCACAACAGAATCCTTCTTCTGACTTCATTCCAAATTGGTTCAACCTGGTCACCTCGTAATCTTGACTTTTGGATTTGAATTGGACACCGGCTGAGTCAGACTCTTCTAATCACCAGTAACTGACTTCCCAGCAATCGCTTTCTATATTGGCAGGTTGGCATTGATTTCAAAAGATTAGAACAAACAAACAAACTACCCAGTAACTAAAGAACAAGTCTTCTTTTGCAGAGCTTAATGTACTGTTCATTAGTATAGAAGCCCAGATAATTGGCTCTGACAAGAATTTCATATCATCTGATAGATAATGGAGTTACTTTTCAAAATGATTTCGTTTAAGTTATTTAGGGCTTTTTATTTTTAGTATTTGCTTGTTTACTGGTTTGTTAAAAATCTGCCTCTCAGGCATGGAAGAACCAGGACAACACGTTAAATTCTAGCTAAGCTGATTTATTGTTCATGCCTATATAGACAAGAATCTTGTCAACCAACTTTCAGCATTCAATTGGCACTAGATCAGTGGTGGGTTCCTCCCAGTTCAGTCCGGTTCGGCCGAGCCGGTAGCAGTGATGATATGACATCACCGAACCGGTTCTCCCCCCTCCCCCTGCCCCCACCCCCCACGTTATTCTTACCTTTTATTTGGTCCCACCCCCAATCTATTGCTGCCTCCTGAATCCCAGCTGATGACTAGAGTGAAAAAAACTGTTTAAACTCTTGCCGCGGGGCTTCAAAGGGCCGCCCTACAGCTGATCAGTGTTAAAAGCAAACAAATGAGTCGGGTAGTAAGTGTGAGGACTGGTTGTAAGTGTGAGGACCTTCCAGAAATGACTCTGACCAGCTAGCCACGCCCACCTAGTCACATGACCTCCAAGCCACACCCACAAAAATAAGCCACGCCCACAGAACCGGTAATAAAAACATTTAGAACCCACCCCTGCACTAGATAAGAGTTAAGGGAATTCAGGAGAATGTGAACTTAATCTGGTTATGGGAATGTAATGACTCCAGGCTGATTTCTCTCTTGACTCCACCATCCTTCTCCTACATTACTTTTCCTATAATATTCATCAGCAGGTGCAACTTAAAATTCTATTATTATTTGGGATGAACACCCTTGGAATGGTGTGGGATTATGAACGGATTTCCAGAAAAAAAAGGCAGACTACAAGAACCATTTCCACCATTCAGGTGACCTTGACAACAAACCTCCAAGTAGCCTCAACAACCCTCTAAAAGGATGCAAATAACAAAGATTCTTGGATGAGAAGTGAAACATCTTCAAAAGACAAAAAAACAAAGAAGTCCAGTTGCCTCCTGAAAAAGCACCTGGTGTGTGTTGTGACTCCGACCCCCAAGCCCATCTTATCAGAGGGAGAAGGCTCCGAAAGTGAAGGAGAGGAGTTGGCCAGGCCTCCCTCTCCAGGACCCTCCTCTCTGGCAATGCCTCAGGTGTCTCCCGAAGGAGAAGAGATTGGCCAGGAGCCAGGTATCGCCGAGCAGTCACAGTCGGACAGTGATGGAGATAAGTCTTGGCTGGATCCACACCAGCATCGGAGAGACAAGCGCACACAGCAGAAAAGGAGGTGTGCCAGAGATTAAGCTGAGTCACTGGACCACACCCCACAGGGGATTAAAGATGCTGTGGTGGCCATTCAGGCTCTGTGACGGACAAAACAAAACAACTAGCGAGTCGCATTGTATCTCTGAAACTATGTTATCTGCCTGCCTTGGATTTAATACGGACTGGACTTGACAATTCTGTGGCTTTGTGTATTTGTTTTGGTTCTCTGTGAGTAAAGTTCTTGGCAAGCAGCTACTGGGTTGCTGCCAATCCTGTTATCAAAGGAATTTATTGTCTGCAAGTTTTATTTAACTCCTGGCTGGCTGTTTGTGTGCATGTGTGAGATGGGGACAGAACAGTGTGGTCTGCCAGCAGCCCATGGACCTAGCAGTGGAGTCGGACAGTGAGGAGGCTGGGGAGGACCATGGGCCAGTCTTGGAGTCTGGGGAAGGCTCAGACGAGGGCTCTTCATCATAGGCAGAGATAGGGCCAGGGCCATCTGGGAGTTATGTGACACCTCTGGAGCCTCCAGAGTCAGACTTCAGCGAGGCAGAGGAACAGGGGGAGCCTGTTCCCAGTGCAAGCATGTACAGAGCTGTCAGAAGGCAAGAACAGTTAAGACAAAAGGAAGGTCTCAGGAGTAGGGCTTGGAGATGATTGGCTCCTCCCATAAAACATAAAGGAGGAGCAAAGGCACGTGAGCCTTTGCAGGAAGCAACTTTGTTCATTCTGGTCGGTTTAAATTCTGAAGCTCCTTTTTGACTCTGCATGGTCTTGCAAAGCTAACTGCCAATTAGGTCTTTGTCAGTGTGTCAAGGGAGATAAAGGTGGGTGCTTACTAGCCTTATACAGGTGTGGGTTCTACTTACCTTTACTACCAGTTCGCAATGGGATGGTGCATGCGCAGATCGCTGATGGTGACATCCGGGGTAGTGGGCCTCCCAATGGTTTTACTACCGGTTCTTGCGAATCGGTCCGAACTGGGGGCAAAGGACTGTGCCAGACTTCTGCCAGACTCTTTACAAACTATTTGTGACTCATTACGGGCTGTGAATGAACAAAATTCACAGCCGTTGAAATAAAAAGAGGGTTTTTGGGACTAATAGTGTGCTTTTTACCGTCTCAGGAAGCCTAGGTCAGGACATAACCTTCCAATCACTTGAACTTTTCAAGAAGAGATTGGACAACCATTTGTCCAGCATGGGGTGAGGCTTTCTGACTCGGGCATGGGGTTGGACTAGAAGACCTCCAACCTCTCTCCCACCGTTATGATTCTATGATTACAAATTAATTCCAAGGCAGGACACCCTAATTAGAGTCCTAAATCTATCTCAGCATCTACTTCTGTCTTACTACTGCAGCACCATTGAAAGTGTCCTGACATACAGCATTCTTGCATGGTATGGGAGCAGCTCTGTAGCGGACAAAAAAGCTCTACAGAGAATCATTAAAACTGCCCAGAATATCATCGGATTCCAGCTACCAGCCCTAGATGACATCTTCGAATCTCGCTGTTTGAGAAAGTTGCATAACATTCTCAGAGACTCTTCCCATCCTGCTTACAATCTTTTTGGACTGTTGCCTTCTGGCAGAAGATACAGAACAATTCAAACTCGGACCGCATGTTTTCTGAATAGTTTTTAATCCCAGAGCTATAATTGCACTCAACCATGAACTAAAGGGCCACCATCAGTGAGCTGTTGGACAGCATTACTTGGTCTGTTGTGTGGATGTTGGGTGGTTTAGGGGTGGAGAACAGTGGTGGGTGGGAGTGTGTTTGGAGATTGTTATGTGTGTTGGACCTGGTCTTTGGGTGTTAAGTGAATTTCATTGTATGGGTATACTGTGTATACACGTACAATGACAATAAAGTTATTATTATTAAAGTCCTAAAACTTTCTGCTTAATCATTTTCAGGCAAAATAAATTAGTGTATTTCTCTTGACAGAGAACTCAAGGGAACAATGACATTAGCTTAATCAAGCTTAATAATGGAAAACAAAAATGCATTAGTTTCTATTAACACATACCACAATAGGCTGAGGGCACATTTCCTAATTTTTTTCCTGCCTTCCTTTCTGAAATATTCCTGGGGTGAGCATGAGGGAAAAAAAGCATCTTAGCAGCAGAATCAATTTTCTGCTGGCGGAATTAAATGTCCAGCAACAGCCAAAAAGATTTGAAAAGACAGTACTGGAAGAATTTCGGAGGAAGACAATACAGGTAGTCCTTGTGTCAACCCTGAAGCTGGCCTGACTGAGGCCATTTTGAGGCTTCAGGGCTGCCACAACTGGAGCTAAGGGATAGGGAGGGGTGGAGTAGAGACAGCTGGGCTTCGTAGTCAAAACAAAATACTTTCTCTCGGGAACGCAGGACATTTCAGCAGGTGCTTGGAAGAAGGGGACTGAGGTCACTTAGCAACTGGACGGTATCCTGATTGAACCATGATTGTTTTGAGAAAGTGAAAAAACTTCTACTTTCTAAGTTCTACAGAGGAATTACTGAGTCTGTCATCTGCACCTCCATAACTGTCTGGTTTGGCTCTGCAACCCAACAAGAGAGACACAGACTTCAGAGGATCATTAGAACTGCAGAAAAAACCATGGCTACCAACCTGCCTTCCATGGAGGACCTGTATACTGCACGAGTCAAAAAGAGGGCTGGGAAAATATCTACAGACCCCTCACATCCTGGACATCAACTGTTTCAACTCCTACCCTCAAAACGAGGCTATAGAGCACTGCACACCAGAACAACTAGACACAAGGACAGTTTTTTCCCAAACGTCATCACTCTGCTAAACAAATAATTCCCTCAACACTGTCAAACTATTTACTAAGTCTGCACTACTATTAATCTTCTCATCGTTCCCACCACCCATCTCCTTCCATTTATGACTGTATGACTGTAATTTTGTTGCTTGTATCCTTACAATTTATATTAATATTGTTTCCTGATTGCTTATTTGTACCCTACAATTATCATTAAGTGTTGTACCTTATGGTTCTTGACGAATGTTTCTTTTATGTACACTGAGAGCATATGCACCAAGACAAATTCCTTGTGTGTCCAATCACATTCGGCCAATAAAAAATTCTATTCTATTCTATTCTATTCTATTCTATTCTATTCTATTCTATTCTATTCTATTCTATTCTATTCTATTCTATTCTACTCTACTCTACTCTACTCTACTCTACTCTACTCTATTCTATTCTATTCTATTCTATTCTATTCTATTCTATTCTATTCTTAGGTGAAAACCACAGGAACATTTAGAGTTGATTTTCACCAGCCCGGGCCAATATGGCATATCCAATAAAACTATTCTTTGAGGAATCTACCTGCCTCGGAGTTTTGTTTGCTGTGGGTATGTAACTCTGACACCTTGGCATACAACAATTCAGCTACTCAACCCTTCCCTCCAGCTGAAGTTACAGCCATTGAGACGTATTTTACTTTGCAGCCATTGAGATGTATCTTCCAGTCCTTACTAGCACTGATGATGTTACCTAGTTAGGTAATGAAAAGTCTGCAAGAAAACAAGAAAGCTCAGAGAGCACCAAGGACCCCTGAGATGTATTTCTTGGATACCATCATTTAGGCAGTTCTGCTATGGAACCCTTATCCAACCCGGGGTTCTTCACTTCAACAACTTTAACATCTGTGGAATTCTCAAGAGTTTGAAGTCTACACAACTTAAAGTTTTTGAGATGGAATAACCAAAATAAGAGTTGGAAAGGACCTTGGAGGTCTTCTACTCCAACACCCTGTCCAGGAAGGAGACCCTATATCATTCCAGACAAATGGTTGTCCAATCTCCTCTTGAAAGCCACCAGTGATGGAGCACCCAAAACTTCTGAAGGCATACCATTCCACCGATTAATTGTTCTAACTCTCATGCAATTTCTCCTTAGTTCTAGGTTGGTTCTCTCCTTGATTAGTTTCCATCTGTTGCTTCTTGTCCTGCCTGAAGGTTCTTTGGAGAATAGGTTGACCTCCCCTCTTCCTTGTGGCAGTCCCTCAAATATTGGAACACCTTAAATATTGGAGAAACTTTGGTTGAGTCCATAGTTGCCTATCTTTCTTCTTAGCTCTGGCCTTCCAACTCTGTTTGCTATGAGTGATTCATATTTCAGCATATAATTTTCTGCCTTTCTTTGTCCCGTGTGACTCATGCATAGGTCAGCTTAGAGACACTTAATGCAAATTGACACGGACTCTATTTTGATTCGTGTATCAGCCTTCAGTTCAGTTTCCTTGGACACTTGATAGAAAGATGAAATTTTTCTTTTCTTTTCAAAATTGTTGGACAACCTCCACTGTGAGGGCAAGATAGGAATGTATGACAGGGTGGGGAAGTTCCAAATATCACAAAAACTGGGTAGGTGAGTGTGTGTCAGGGATCAGAGTATCCCCCTTGTTCTCTACATACTAATACCTTCCTTCCCTTAAAGAGGATGTAAGTAGTAATTATGCACCCACCACCATCAGAGAATGAAATATTTTTGGGAATATCAAAAGAGGCAGAATATTATATTTCTACAAAAGGAAAAATGGAGAAACATGCTCTTAAAGGCAGAAAGCAGCCCCAGTTTCCTGCATAGTAAAACAACCTCCAGCAGATGCCTGAAATCTTTAGAGATGGATATTTTGTGCCCATTAAGAAATCCAGGCCAATCTATTCATGAACAAAACACCTTCGGCTCCAGTTGATGGGATTAAGAAGGATAGCATGTGACCTTTAGGACATAAAAGGATTAACCCACCACCAATGAAATAGCAAGAGACACAAAAGCCCCTTTATTGCACAATCCCAAGAACAGTTCAAATGTCAGAATCACAGAAACTTATAAAGATCCCTCCACTGATTCAACCATTTTGTCAGCTGTCCCAGAACCACATGCTGTTGGTGGTTCTGCTAATCAATAAACAGAATCCTTCTTTCCAATCAGCCTCCATTTTATTTCTAGCATCTTTCTTCTAGCTTGGAACCAGACTGGATTTCTCTTTTAACAAGGGTACTATCTAATTATTTTAAGGAATATATTTCAAATCTCTTAACAGGCTGCTTATGGGGTCTTGCAGCGGTTCGAATCCCTAATGCCGCATAACGGGGTGAGCTCCTGTGACTTGTCCCAGCTTCTGCCAACCTAGCAGTTTGAAAGCACATAAAAATGCAAGTAGAAAAACAAGGACCGCCTTTGGTGGGAAGGGAACAGTGTTCCGTGTGCCTTTGGCATTGAGGCATGCCAGCCACATGACCACGGAAATGTCTTTGGACAGCACTGGCTCTTCGGCTTTGAAACAGAGATGAGCACCGCCCCCTAGAGTCGGGAATGACTAGAACATATGTGCGAGGGGAAACTTTACCTTTTTACCAAGAGACTAATGTGAGCAAAGTTCAAACCCATACTTGGACATGCATCTTCTTTTATTGATTAAAGTTATCTCTCTTTTTTTCCCTCATGGGATTAACACCTCTGATTCCAAGGGAGGGCTATTTTATCTGGTTGTACCCAGGGGTGAAATCCAGCAGGTTCTGACCAGTTCTGGAGAACTGGTAGTGGAAATTTTGAGCAGTTCGGAGAACCGGTAAATACCACTTCTGGCTGGTCCAAGAGTAGGGTGGGATGGGGATTTTGCAGTATCCTTCCCCTGCCACACCCACCAAGGCACACCATGCCCACCAAGCCATGTCCACAGAACCAGTAGTAAAAAAATTTGGATTTCACCACTGGTTGTACCATATGAGAAACTGAAGTTCTGTGGTCTCTCACTAAATGCAGTTCTGGAGATAAGATAGGAGAGAGCGGAGGCAGCCTTTAAATGCCTCAACCAGGATCTAGAACAGGGGTATCAAACTCAAGGCCCGGAGGCCGGATCTGGCCCGTGGAGTATTTAGATCTGGCCCGTGGGGTTTCCCTGGAAACAGCAATGAAAAATCATAGATACGTAGGCAATAAGGTTATCCATAACCTGCTGATTTTGATTACTCATTTTGGTATCCAGTTTTGTTAGAACTGGAATTCCCAATTTTTATGGGAAATTAGTTATGCATTTAAAAATTTAGGGCTGGGTTTTCACCAGGGGTGTTCACTTAAAAAGGTTCCCCTTGCACATATGTGCTATTCATTCCCGACTCTAGGGGGTGGTGCTCATCTCTGTTTCAAAGCCGAAGGGCCAGCGCTGTCTGAAGACGTCTCCGTGGTCATGTGACCAGCATGACTAAACACCAAAGGTGCATGGAACACTGTTCCCTTCCCACCAAAGGTGGTCCCTATTTTTCTACTTGCATTTTTTATGTGCTTTCAAACCGCTAAATTGGCAGAAGCTGGGACAAGTAACAGGAGCTCACCTTGTTACGTGGCACTCGGGATTCGAACCGCTGAACTGCCAACTTTTGGTCAACAAGCTCAGGGTCCTACCCACTAAGCCACTATGTCATTGGTGTCCACTTACGTATAGTCAAAAGACTCAAGTTGGCAACTAATAACGGTACGATGGAAACTTCTGTATAGAAGAGAATTTCTGAAACACTAATCCATCTTTTGTTCTGTTCCTCCCATTCAAAGATGTCTAGTTGCAAGTAATAATTCCCCATCAGGTCAGATTTCCAGGTCAGCTAGATCTATTTTATTTACAATTGTTACTATCCAATCGATGTGACTTTATTTCTCGTTGTATCGCTAAGTTTTGTTATACGGTTGTAAAATACCTCACGCCAGTTTTATAATATCTTGAATTTTTGCTACGATTTTTTTTTTTTATTGCAAAAGTTTTACAATTACATTTTCACCCCCTTTTTCCCCCCCCTCGACCCGCCCCAAACTTCCCAACCTCCCTAACCCACCCTAACCCACCCCTCCCCCCAGACTTCCTCACAATATAATCATGTCAAATAAAAGGAAAAACCCTCCTTTGTATATAAAACTTGAACCCCGCCCTCCCCTTACAAATTTTCATCTTCATTACATTAACCTATTTCTATCTTAATATAGCAGTTTCAAATAAATTTTCATCCTGATTACCTTGAAGATATTTCTATCTTAATATAGCAGTTTCAAATAAATTTTCATCCTGATTACCTTAAAAATATTTCTATCTTAATATAACATTTTCAAATAAATTTTCATCCTCGACCTTAAAATATTTCTATCTTAATATAACATTTTCAAATAAAAGCTATTTGGTACTTCCTAGTTTGATATTTGTTCTGAACATAATCTATCCACTTCTTCCATTCCCATTCATAAGTCTCTTGAGAACAATCTTTTAAATATGCTGAAATCTTCGCCATCTCCGCAAAACTGGCCATCTTCAAAATCCATTCCTCAGTCGAAGGCAGCGCTTCATTTTTCCAGTATTTACCTATCAACAATCTTGCTGCAGTTATCATGTACAATATCATTTTTGTTTCCCCCAATGTAAAACCCTTAACTATACCCAATAAAAACAGTTGTGGAGAAAATTGAATCTTTCTCTTCAAAACATTCTGCATGACCCACCAAATTTTTATCCAAAAAGCCTTAACTTTCTTACAGGTCCACCAAACATGATAATATGTAGCATCTAAGCAATCGCATCTCCAACATTTAGGCTGGGCACTAGGGTACATACACGACAATTTTTTTGGATCTAAATGCCATCTATAAAACATTTTGTAGAAATTTTCCCGCAGATTCTGCGACTGTGTAAATTTAACATTCTGAACCCAAATTTTTTCCCATGTTTCCAACATCACTGGTTCCTCAAAATTTTGTGCCCACTTAACCATACAGTCTTTAACTAGTTCAGTTTCTGAATCCCTTTCTAACAAAACATTATAAAGTCTTTTAATATGCATTGGGCCTTTCTCTTTTATATGTCTAACTAATTCTTCCTCATACATCATAATACCAGTTTTTTGGTCCTCTTTCCATCTCAATTGCAATTGATTATATTGTAACCAAGTTAAATTAATCCCTTCAGCCAACAATGTCTGTAATGTCTTCAGCTGCCATCTGCCCGCATCTGCAAAAAGAACCTCTTTATATAAAAACCCCCCGAGTGACATTATATTTGTATTCCACAAGGTATGACCAAGATCCAGCCATAGCGGTATTTTGTAATTCCAGTTGTTTCGGTGCTTCTTCCAAACTCTCAGCAAAGAATCTCTAAGTATATGGCTTTTAAATACTTTATCCACTTTGCTATCATAAAATAAGTAAGCGTGCCATCCAAATTCCAAATCAAAACTTTCTGCATTCAATATTCCAGTCTTTTTTCCTCCAAACCAATCACTTACTAAAGTCAAAGCTGCTGCATCATAATATAATTGTAGGTTTGGAAGTTTGAGACCTCCCCTTTCTGGGATGTCTTGCATAATTTTCATTTTTACTCTTGGTTTTTTCTCATTCCAAACAAATTTGTTGATACCAGTTTGCCATGCTTTTAGTTGTTTATCATTTTTGAGCACCGGAATCATTTGAAACAAAAAAAGAAATCTTGGCAAAATGTTCATCTTAACTGCTGCTATTCTTCCAAGTAAAGACAGCTGCAGTTTTTTCCAAATCTCCATATCTTTTTGCACCTCTCGCCACAACGCCTCATAGTTATTTTGAAACAATTTCATATTTGATTCTGCAACCTGAACTCCTAGATATTTTACCTTTGGTACAATCTCAAAACCTGCCCTCCTTTCAAGCTCAAGTTTACGATCTTGTGTCATATTTTTGACTACCATCTTAGTTTTTTACTTGCCGTCTCAAGATTTCACTCTGGGTTTGAGCTGATGTATGACTGTCATAAAATATCTATCTGTCTTCCGGCAAGTTCACCAACAAGGTATGACCTATCTTGAAATGAGGGAGGAAGCTTCTCCCTCACCATCTTATGGGATCACCTCCACAATAATTAACAACAGCCAAGGTGACCCTACAGATGCTCTTCAGTGGACAGCAATACAGCAGTGAAAAAAAAAGACCAAATATTTATAGAACTACCAATTCCAGTTTCTAGTCTGAGGCAGAAACATCACAGCCATCCTAATTACTTTCTCATCTCTATTGTTCTTTAGCATATTGTCAGGTCTCAGAATTTAGAACAACACAAGGAGTTACTTAAACATAGTTTCCTTTATTGTTTGACTGATTGACAGAATCTTGCCAGACTAAAGCAACTATAGATATACCCTGGGAATAGCTAAGGAGAAGCTGGATTCTTTTTTACAGTATATTAACTTTGTTATAGACTTATTATATATCTCCACCCCAGACCACCCCAAAGATGCCCTTGAAGTGATGTCCCGGTGTCTGGAAGCCGTGAGGATCTGGATGGGGAGGAACAGGCTCAGGTTCAACCCATCCAAGACCGAGTGGCTGTGGTTTCTGACATCCCGATATAGTCAGTTGATGCCATCACTGACTATTGGGGGCGAATCGCTGGCCCCCACGGAGAGGGCTCGCAACTTGGGTGTCCTCCTGGATTCACGGCTGTCTTTAGAAGAGCACTTGACAGCCATGACCAGGAGGATTTTTTATCAGATTCGCCTGATTCGCCAGTTGCGTCCCTTTTTGGATCGGGACTCCCTACACACAATCACTCATACCCTCATCACCTCCCGCCTGGACTATTGTAATTGTAATGCTCTCTACATGGGGCTCCCCTTGAGGTGCACCTGGAGGCTCCAACTGGTGCAGAGTGCGGCCGCGCAGATGGTTATGGGAGAAACATGGCGCTCCCGTGTGACACCTTTCCTGCGCAAGCTGCACTGGCTCCCGGTGGTCTTCCGGGTGCGCTTCAAGGTTTTGGTCACCACCTTTAGAGCGCTCCATGGCTTAGGACCTGGTTATTTACGGGACCGCCTGCTACCACAAACAGCCTCCCACTGGCTGGTACGCTTTCATAGAGAGGGGCTCCTCCGGGTGCCATCAGCCAAGCAGTGTCGACTGGTGGCCCCCAGGGGGAGGGCCTTCTCTGTGGGGGCACCCACTATATGGAACGAGCTCCCCCTGGAGATATGGAGGATCCCGGATCTGTGCACTTTCCGCCGTGCTCTTAAGACTCTCCTATTCCAGCAAGCCGGCCTGGCCTAGTTTTCTCCCCTTTCTTTTAAATTTTTAAATTGAAATTTTAATTTGTTTTAAATTATTGGGATTTTTAATTGTCCTGGGCTAAATTATTTAATTTGGTTTTAATTATGTTTCTAACTTTTGTATTTATGTATTTTATTTTGTGCCTGTTCACCGCCCTGAGTCCTTCGGGAGTAGGGCGGTATATAAATTTAATAAAACATAAAACAAACATAAAACATTATAGAATTATTCTAATTCTAATTTGCTTAACTTAACTATTTTTTATTATATTTTACTCATCTACTTTTATTTCTAATGTTTATATTTGTCCTCTAACCATCGATAAAACGTTTCCTTTATTGCATAATAACCAGTTTGTCCTTTCTCTTTAATTACCGGTGTTAATCTATTCATTTCTGCAGATTCTAATATCTTCCTTATCATATTCTCCTCTGTAGGAATATCTTCACTTTTCCAGTTTTGTGCAAATACAATCTAGCTGCGGTTATTACACGAATAATCAAATATACATTTTCTTTATTATAAGTTTCGGATAAGATCCCCAACAGAAAAATTTCAGGTTTCAAGTCAATATGTTGTTGTATCATCTTTTCCAACCAGGTGCATATTTTTATCCAATATTTTTTAGCTTTTACACATGTCCACCACATACGATAATATAAACCAGGTGTCTGATGACATTTCCAACATTTAGCTGATATATCTTTAAACATCTTCTCCAATCTTGCTGGTGGGAAATGCCATCTGTAAAACATTTTATAGATCCTCCTTCTGCCGACCAAACTTTCCAAACTCTACTGTCTCTTTGCTCCCTGGATGCAGTCCCTCACTCACTCCTGGGAATTCAGACTACACATATATCTGTGCAATAGTGGAAGTTAAGGTTAGATTTGGTGAGTCTAAGAACTTTTGGGCTCCAACAGGGGGTTGAAAGCACCTAAGGGCAAGACAAGAAGTATCGATGGAAGCTAATCATGGAGAGATTCAACCTAGAAATGAGAGATTTCCTGACAATGAGAGCAATTGATCAGTGGAAGGACTTGCCTCCAGAAGTTGTGGCTGCTCCATCACTGGAAGTTTTCAAGAAGAGATTGGAGAGCCATTTGTCCAGAATGATAAGAAATCTCATGTTGGATCCAAGTTTGGAGTAGAAGACCTTCCACTCTGTTATTCTGTGTTATTTGGATATCTCAAACTACTTTTATCTATAAATCTGCCTGGGTTAGATTCTACTTTGAATGCTGCTTGTGATTCAAGAGAATTCAGGGAAAGTGGAACAGGCAGAAAGAAGCCCAAAATAGCACTGGAAATCAGGAGAGAAAAAAGAAACTGTGTGCGTTTACCCTTGAGAAGGGACAACTGAAGAATGACCTCAGCAATGCTTTTCAATTGCTTAAAGGGGTGTCACACAATAAGATCAGGACCTCTTCTTGAGTGTCTCATTGCTCAAGAGACATACTAATAATGACCTTGAGTGACAGAGAAAGAGATGTCATCTGAAGGCGTAGTCAGAAAAAGGAGCTCAGCGATCAAACTAATTTGACAATGGACCAATGAACTTAGAAAGTAGTTGGCTTCTGCTGGTAAATGTGTTCAAGCAGAGGATGGACTTCTGCCTCTCAGCAAGCTGGCAGGAATAAGCCAACACTCCAGAAGACAGAAGGACCTTGGCGGACTTGAACCCTGGGCCCTATCTTATAAAAGGAAATTCAATGGCGAGAAAAGTAAAATTCTACATTTAGCCAAGAAAAATCAAATGCAGAAGTATAGAATAGGTGGTACCTGACTCTGTGGCAGTAACTGCAAGAGGGAGTCCTAGTAGACAATCATTTAAATATGAGTCAACAGTGTGTGGCAGCAACCAAAAAGGCCAACGCAATCCTAGGCTGCATTAACAGAGGGATAGAATCAAGATCACATGAAGTGTTAATACCACTTTATAAGGCCACACTTGGAATACTGCATCCATTTTTGATCTCCACAATGTAAAGAAGATATTGAGACTCTGGAAAGAGTGCAGAAAAGAGCAACAAAGATGATTAGGGGACTGGAGGTTAAAACATATAAAGAACAGTGACTGGAATTGGGTATGCCTAGTTCAGTGATGGGACTCAAAAAACTTTACTACCAGTTGGGGCGTGGCTTGGTGGGCGTGGCTTGGTGAGCATGGCAGGGGAAGGATACTGTAAAATCTCCATTCCCTCCCAATCAGTTGGGACTCGGGAGGCAGAGAAGAGATGGGGGTGGGGCCAGTCAGAGGTGGTATTTACCAGTTCTCCGAAATATTCAAAATTTCTGCTACCGGTTCTCCAGAACTGCTCAGAACCTGCTAAATACCACCTCTGTTCTAGTTTAATGAAAAGAAGGACTAGGGGTGACATCATAGCAGTGTTCCAATATCTCAGGGGCTGCCACAAAAAAGAGCTGTTCTCCAAAGCACCTGAAGGCAGAATAATGGATGGAAACTAACCAAGGAGAGGAGCAACCTCGTATCAAGGAGAAATTTCCTGACAGTAAAAACAATTAATCAGAGGAACAGAACTTGCCTCCAGAAGTTGTTGGGTGTTACATTACTGGAGGTTTTCAAGAAGAAATTAGACAACCATGTGTCTAAAAAGGTATAGGGCAGGGATCTGCAACCTTAAACACTCAAAGAGCCATTTGGACCCATTTCCCACAGAAAAGAAAACACCGGGAGCCACAAAACCCTTCCCGTGTCTGACTATTTCTTGAGCGGCCACAAAACTAGCATATGTAGTTCTGTTTTCTTCTGAAACTTTTCTTTTCTTGGATTTATAAATGGTTGGCCTACCAGGGGTTGAAAAGCTCAATAAATCGCGTGCCGGTGGGTGTCGCACATTGGCGGTCGTGATGCATATTTTGAATGACAGGGAGCTGCAGCAGAGGGGTGAAAGAGCCACATGCGGCTCCAGAGCCACAGGTTGCCAACCCCTGGTATAGGGTCTCCTGTGTTGTGGCTCCGATCCCTGAGCCCATCTTATCGGAGGAAGAAGGCTCCGAACATGAAGGAGAGGAGCCGGCCAGGCCTCCCTCTCCAGGCCCCTCCTCTCTGGCTATGCCTCAGGTGCCTGCCGAGGGAGAAGAGATTGACCAGTAGCCAGGTGTCTCCGATGATAGCGATGACGGTGATACGTCGTTCCTGGATCCACGTCAACGAAGGCGAGATAAACGTTTGCAGCAGATGAGGAGGTGTGCCAGGGATTAAGCTGAGTCACTGGACCACACCCCACAGGCTATATAAGAGAGTGTGGTGGCCATTGAGACTCTGTGATGGGCAAAGCTAACTTCTGGCTAGTCACTTTGTACAACGCCTGAATCTGCTGAAGGTTTCTGTTTGAGCTGGACTGTTTTTGAAAACTGTGTATATTTGTCGGTGTTTATCTGGTGGAGGAAAACTCCCTCTTCTTGAAGTAAAGCACTTGGCAGATGGTTATCGCATTGCTGCCAAGTTCCTGATAATGAACCTGGTGTGTGCCAAGTAATTCTTTAGCCCCCGGCTGGCTGTTTGTGTGTGTGTGGGGATGGGGACAGAACATCCTGCTTGAGCAGGGGGTTGGTCTAGAAGACCTCCAAGGTCCCTTCCAACTCTGTTATCCTATTATTCTGTTATCCTATTTGCACTTCTGCACTGAGCAGGAAATTTAGTGGCTAAAATGGTACCTTTAGGCTTTGGAAACTCTGCCAATCTCAACCCTTTGAAGGCTGCCTCTGAATTCACTGCAAGGCCTGGTAGGAAGGGGTAGGAAGGTTCGGTGACGTATCTGTGGTTCCCCTCCAAGAAGTGTGTTTATATAAGCAACTGAATTGTGTTCCCACAAGGTTCAAAAACTACCTTTCCCCATAAAAAGTAACAATCTCTTGTGTACCATGACAGGCAGTTCAATGGATCTCCTGCATCGGCTCTCCGCTACCCCCGCCTACCTTCTTCCTTGAAATATGTTTTATAAATGGGGAGCTATGTTTTATAAGTGGACTAAATTTATACAAGAGGTGAGGAAAATAACACTGTGCTTAACAGAGATAAAGAGAAATAAGGGACATTTATGCTCAAGATTGTCTCACTTGTCAGAGCTGCTTGCGTTGAAGGAGTCCATTTATATCCTCCTTAGCTCTTTAGAACACAAAGGATTGGAGAGCTCCAGGAATTTCCTCTTGCACGGGCTATTTTCCTAGGCATCAGTGTCCTCCCTAAAAGTAAAAGAGAGATGGGAAGTTTTATATCAAAATATATTTTATGTCTTATCCATCTTCCCTTAAACATTAGCAGAATTCACAATGGACTGAGAATCAACGTCTCTGCTAGATAGGAGACAGTGAAGCTGAAACAATTAATCAAGTAAAAAAAAAAATCAAACAAGGGAAAATCTTTCACTCAAATTTCTTTAAACCCCCAAATAAGTTACCCAGGCCTAATCCACATATCAAAGGAGAATGGAATGGAATGGAATGGAATGGAATGGAATGGAATAGAATAGAATAGAATAGAATAGAATAGAATAGAATAGAATAGAATAGAATAGAATAGAATAGAATAGAATAGGAGTGGACTGGACTGGAATGGAATGGAATGGAATGGAATGGAATGGAATGGAATGGAATGGAATAGAATAGAATAGAATAGAATAGAATAGAATAGAATAGAATAGAATAGAATAGAATAGAAAATATGGAATGGAATTTAAGAGAAGAGAAGGGAAGGGAAGGGAAGGGAAGGGAACGGAACGGAACGGAACGGAACGGAACGGAACAGAACAGAACAGAACAGAATAGAATAGAATAGAATAGAATAGAATAGAAAAATAAAATACAGAATGGAATGGAGTGGAGTGGAGTAGAGTAGAGTAGAGTAAAGTAGAATAGAATAGAATAGAATAGAATAGAATAGAATAGAATAGAATAGAATAGAATAGAATAGAATAGAATAGAATAGAATAGAATAATAGTGTGGAATGGAATGGAGTAGAATAGGGAATGGGAATGGGAATGGAGTAGAGTAGAGTAGAAAATACAGAATAGAATAGAATAGAATAGAATAGAAAATATGGAATGGAATTTAAGAGAAGAGAAGGGAAGGGAAGGGAAGGGAAGGGAACGGAACGGAACGGAACGGAACGGAACGGAACGGAACAGAACAGAACAGAATAGAATAGAATAGAATAGAATAGAATAGAAAAATAAAATACAGAATGGAATGGAGTGGAGTGGAGTAGAGTAGAGTAGAGTAAAGTAGAATAGAATAGAATAGAATAGAATAGAATAGAATAGAATAGAATAGAATAGAATAGAATAGAATAGAATAGAATAGAATAGAATAGAATAGAATAATAGAGTGGAATGGGATGGGATGGAATAGGGAATGGGGGTGGGAATGGGAATGGGAATGGAGTAGAGTAGAGTAGAAAATACAGAATAGAATAGAATAGAATAGAATAGAATAGAATAGAAGAGAAGAGAAGAGAAGAGAAGAGAAGAGAAGAGAAGAGAAGAGAAGAGAAGAGAAGAGAAGAGAAGAGAAGAGAATTCTTTATTGGCCAAGTGTGATTGGACACACAAGGAATTTGTCTTTGGTGCATATGCTCTCAGTATACATAAAAGAAAAGATACATTCGTCAAGAATCATAAAGTATAACACTTAATGATAGTCATAGGGAACAAATAAGCAATCAAATCATATTAGGAAACAGTCAATATAAATCTTAAGGATACCAGCAACAAGGTTACAGTCATACACATACAGTAAGTGGGAGGAGATAGGTGATAGGAACGATGAGAAGATTAATAGTAAATCAGACTTCATAACTAGTTTGACAGTGTTGAGGGAATTATTTGTTTAGCCGAGAAGGTCTGTGAACACAAATAGAGTTAATTAAAATGGTCTCCCAGCGGAACTGCGTATTTACCAGAATAAACATCATAGAGGACACGTACCTACACATTCCATGCCCCTCAAGTATAACATTAGATCAGGGGTGTCAAACTCGATATCATTGATGGCCACATCAGGTTTGCGTTTGACCTTGGGGGGCCATGGTGGGCGTGGCCATGGTGGGCGTGGGCATGGTGGATGGGGTCATTGTGGGCGTGGCCAGCTCAACGTCACTTGTGTTGGAGGCGCCTGTGGTGGCCCAAGCGCTCTGCCAGTGAAAAGGGGCTCTCGAGTTCTGTTTTCAGCTGTGACGGCTTTGTTGTGGCCCATACACGGCCTGTGCAGCTAGTAGCTGATTCCGACAGCGAGGAGGCTGGTGTGGTGCTGCGCCAGCAGCCTGTGTAGCTGGCACTCAAGTCAGACAATGAGGAGGCTGGAGAAGGTGTGGTGCCAGAGGCGGAGATTCAGCCAGGATCTTCAGAACCTCCAGAAGCTCCTTTAAGTGAAGAGGACGAAGAGGAGGAGCCTCTTCTCAATGCACGGGCACGCAGAGCGGCCAAAAGGCAGGAGTGGCTCCTCAGGAGGAGGTCTCCTCGAGAGTAAGGCTTGGGGCTAATTGACCACTCCCCTAGCCTATTTAAGGAAGGACGCCGACTGAAGCAATTTGCAGGAAACAACTTTGTTCACATACCTTCGTGTCTTGATTCCAGAAAACGTTGGATTTGGCTCTTGTTTCTCTCTTATCAGTTTTCCTGCAAATTGCTTCTGGGCATTCTGCCAACCACAGTAAAATTATGGTTATCTGAAATACTGTGCCTGAGAATTGAGTTATTATTCTTTGAATTCTTGTTGGCTGTTAATGAAGTTAAATTAACAGCCCTTGTTCAGAAAAGACTGATTTATTGTACTTGTGTTCGAACAACTACTAAGAAAGCTTATTAGTAGTCTTTAATTAGGAAATTAAGGTTTGTACAGACTTTGTGTGTGCTCCGTTCTTTGGGTTCCGTAGCTGGGGCAGAACAGGCTTTCTACAACCCTCTGCCAGCAAAAATGGAGCTAGGGAAGGATGCCCATAGGCTGATCCTTTGCTGGGCCACCCACGAGCTGGTCCTTTGCTGTTTCCAGGGTGGCCCCTGGGCCTTGAGTTTGACACTCCTGCCCTAGAATTACCCTGTACCTACTTCCACACCCAGGACTAGCTCCCTTATAAAACAGTGTCTCTGTACCAATGGTGAAATCAAAAAAAAATTTACTACTAGTTCTGTGGGCGTGGCTTGGTGGGGGTGGTGTAGCTTTGTGGGGGTGGCTTATTGGACATGGCAGGGGAAGGATACTGCAAAATCTCCATTCCCATTCCACTCTGTGGCTAGCCATAAATGGTATTTGCCGGTTCTCCGAACTACTCAAAATTTCCACTACCGGTTCTCGGAACTGCTCAAAATTTCCGCTACCGGTTCTCCAGAACCTGTCAGAACCTGCTGGATTTCATCCCTGCTCTGTACCCTATTTCTCTGCAGCTGCCTCTAAAGGCAAAACTCTTTGGTTTTGAGAAGGAATAATTCTTTTCTCACAGCTGTCTGGATTTCATTTTCATTTATACTGGTGCAACTCTAGGTGGAGCTGGAACCCCGAATTATTCTTCTGATAGAGAAGTCTGCTTCCTTGGCCTCTCAGAAACTGTAGCACATCCTCTACAGCTTTCCTAATAATGCAGACAAAGACTTCAATGAAGATCATGTGATGCCATGGACAAGGCCCTTTGGTTTCTTGCAGCATTAGGGAGTTGCTTTGTAACTACCTTTCTTCTGGAATTTTTTTTTTCAACTCTCAAATGTCCTCGTGGTCTCTCATCCAAGGTTTAATTGGACCTGATCCTTCTTAGCTTCCAAGCCCGAAGACATCTCCATAGTCATGTGGCCGGCATGACTCAACACCAAAAGCACACAGAACGCTGTTTCCTTCCCACCAAAGGTGGTCCTGATTTTTCTACTTGCATTTTTTACATGCTTTTGAACTGCTAAGTTGGCAGAATCTGGGACTAGGAACAGGAGCTCATCCCATTACGTGGCACTAGGGATTCGAACCGCTGAACTGCCGACCTTTCGATCGACAAGCTCAGCATCTTAGCCACTGAGCCACTGCATCCCCTAGTTTTTCTACTAGAAGCTAATTTTTGATGATTTGCCACTGCTCCATCACTGGAGCTTTTCATCAACAGACTAGATAACCATTTGACTGGGATAGTATAAAGTCTCCTGTCTTTAGAAGACTGTTGGACTAGAAGACCTCTGAGGTCCCTTCTTCCAGCACTATGATTCTATGTTCTATTGAAGAGATGAACTAGGGGTGACTTGATAGCAACACCCCAATATTTGAGGGGCTGCCACAAAGAAGAGGGGGTCAACCTATTCTCCAAAGTCAGGACAAGAAGCAATGGATGGAAACCTATCAAGGAGAGATCTAACCTAGAATTAAGGAGACATTTCCTGACTGTGAGAACAATTAACCAACACAACGACTTGTCTTCAGAAGTTGTGGGTACTTCATCACTTGGAAGCTTTCAAGAAGAGATTGGAGTAGACAACCATTTGTCTAGAATGGTAAAGGGTCTCCTGCTCGAGCAGGGAGTTGGACTAGAAGACTTCTAAGGTCCCTTCCAAGCCTATTGTTCTATATTCTGTGTTTCTCCTTAGTCATTGTTTGGGTTTCTTCTTATTGACTTCTCCAAATGAGTGGGTGATTCACCGGAACCAGCTGATCTTCTGACGTTGCCATCTTTGTTTACTCTCTGTCACTTTGTTCCGCACCATTACCTCTCCAATTGCTTTCCCGCGAGAAAGGAGATATTTTCCCCCCTCCTGTCTACACACCCAAACAAAGATGCACTTAGTGAAGCAATCGGTTCCATTGTCTGAGGATCGCGATGACAAATGAAGGCAATTGATAGCATTTTTCCACGTCTCACCAAAACAAACAAACAAACCGAATTACAGCGGAAACAACCTACGGGGGGGGGGAGATACGGAAACAATTCTGTCAATTTTGAGGGATAAAACACATGTTGTGTCACCTGAGTAATAGCGGCTGATGAAAGGGGCTTTGAGTGAGTCAGCAGGTTCCAGTCACAACATAACCGTTAAATAAATTTATAAATTTATTTTAAATAAAATAAATAAATAAATAACCGTTCCCTTGGGAGATTGAGTTACTAGGCTTAATTCAAAATATACCAGAAAGGGTGTTGTTTGAGTGGTTGACCTATTCCATTCCAAGAATCCTGGATCAGCAGATCGAAGCAGGCCCGATCTGTATTTAGTTATGATTTAATTTATTCAACAAAATAAAATTTTAATAAATTGTCAGGGAATTGAGCAGCAAGTGTCCATATGAGGTCAGAGACGTTTGACCACAAACTTACACACCACACCACACACACACACCACAAAATCAATATTTACAAGAGACAAAATAGAGAGGTAAACAGGAGCATCATGAGGTAAATCACTACAGCATACAGAGCACACAGAAGAAAAAGGCGGGAAAAATGGGAAACTCCTTTTCCTATATATTCTTCAACTATACAGCCAAGCTCAGAGACCACCAAGGATGCCACAGTCCTCCTCCTCCTCCTCCTCTTCTTGGGCCTCTTCTTCTGCTGCTTCCTCCTCCTCCTCCTCCTCCTCTTCGTCTGCCTCTTCTTCTGCTTCTTATTCTTCCTCCTCCTCCTCCATCTCCTCCTCCCCACCACCACCTCCTCCCTCTCTTCTTCTGCCTCTTCCTCTTCTGCTGTCTTCTTCCTTCTCTCCCGTCCTCCATCTTCTCCACCACCACCTCCTCTCGCCCCTCCCCCCTCCTCTTCTTTCTTCTTCTTCCTTTTCCTCTCCTCCTCCTGCCTCTCCTTGCCGCTTCTTCCTCCTCCTTCCTCTTCCTCTCCTCCTCCCTCCTCCTCCTCTCTTCTTCCTCCTCCTCTCTTCTTCTTCTTCTTCTTCTTCTTCTTCTTCTCTTCTTCTTCTTCTTCTTCTTCTTCTTCTTCTTCTTCTTCTTCCTTTTCCTTTTCCTTTTCCTTTTCCTTTTCCTTTTCCTCCTCCTAGCCCTCCTCTTCTTGGGCCTCTTCTTCTGCTTCTCTTCCTCCTCCTCCTCCTCCTCTCCTCTTCTTCTGCCTCTTCTTCTGCTTCTTCTTCTCTCCTCCTCCTCTCCATCTCCTCCTCCTCCTCCTCTTTTTTCTTCCTTTTCCTCCTCCTCCTCTTCTTCCTTTTCCTCCTCCTCCTCCTCTTCTTCTGCTTCTTCTTCTTCCTCCTCCTCCTCCATCTCTCCTCCACCACCTCCTCCTCCTCCTCCTCTTCTTCTGCTTCTTCTTCCTTCTCTCCTCCCTCCATCTTCTCCACCACCACCACCACCCTCCTCCCCCCTCTTCTTCTTCTTCCTTTTCCTCCTCCTCCTCTTCTTCTGCTTCCTCCTCTCCTCCTCCCTCCTCCTCCTCCTCCTCCTCCTCCTCCTCCTCCTCCTCCTCTTCTTCTTCTTCTTCTTCTTCTTCTTCTTCTTCTTCTTCTTCTTCTTCTTCTTCTTCTTCTTCTTTCTTCTTCTTCCTTTTCCTTTTCCTCCTCCTAGCCCTCCTCTTCTTCTTCCTCTTCCTCCTGTTCCTCCTCCACACTCTTCTAGCATTGATGATATTATTTAGTTTGGTACTGAAACATCTGCAAGAAAACCACCAAGCTCAGAGACCACCAAGGACCCCACACTTCAATCCTGGCCTACAAATATTCTCTTCTTTCAGAATTAACAGGCTATTCTTCCTGTTTTGTGTTATTTGGACACTGAACTCCCAAAAGATGCATGACAGGATAGATCAAGGAAGAATAAATTCTGCATCATTTTCCATTGTTCCCCGGGCAAGGACCAAATCCATGGCAGAAGAAAAGGGAGTAAAATGTATTGTATATGTTTTACTTGATGCCCAAGAACCTTTCATTTCTTTGTTCAACACTCCAAAATTAGTTTTAAAAGTTAATCTTGATATTTGTATTCCAACCATTTCCTGGAATAACCACAGAGTCTCACAGCACTAAAATTAAAATGGACTTTTGCTAGCTTGCTAATCCTACTTATAATCACCCCAAAGCCTGTCCAGATAAAAAAATGTCTTTTTCCTCCAGCAGAAAATAAATAAATAAATACCATATTTTTCAGAGTATAAGATGCATCTTTTTCTCCCCCTAAAAGGGGGTGAAAATTTAGGTGCATCTTATACACCGAATGTAGCCCCTCCCACCCACTGCCCCCCCACCCTTTGGCCTCTGCCTCCCAGCAATTTACCTCCTTGCAGCAAGCAGCAAGAAGAAACAGCTCGTTTCAGCTTCAGCACAGCCTATTAGCACAAGTTTGATTGGATTGGCCTCCTGACTCTCAGCTCTTTTGCTCTCAGCTGTTTTGCGGGGCCCTTTGCTGCTTTCTGCAAGGAGGTAAATTGCTGGGAGCAGATTTTTTTTCATCTAATATTTCACTCATAAGCTATTTGCAACTTTTTAGTCCCATATTTGTTTTGTATATAGTCAATCCATCTTCTCCATTCCAGTACATATCTTTCATTCGAACGGTCCTTCAAATATGCAGGAATTTTAGCCATCTCCGCCAGATTGGCTACTTTTAATGTCCATCTCTTTTATAGTAGATATTTCTTCCTTCTTCCAGTATTGCGCCACCAAAAGTCTGGCTGCCGTTATTAAGTTCAAAATCAAATTAGTCTCTATAACTGTACATCCTTCAATTATACCCAGTAAAAACAACTGTGGAGTAAATTTTATCTTCCTTTTAAGAATATTGGACAAAATATCCATGGAGAAGATATTATCCAGAGGTGAAATGCTACCGGTTCCCACCAGTTCAGGCAAACTGGTAGTAAAAAAAAATACTACCAGTTTGTCTGAACCTGTATGTCCGACGATCAGCTGTGCCGCACAATTTATATTTGCTAGAAAGCAGGCAAATCTTGCTTTCTAGTGAATCTAAATCGCGTGGCACAGCTGTTCCCCCCCCTCGCTGTTCTACTTACCTTCTTAAGCCTCCTTTTTCCATGTGAAGTGCGCATTTGGCACGCACACCCCCCCCATGCTCACCACAGCAAACCAATGGCAAATCTCAGAGGATTTCACCACTGGTATTATCCCTTCTCAACTCACTACAGGAATAAATAGATCCCAGTCCAAGCTGAATGAGTCTCATCCTGCCATAAAAGGCAAATATTGCAGGAAGTGCTTTGATTGAATTGAATTTATTTTATTTTATTTTATTTTTTTAATTTGATTTATATGCCGCCCTTCTCTGGAGACTCAGGGCGGCTTACAATACGCTAAGTAATAGCCTTCATCCTTTTGTATATTTATACAAAGTCAGCTTATTGCCCCCCACAATCTGGGTCCTCATTTCACCTACCTTAGAAAGGATGGAAGGCTGAGTCAACCTTGAGCCTTGGAGAGATTCGAACCTGCAGTAATTGCAGGCAGCTGTGTTAATAACAGGGTGCGTAGACCACTGTACTATCAAGGCTCTTGATAGAATTGAATTGAATTGAATTGAATTGAATTGAATTGAATTGAATTGAATTGAATGAATTGACTGTGGGACTGTCTGTCCCAAAGGTGCTTTTTCAAAACTCAACTGGACTTTATTTTGCTTTTAAAAGACCATTTCACTTCTCATCCGAGAAGTTTCTTCAGTTCTGATTGAATGGTGGAGGATGGAAGGATTTATATTCCTCACAGTCATCTGGTCATTAGCACTCTCTCTGAGAGTCACTGATGCCACTTGGAGGTTTATCTATGCTCTCACAGTCACCTGCATAGAGCAATGGATGTGGAACCAAGATAAGAAGTAATGGATGGAAGCTCATCAAGGCAGAGATCCAACTTGGAAATGAGAAATTACCTGACAGTGAGAACAATTAATCAGCAGAATGACTTGCCTCCAGAAGTTGTGGGTGCTTCATCACTGGAAGTTTTCAAGAGGAGATTGGATAGCCATTTGTCCAGAATGGTATACGGTCCTCTACAGATTAACAGAGTTGGAAGGGACCTTGTAGGTCATCTAGTCCAACCCCCTGCCCAGGCAGGAGACCCTACAACACCATTTCTGACAGATGGCAGTCCAGTCTCTTCTGGAAAGCCTCCAGTGATGAAGCTTCCACAACTTCGTTCTCATTGTCAGAAAATTTCTCCTTATTTCTAGGTTGAATCTCTCCTTGATTAGTTTCAGATGCCTTGGAAAACAGCTTGACTCCTTCCTCTCTGTGGCAGCCTCTTGGAAAATTGCTATCATGTCTCCCTGGTCCTTCTCTTCACTGGACTAGCCATGCCCAGTTCCTGCAACAATTCATCATGTTTTATCCTCCAGTCTCCTAATAATCTTAGTTGTTATTTGCGGTCTTTCTAGAGTCTCAACATCCTTTTTTATAGTCTGGTGACCAAAACTGGATGCAGTATTCTAGGTGTGGTCTTACTAAGGCTTTATGGAGTGGTATTAGTACCTCCCTTGATCTTGATTGTATCCCTCTGTTAATGCAATTTAGGATTGCATTGATCATGATCCTTTGATCAATCAAGATCCCTTCCAACTCTGTTATTCTGTTTTATTTGGATATCTCAAACTACTTTCATGTATAAGTCTTCCTTGGTTAGATTCCACTTGGAATGCTTCTTTCTGATTCAAGAGAAAGAAACTGTGTGTATTTACCCTTGAGAAGAGGCAACTGAAGAATGACCTCAGCAATGCTTTTCAATTACTCAAAGGGGTGTCACACAACAAGATCAGAACCTCTTCTTGAGTGTCTCATTGCTCAAGAGACATACTAATAATGACCTTGAGTGACAGAGAAAGAGATGTAGGCGTAGTCAGAAAAAGGAGCCCAGCGATCAAACTAATTTGACAATGGACCAATGAGCTTAGAAAGTAGTTGGCTTCTGCTGGTAGATGTGTTCAAGCAGAGGATGGACTTCTGCCTCTTAGCAAGCTGGCAGGAATAAGCCAACACTCCAGAAGACAGACTCAAGATACAGAAGGATCTTGGCGGACTTGAACCCTGGGCCCTAACTTACAAAAGGAAATTCAATGGCAAGAAAAGTAAAATTCTACATTTAGGCAAGAAAAACCAAATGCACAGGTAACAGTATAGGTGGTACCTTGATCAATAGTAGTAACTGCGAGAGGGATCTTGGAGTCCTAGTGGACAACCATTTAGATATGAGCCAGCCGTGTGCAGCAGCTGCCAAAAAAGCTAACACAATTCTGGGCTGCATAAACAGAGGAATAGAATCAAGATCACATGAAGTGTTAATACCACTTTATAAGGCCTTGGTAAGGCCACACTTGCAATCCTGCATCCAGTTTTGGTCACCAGGATGCAAAAAAGATGTTGAGACTCTGGAAAGAGTGCAGAGAAGAGCAACAGAGAGGATTAGGGGACTGGAGGCTAAAACATATGAAGAACAGTCTAGTCTGCCCTGTTTTCCCCAAAATAAGACATCCCCTGATAATAAGACCAATCGGGCTTTTGAGCGCATGGCAATAAGGCCAAGCGCTTATTTCAGGGTTCAAAAAAAAAATAGAAGACAGGGTCTTATTTTTGGGAAAACACGGTAGATAGATAGGTAGATAGATAGAAAAAGAAAGGAAGGAAGGAAGGAAGGAAGGAAGGAAGGAAGGAAGGAAGATGGTAGGGATAGATAGATAGGTAGGTGGATAGATAGAAAAAGAAAGAAAGAAAGAAAGAAAGAAAGAAAGAAAGAAAGAAAGAAAGAAAGAAAGAAAGAAAGAAAGAGAAATGATAGAAATATATATATATATAGAGAGAGAAAGATGATGGATGGATGGATGAGATAGATAGATAGATAGATAGATAGATAGATAGATAGATAGATAGATAGATAGATACCCTGTTTCTCCCAAAATAAGACATCCCCTGACAATAAGTCCAATCGGGCTTTTGAGCGCATGGCAATAAGGCCAAGCGCTTATTTCAGGGTTCAAAAGAATATAAGACAGGGTCTTATTTTTGGGGAAACACGGTAATGAAAATAAGGACTAGGGGGTGACATGATAGTAGTGTTCTGATATTTGAGGGGCTGCCACAAAGAAGAGGGGGGGGGGTCAACCTATTCTCCAAAGGACCAGAAGGCAAGACAAGAAGCAACAGATGGAATCTAATCAAGGAGAGAAGCAATCTAGAACTAAGGAGAAATTACCTGACAGTAAGAACAGTTAATCAATGGAACAGATTGCTTTCAGAAGTTGTGGATGCTCCAACACTGGAGGTTTTCAAGAAGAGATTAGACAGCCATTTGTCTGGAATGATATAGGGTCTCCAAGAAGCAGTCAGTTGGACCAGAAGACCTCCAAGGTCCCTTCCAACTCTCTGCTAGTCTGTTAATTCTAACCTTCTCTCAAAACAGCAGGACCTTCTTCTCTGCCTTGCAAATGAGGGATCATCTCATCCAATCTAAGACAGATCACCCAGTTCCTCCAAAGTGTGTTAGATGAGGAATGCCAGTAATAGCCGAATAAGTCCTTATAATATACTTACCATACTACAGGGAAGGCACATTTCTACATCAATCTTGGCCGCTCCTATTTGTTTTCCTCCAGCATTCATTTTTGTCACTGCTGGCTCAGATTCAGCCCCTGCTGTTCACAGCAAGAGACATCCAGAGAACATTTTACCTCCTACTCAAAAATTGATCTACATCCAATTCTTTTCCTCTTCTGGTTTGGTTCAGTCCTGAATCTCTCTGGATCATCAGCCTAGCCTCTGCAGGTGCTGTTGTGTCACCGACACACACATATGATTTTATCTGCTAGAAAACCACTTAGTTTCTCGGTTTGAGAGCATCCTTTAGTACCAAACAAAAATCGGTAAAAATAACAAACTGGCACGCATGAAGTCCCATTTTCTGGCATCATATTTGTTTTCAGGAATCCCAGCCCAGGTGATGTTTGGGAATTTTTCATGGCCCAGGTTAAGAAGGAATAAAGGTCTATGGAGATTTTCAATCATTCAGGTCATGGTTGTGTTGTGGTCCACTGGCAACCTGCAGAACTGGCAGCTGAATCGGACAGTGATGAGGCTGGGGAGAAACATGGGCCAGTCCGGAGTCTGGGGAAGGCTCAGACGAAGGCTCTGTGTTGGAGGCAGAGATGGGGACAGGGCCATCTGGGAATGATGCGCGGACTCCGGAGCTTCCAGAGTTGGATATCAGAGAGGCAGAGGAACAGGAGGAGCCTGTTCCTAGTGTGTTCAAGCACTGAGCTGCCAGAAGGCAAGAACAGTTAAAACAAAAGGAACGACTCAGGAGTAAGGCCTGGAGATGATTGGCCCCTCCCATAAGGCTTAAAAGAGGAGCAAAGGCACATGGGCCCTTTGCAGGAAAGCAACGTTGTTAATTCTGTTCCCAGTCGGCATCTCTGTTTGATTCTGAACTCCGTGTGGCTTTGTCAAGTAGATCAGCATGTCAAGGGAGATAAAGGTTGATGATTATCCCAAAGGACTTCTCCCGAAGGACATTTTGCAACTAATTGGGACTCAGCTGTGAATAAACGTATTTCACAGCTGTTGCAATAAAAGAGGTTTTTGGGACTAGTCGTGTGTTTTAATGACTCAGGAATCCTAGGTCACAACAGATTGTCCCAAAAGTGCTTTTTCCAAAAGGCAACTGGACTTTCTTAGGTTGTTTTTTTTTTCCTTTGAAAATGTCCCACTTCTCAACTAAGAAGCACCTTCAAGGTCTGAAGAAGACACTGGAGAAGCTTGTTGAATGAGAAGCAGAACATTTTCAAAGAAAGATGCTTTTTTTCAAGAGGCAACTGGATTTTCTTTGTTCTTCCTAGAAGACGTTTCACTTCTCATCCAAGAAGCTTCTTCAGTTCTGAATGAATGGTAGAGGATGGAAGGATTTATATTTCTTGCAGCTATCTGGTCGTTAGCACTCATTCTGAGAGTCATTGAGGCCACTTGGGGGTTTATCTGTGTCCTCGGGGTGACCAAGATAGTGCAAATGGATGTGGAACCTTTTTGGAATGGCTGAAAGGATTGTGTTGTAAACAGGAGACAGGAGGTGTCATATCCCTTCTCCTCTCTTGGGAGGGGGCTGTTCAATTTTGACACAGATGTCCTCCTTGGCCCCTCTTTCAAACCAGGTTCAGTGCCTTTTGGAAAAAGCATGTCTGGATAAGAAGGAATATGTTAGATCAGGCGCAGGAACAGAAGACGTGACCAGCTCGATACATTAAGCAACTTTATTCGTTACAAGTAACAAGTCAAGACTGGCTGTGCGCTGCCGGGGCTCTCCTTATATTCGCTCCGGCAGACGCACCGCCCCTGACAGGGATTCAAATCTTCCCGCCCGGTGGCTGGCAGCCAATCCGGGCGGATGTCCTTATAAGGACATAACACTCCTCCCCCCTAGTCCAAAGAAAAAAAACAGTTCAGCGTTCGTCAATGAACGTGACGTAGTCCCGCAGGTACGTAGGACGCCTAGGCACCCTACTTGACCTGCGCAGTCTCATTTCTTCCGCGTCCCCGCCCTGGACGGACGGGGTTCCTGTGGCTCCTGGCTCCTTCCCCGGAACCAGGCTCGGTTCGGCTGGCGAGTGTGCGGGGTCACCCTCAGCGCCTCCGGCCGGACCGCAGACCTTGGATGGCTGGTTCTGGTGGTCTTCCTCCTGGCCTGTGGATCTTTCGCCTCGGCGGTGCTGTTCGGTCTCGACCCGGGAAGAGTGTCTGAGTCTCGGTAAGACCCCGGCTGTCACTTGCTCTTCCTGGGTCTCCCGGTAGCTGCGGTTCTGCTGCGGCCCGGTTCGTTGTGGTCCGGAGGGTGGTTCGGGCCGGTGCCCTTGGGTCCGGTCTGCTCGCTGCGGGTGGTGTTGGTTCGGGTAGCGGTGTCCGACCTTGCAGGGGTGGCGCAGGTCTCCTTTGCCGGGCTGGCGCTGGCCTTCCCCGTCGGGTTGGTGGTGGTCGACCTGGTCGGGGAGTCGTTGTGGGGCTTCCTCCTCGGGCTGGTGGAGGTCTCCCCTGCCGGGGTGGCGTAGGCCTCCCCGGCCGGGTTGTTGTCGGCTTTCCCTTCCCCCTAGTCCCTGGTCTACCGCCAGTTGGTGGTTGGGGTCGTCTGGGTTGGGTTGTTGTTGCCGGGTTGTTTCTTGCGTTGGGCGGGGGTCCCCCTCGCCGGGGAGTCGTGTGCCACCCTCGCCCATGTGCTGTGGTGTGCCCATCTGCGACGGTCCCCGGTCTACTCGCCTTGCGTTGAGGTCTCCCTGGTAGGGCTGCCGTGGGTTGCCTTCACTGGTAAGGTGCGGTGCTCCCCTTCTGGGCAGGTCCCGGTCTACCTGCGGGCTGGGTCGGGGGTCCCTGGCCCTGCTGTGCCGGGTGTCCACCTGGTTGGGTTGGTGTTGCCATCCCCCGTGTGGTTGGCCCCGGTCTACCTCGCTGCACTGCCGACGTGACAGTGCCTGGTAGTGTGCTGGGCCGACCTCGTCGGGATGGCGTTGCTCTGCCTTGCAGGGGTGTGGTAGGCCTACCTCGTCTAGGTGTTGTCGGCCTACCTCGTCGGGGTGTTGCAGGCCTACCTCGTCAGGCTGGTTTTCGTGTGCTCCCCCCCACCTTTTCCGGAGTTGGTCGATGTGACGTCTCACGACCTGTCCATCTTCCAACTCGACGGTGTAGGATTTGGGGCCGGTTGTGCTGGCAATCTTCCCCTTCAGCCACTTAGGAGAGCCGTTGAAATTCAGCGCGAAAACTGAATTTCCTTTGCTGAAGGCGCGAAGCGGCCGGCTGGCGGTTGCGGTCACTTCCGGGCTGTATTGGGGGTGCAGCCGGTCCAAGGGTGACCTCAACCTTCTGCCCATGAGGAGTTTGGCCAGGCTCTTGTGGGTGGTGGCATGCGGCGTGATGTGCTGGATGAGGAGGAAGTCGTCGATGCGTTCTTGCCAGTCTCCCGGGCCTATCTTGGTGAGGGCTTCTTTTGTAAGCCGAACCATCCGTTCCGCTTGTCCGTTTCTGGCCGGCCTGTACGGAGCGGAGAGGGCATGGCGGATGCCCAGTCCTGCCAGGAAGGACTCCATGGCCAGTGATGTGAGCTGGGGGCCGTTGTCCGAGACCAGCACGTCCGGTAGTCCATGTGTGGCGAACAGATGGCGCAGGGCTCGGATTGTCGCTTCTGTTGTGGTAGATGCCATGGGCACCACCTCGAGCCACTTGGAGAAGGCATCTACCACGATGAGGAGGTGTCGCCCTTGCATCGGACCCGTGAAGTCAATATGGATCCTCGCCCAGGGGTTGCTGGGGGTCTCCCACTTTGCGACTTCGGATTGCGGCGGCGCTGGGCGAACTTCTTGGCACGGGTCACATCTGGAGACCCATTGCTCAATGTCTTTGTCCATGGAGGGCCACCAGACGTAACTCCGTGCCAGGGCCTTCATGCGAACGATGCCCGGATGCCCTTTGTGCAGCGTTTCTAGCGTCCGCCGTTGCAGAGTGCTGGGAATCAGCACCCTGTCTCCCCATAGCAGACAGCCCTTCATGGTGGACAGCTCCTTCTGTTTCCTGGCGAACGGGCTGAACTTTTCCTCTGGCGTTTCCGATGGCCACCCTCTGAGGACCCAGGACTTCACTTGGCGGAGGGTGGGGTCCTTTTGGGTGTGGACGGCCACGTCTGCGGATGACACCGGGCAGCTGGCGTCGTCATCTATGTGGAGTAGATGGAGCGTGGGGGCTGGGTCTTCGACTGGTTTCTTTGACGGGCATCTGCTGAGCGCATCGGCGTTCCCTATGGCTGTGCCTGGCTGGTGCGCGAGCCTATAGGAGTAGCCGGCTAGGAAGATGGCCCATCTTGTCATCCGTGGGGACATGAAGGTCGGGGTGGGTTGGTCGCCGGCGAGGAGCCCCAGGAGTGGCTTATGGTCGGTGATGATGGTGAAGCGTCTTCCGTAGAGGTATTCGTGGAAGCGCTTCACTCCAGCCACGATGGCCAGGGCTTCTTTGTCCAGCTGACTGTAGTTGCGCTCCGCGCCGGACATTGTCTTTGAGAAGTAGGCGATCGGGGCTTCCGTGCCGTTGGGCAGTTCATGGCTGAGGACTGCTCCCACCCCGTATGGCGACGCATCGCAAGTCAGCTTGATGGGCAGCGTCTCGCTGTATTGGATGAGGACGCTTTTGGATGTCAATAGCCCTTTGATGGCCTGGAACGCTGCTTCCTCTTCCTGGCCCCACTTCCAGGAAGCCGATTTCCCCAGCAGGCAGTGGAGTGGCTCAGCAACTGTGGCTTTCTGTTTTAAGAAAATGGCGTAGAAGTTGAGCAACCCAAGGAAAGCCTGAAGCTCCGTTTTGTTTTTTGGGCTTGGAGCTTCATGGATTGCTTCCACTTTTGATTTGGTGGGGTGGATGCCTGTGCTATCAATGAGGTAGCCCAGGAACTCGACTTCCTGTACTCCTATGATGCACTTGTCCCGCCTGACCCTCAAGCCCTTGGCCCTGAATCGCTGCAGGACAAGCCTGAGCCTTTCAAGGAGTTGAGCTCTTGAGTCACTGGAGATGAGCACATCGTCGAAGTACGGCACCACCCCTGGAACGCCTTGGAGAAGGCGTTCCATCATAGATTGGAAGATTCCGGGGGCAGCGCTGACTCCAGATTGGAGGCGGTTGCATTTGAATGCCCCCCTGTGCGTGACAATTGTTTGAGCCTCCGCCGTTTTTTCGTCCACTGGCAGTTGCTGGTAAGCCTGGGCCAGGTCCAGTTTCGCGAAAATTGATCCAGATCCCAGGGAATGCAGCAGGTGTTGCACCACTGGGACTGGGTATGCGCTCTGTGCCAATGCCTTGTTGATGGTACAACGGTAGTCGGCGCAGATGCGCACAGACCCATCATGCTTCAGTGGGGTCACAATGGGGGTTTCCCATGAGGCATGATCGATCGGTTCCAGGACGCCCTGGGCAATCAGCTTATCCAGCTGCTCATCTACTTTAGGCCGCAGGGCAAACGGAACTCGGCGGGGCTTAAGCCTAATTGGGGTGATTCCCTTGTCCAGATTAAAGGAAATTGGCCTCCCCACAAATTTTCCCAGCTTACCATCGAAGACTTCCTTGAACTCTTCGATGATGGTGTCGAGTTCGTCCCTGTGGATCTCATGGATGCCCTCGATGGAAAGCCCCAGCGGCTTAAACCACTCCACTCCTAACAGGTTCGGTCGGCTGTTCTCCATGATGGTGATGGGCAGCTCTCCGTTAAAGTCCTTGTATTTGATGTGGATGGTGGTTCTGCCCAGGATTCCAATGGGGTTTCCATTGAAGTCCACAAGCCTCGACTTCGGGATTTTCAGCTGGGTCTTCTTGCAGGATGGCTTCAGCTGCTGTAGGTGCTGCCAGTCCATGATGGAGTAGGCGGATCCAGAATCTACCTCCATCTTGCATGGGGACCCCTCTGCCAGCAGCGTCACGTGGAACTTGGTGGTCCCTTCGTCGCTTGTGTGAGCGATGGTGGTCTGGTGCACCGTTCTACTCCGGGGATATTCCTCCTCCCCGCGCCGGGACTGGTTTGAGGACCGTTTGGATGTCCTCTGATTGTCTTTGCGATTCTCCCGGAAACGTGGTCTGGGTGGCTCCGGGGCTGGATCTGTGGCTCTGCAGGCCTCGGCGATGTGCCCTCTCTTCAGGCATCGGCGGCAGGTCGCGTCTCTCCATCTGCAGTTTGCCCTGGGGTGGTCGCCTCTGCAGCTGCCGCATCGTTCTCCCCGGTCGCCATGCTGTGGGTTTTCCCGCCTGGGGGGGCGGGCAACCTTGTGGACGGCCATTTCCCCATCAGACTCAGATTGCGTGGTTGCCTCGTCTGATGAGGTCAGGCCCGACTTGTGGATCTTATGGATCCCTCTTGCTTTTACCATCGCAGCGGCTGCTTGCTCAGAAGTCTCAGCCGCTGTTGCTTCGTCGAGGACGTCTTTGAGTGGGATCCTCTTCCGGCTGAGGAACTTCTTTTGTAGACCCACATCTCGCATTCCAAAAACAACGCGCTCTCGGATGGCATTATCCACGTTGTCGAACTCGCAGTTGGCGGCGATTTGGCGAAGCGCTGCCACTAATTCCTTGATGGATTCCCCCTCCCGCTGGTTTCTTTGCTGGAAGGTGAATCTGTTTGCGATGGGGGTGCCTGTAGGTGCGTAGTGCTCCTGTAGGACTTCCTGCAGGTCGTTCCAGGACATCTCTTCAATGTCCCTGGGTGCCACGAGGTCAATCGCCATCTCCAAGACGTCCGATCCGCAATGAGCCAGGAAGAGGGCTCTTTTCCTCTCATCGTCGAGGTTCTGGTAGCCATTACCTCGCAGGAATTGTCGGAATCGGACCATGTATGACCTCCACTTTTCCCGGGATGGGTCGAATGGATTCAGTGCGGTCATCGGGGCTTGCGGGGTCGCCATTCTGGGGTTCACTGTGGTGTAGTGACTTCAGCTCGGTGGGCGATCGTGCCGCGAGTCTTGTTCAGGTTCTCTTCTCTAGTCCTTCGTCGCCAGTGTTAGATCAGGCGCAGGAACAGAAGACGTGACCAGCTCGATACATTAAGCAACTTTATTCGTTACAAGTAACAAGTCAAGACTGGCTGTGCGCTGCCGGGGCTCTCCTTATATTCGCTCCGGCAGACGCACCGCCCCTGACAGGGATTCAAATCTTCCCGCCCGGTGGCTGGCAGCCAATCCGGGCGGATGTCCTTATAAGGACATAACAGAATAGACTGGAGCATCCTGTAGAAAGCTGAAGAATAAAAGATGGCAGCATTCTGTTCAATCTATATATTGGGTTGAATGCCCATAATCTTATCAATGGCCAAGATTACCTAACAAGACTACCCATTGTGTGAGAGTATAATATATTCTGGAAATGACAGATGTTGACCTCCTTATCATGGATATCATGGAATCCTAGGGCTGGAAGGAAGGAATTAGGTTGTTATTGTAGGTAGGAAAATATGGTCCAGTTCCAAGACAGGAGAAAGACACTGGAAATAAAATTTAGGGTTGATTGGAAGGAAGGACTCTGTTTATTTGGATGCCAGAAACTTTAATGACAGCAGCAATGTTTCTGAGGTGGCTGACAAAATGGTTGAATGAGTGGATAGATCTTTGTAAGTTTCTGGGGTTTGGGGTTTGAGATGATCCAGGGGGTTGTACAATGGAGTGAGCTTTGTGTCTTTTCCTATTCTAATGGTGGTGGGTAAATCCTATGATGTCCTAAAGGTCATGTCCTCTTCTTGGAATTTGGGTGGGGGGTGTAAATTCTTAATTCCATCAGATGGAGCTGAAGGTGCTTTGTTTATGAATAGATCGCTCAGTCTTAATCAGTACAAAATATCCATCTCTATAGACTTCAGGCATCTGCTGGGGGCTGTTTTACTATGCAGGAAACTGGGGCTGCTTTCTGCCTTTAGGAACATGTTTCTCCATTTCTCCTTGGTGGAAATATAATATTTTGCTTCTCTTAATATTAAAAATAAAGAACATTTTAATCTAGAGAGGAGGGCTTCCTACAATATCAGAGAATCTAGTCCAACCTCCTGCTCAATGCAAGAATCCTTATACCATCCCAGACAAATGGTTGTCCAATCTTTTCTTAAAGATCTCCAGTGATGGATCATTTACAACTCCAAGAGTTGTATAACAGATGCAACAGATGGAAACTAATCGAGGACAACTAGCCAAGAGCTAAGGAGAATTTTCTTGACACTGAGAACAATTAATTGATGGAACAACTTGCCTTGAGAAGTTTGGGTGCTCCGTCACTGGAGGTTTTCAAGAAGGCCCCTGATAGCTTTGTTCATTATGATATAGGCTCTCCTGCTTGACCAGAGAGTTGGACTAGAAGACCTCCAAGGTCCCTTCCAACCCTGTTATTCTATATTCTGTAAGAAACTCTTATCAAAACCATTAAAAAGCGAAAGTTAGAATATTTTGGACATGTATAGTATAGTAGTATAGTAGTATAATATAATTTTATTTCTATATTGCCCTTCTCCCGAAGGACTCAGGGTGGTGTACAGCCTATTTAAAAACACAAGACAAACATCAATTTAAAATTTAAAATTATTAAATAAATTCGGCTCAATTTAAAATCCCAGAAATTAAAATACCCCAATTTAAAATTATTATGTTGATAGCCCTGCCTGGCGGAACAACAGGGTCTTCAGTGCGCAGCGAAACACCCGGAGGTCGGAGATCTTACGTATTTCCGGGGGCAGTTCATTCCACAGGGCTGGGGCTCCCACAGAGAAGGCCCTCCCCCTGGGTGTCACCAGCCGACATAACTTGGCTGATGGCACCCTGAGGAGACCCTCTCTGTGGGAGCAAACTGGTCGGTGGGAGGCTATTGGTGGCAGAAGTCGGCCTCGAAGGTATCCGGGTCCTACACCATGGAGCGCTTTAAAAGTGGTGACCAACACCTTGAATCGCACCCGGAAGACCACTGGGAGCCAGTGCAGCTCGCGCAGGAGGGGTGTCACGCGGGCACAACGAGTTGCGCCCATAACCACCCGCGCGGCCGCATTCTGGACCAGTTGGAGCCTCCGAGTGCTCTTCAAGGGGAGCCCCATGTAGAGAGCATTACAATAGTCCAGCCGGGAGGTGACAAGGGCATGAGTGACCATGCGCAAGGCGTCCCGGTCCAGAAAGGGCTGCAACTGATGTGATACGACACCCTGAAAAATACGCCATATTTCACTTAAACCTTCAGGGAAAGATTGAAGGTAAACAAGGTCCAGGCAGAAGAAGAATATCATGGTTTCAAAATATAAGGGACTGGTTTGGACAAACTCAAAAGCACTTTTTAGTGGGGCTGTTGATCAAAATAGGATCCCCAACATGATTGCCAACATCTGATGATGGATAGGGAACATGAAGAAGAAGAAGGAACTCTCATCTGAGGCTCTTCCCGACGAACAGTGTCAAAATGTAATTCATTTGTGCCAATTCATTGATTCTTTATTGATTGATTGATTGATTGATTGATTGATTTGATTTGATTTATATGCCGCCCTTCTCCGGAGACTCGGGGTGGCTTACAATGTGTTAAGCAATAGCCTTCATACTTTTGTATATACTGCTTAGTAGGGCTTTCGGCTCCCCCTAAGCGGTGTTCTTTTTTATACAAAGTCATCTTATTGCCCCCACAATCCGGGTCCTCATTTTACCTACCTCAGAAGGATGGAAGGCTGAGTCAACCTTGAGCCTGGTGAGATTTGAACTCACAGTAATTGCAGGCAGCTAAGTTCTACTTTAACATCAGTTTTAGTCCGCTGCGCCACCAAGGCTCTTATTTCTCTTTCATATTTATAAACAGAGATATCCCAAATCCTAAGAGAAGAGGAAGAAACAGGGGTGGAGCTGCTGGGGGTCTGGAGGGGTTCGGGAGAACCTCTAGCTAAGATTCTCTTTCCCCCAAATCCCATTCCTGACCGGCCCTGCCCACCCCATCCCACCCCTCCCAGGAGTCCCCACGCGGCCCGTTTTGGATGCAAGTAAATGCAGGGCATGCAAGGAGACTTGGGGAGGGTGAAAAACAGGCCTCCACGAAGTTCAGGAAGGGCCTCCAGAGCCTGGGGAGGCCGTTTTTGTCTTCCCGGAGGCTCGAGGAAAGCCTCCAGAGCCCGTGGAGGGCAAAAATGCCCCCCCCGCGCAGTGGTGCACGAGGCCAACTAGGCCACGCCCACCATGGCCACGCCCACCCAGCAATCAGGCAGAGACCCCTTTGCTAAAATTTTTGAAGCCCACCCCTGTTAAGAAGGTCATTGAAGGGGGAACAAACTACGGGAGAGAGGAGATATTTGGGGAGGGGGAAGGGGGTGAAACAGCCCTCCCAAGAACAAAAAGCAGCAGCAATCAAGCAGACCGAGGCAATTGAGAACAAAGGGAACGTATGAAAGCAAAAGAGAGAGAGAGAGAATATCCTCCAGCGAGTGAGAATGTAAAGCCGATGAACAGAAGCGTCACCATCAAAGGAATTATTAGGAAAGGGCGAAGCAGAGATAACAATGTAATTGCCGGAGAAGAACCATCCACAAGCATAATAGATCAGCTGGATCTGACTACGGGCCTGTCCTCAAACTTCACAGGGATCACCCCGAGGCCTCCAGAAAGCTTCTCTTGCCTATTGCTGCCTCCCCTCCCTCTATGTCCCCAAGTGTGGAAACCCACTTATCTGGCTCCTTCTCTTTCACCACTCAACCATCATCATTGGCTATATTCATGTCCAAGGCGCTCTCTCTCTTTCTCTCTCTCTCTCTCTCTTTCTTTCTTTCTTTCTTTCTTTCTTTCTTTCTTTCTTTCTTTCTTTCTTTCACAGATTAACAGAGTTGGAAGGGACCTTGCAGGTCATCGAGTCCAACCCCCTGCCCAAGCAGGAGACCCTACATCTGCCTCTACCTAGGATCGAACTCACAATCTCCTGATTGTGAGACAAGAGCTCCACCTCTAGGCCATTGTTCTTTCTTTCTTTCTTTCTTTCTTTCTTTCTTTCTTTCTTTCTTTCTTTCTTTCTTTCTTTCTTTCTTTCTCTTTCTTTCTTTCTTTCTTTCTTTCTTTCTTTCTTTCTTTCTTTCTTTCTTTCTTTCTTTCTTTCATAAATGGTCTGTTTTTTACTTATTCAAGACACTAATTTTCCAGATATTTTTTCCCAAGTATCTAACATCCAGAAATAGCTTTGTTCTACCACCAGTTTCACCTTGCTCTCCTTCTCCTTCTCCTTCTCCTTCTCCTTCTCCTTCTCCTTCTCCTTCTCCTTCTTCTTCTCCTCCTCCTCCTCCTCCACCTTCCTTCTCCTTCTCCTTCTCCTCCTCCTCCTCCTCCACCACCTTCTTTCTCCTTCTCCTTCTTCTCCCCCTCCTCTTCCTCTTCTTCTTCTTCTTTCTCTTCATCTTCTCCTCCTTCTCCTTGTCTTTTATATATAAACACAATACAGCTTCCCTTCTTTACTCCATGGGCACATAGTCTTCCTCTATCTTGGGTCCTCTACCTGGGAGTTTGAGGGATCTGCACAGGATATTCCCTGTTCCTAGCTCTGCACTCTTCTGGATAGAAAGTTCTGAGGTCCCTCCTGAAATTTGAGTAAGTTCTAGCTTCCTTTCAAAGGTACTTTTTTTTTTTTTTTGAAAAGGCAATTGGATTTTCTTGATTTTTGTCTTTGTAAACCTTCTGCCTCTAACGTGTTGGATGAGAAGCAAAATGTTATCAAAGAATAGCAATAGCATTTAGACTTATATACCGCTTCACAGTGCTTTACAGCCCTCTCTAAGCGGTTTACAGAGTCAGCCTATTGTCCCCCAACAATCTGGATCCTCATTTTACTGAACTCAGAAGGACAGAAGGCTGAGTCAACCTTGAGCCGATCAGAATTGAACTCCTAGCAATGGGCAGAATTAGTCTGCAATACTGTACTCTACCACTCTACCCACTATGTCCTTCCTTCCTTCCTTCCTTCCTTCCTTCCTTCCTTCCTTCCTTCCTTCCTTCCTTCCTTCCTTCTCCTTTCTCCCTTCCCATCCCTCCCTCCCTTGAATATCCATCCATCCATCCATCTTCCTCCCACCCTCCCTCCCTCCCACTTAGCAATAGCCCTTAGACTTATATACTGCTTCACAGTGCTTTACAGCCCTCTCTAAGCGGTTTACAGAGTCAGCCTCTTGCCCCCAACAATCTGGGTCCTCATTTTACTGAACTCAGAAGGACAGAAGGCTGAGTCAACCTTGAGCCAGTCAGGATCGAACTGCCGAACTTCTGGCTGCTGGCAGTCAGCAGGATTACTGTAACCTGCAATACCTCATTCTAACCCATGTGCCACCACGGCTCTTAAATAAAACCAAGGAAGTCCAGCTTTCCTTTTGGAAAAAAAGTTCTTTTGAAACAACCACGGCCTGGATGACACTTCTTGCTTCCTTCAACTTCTCCAGGCGAGTCAGTGAGTTTGACACCATCCTTCTTGTCACTTTTTGAGATAACCCAAGGAGGAAAAAACATGCCAGCTCTCTTCTTTAAGGGCGATTTCAAGCATCCAGAATCCAAGTTGGCTGGATGGGCTGAGAAAAAAAAAATCAATGCAAAACCTCAGAAGGAAAGACAAAGTTGCAGATTCAGCAGAATGGCCGAGATTTTTCAATACATGCTTCTGTTTGTTTGTTTGTTTGTAAGGCGGGCTTCTACACCCAGCAGGAGCAGAACTCTGGATCACCTACAGGGTTTTTTGATGCTCCCATTCGCTTGCATTTTATTTAAGCCCATTTGATTCTTGATGGCTGCAGCCTTGGAGACAGATGGAGGCACAGTGCCCTCTGGCGGCCAGACCTCAACTATTTCTTAGAAACCAATCCCCCCCCCCCCCCAAAGGAGCTTTTTTTTTCAAGAGGCAACGGGACTTTCTGGTTTTTCTTTGAAGACATTTTGCTTCTCCTCCAAGAAGCTTCTTCAGCTCTGAGGTGAAAAGGAGAAGCGAAACGTCTTCAAAGAAAAACCAGAAAGTTCAGTTGCCTCTTGAAAAAAAGCACCTTGGGATAACCTGGATAGCTCAGCAGACTAAAAGCCTGTTATTAACATTCAGCTGTCTGCAATTATTGCAAGTTCGAATCTCTCCAAGGCTCAAGGTTGACTCAGCCTTCCATCCTTTCTAAGGTAGGTAAATTGAGGACCCAGTTTGTGGGGGCAATAAGCTGACTTTGTATAAATATACAAAAGGATGAAGGCTATTGCTTGGCACATTGTAAGCCGCCCTGAGTCTCCGGAGAAGGACGGCATATAAATCAAATTTAAAAAAAAAAAAAGTGACCTGGATGACTGAGAATCTCTATAGACTTTTAGCTATGCAAATTGGGATGAACACCCTTGGAATGGTGAGGGAGTAGGAATGGATTTTCAAAAAAATTGCAAACTACAAGAACCATTTGCACCACTCAGGTGATCCTGAGGATAAACCTCCAAGTGGCCTCAATGACTCTCTAAAAGGATGCAAATGGCTAGAATGCTGTCTGCAAGGATTATCAATCCTTCCATTCCCGACCATACAGTCAGAGCTGAAGAAGCTTCTTGGAGGAGAAGAGAAATGTCTTCAAAGAGAAAGAAAAAAAAACCAAGAAGTCCAGTTGCCTCCTGAAAAAGCACCTTTGGGACAACCATGACCTGGAGGACTGAGAATCTCTACAGATATTTAGCTATGCAATTTGGGATGAACAGCCTTCAAATGGTGTGAGAGTAGGAATGGATTTCCAGAGAAAAAAAATTGCAGACTGCAGGAACCATTTGCAATACTCAGGTGCTCCTGAGGACACAGATAAACCTCTAAGCAGCCTCAACGACTCTCTCTAAAAGGATGCAAATGACCAGCTGTGTCTGCAAGGAGTATCAATCCTTCCGTTCCCCACCATCCAGTCAGAGCTGAAGAAGCTTCTTGGAGGAGAAGCAAAATGTCTTCAAAGAGAAAGAAAAAAACCAAGAAGTCCAGTTGCCTCCTGAAAAAGCACCTTTGGGACAACCATGACCTGGATGACTGAGAATCTCCATAGATACTTTTCTCTCCCTTCAGGTCAAGGGCAGAAATTAAGATGTGTGGGAGATTAGGTAACCTTGATGTAGCTTCCAGAAGACACTAACAGAACCTAATTCCCCAAGAGGCCCAAGGAGAAAGCTTAGCTAAGGTGAAATACAGCATGTATGTAATGTCTTTATTACAAAAAATGAGGTTGAAACTTTAGAAAAAGTGCAAAGAAGAGTCACTAAGATGATTAAAGACCAGGAGATTAAAACATATAAAGAACGGTTGCAGGATTTCATTTGGCTAGTCTAGAGAAAAGGAGTAGGGGGGGATGATGACATGATAGCAGTATTACAGTATTTGAGAGGCTGCCACATAGAGGAGGGGGTCAAATTATTCTCCAAAGCATCTGAAGGCAAGACAAGAAACAATCAAGGAGAGAAGCAACTGTTCAGTCCCCGTATCACACACGCACCCCCACAGACAGCCCAGAGTTAATAAACCACACGACAAAACTCTTTGAAGATAAAGCTGGCAGCAACCCAGTGGCTAGCTGCCAATTCAGACTTTACTCACACAAAACAAAGATTAGACTGCAAACATTCCGATAAAACAGGCAGAGTTTCAACAATACAAGGATTAATCCAAATGCAGTCCGATAAAGCAGGCAAAGTCCAGTAACGCAGAGATCATGGATTATTTCCAGTTTTTGCTCGTCACAAACTGAACCAGCCACCACACCCACATTTATACCCTGTGGGGTGTGGTCCAGTGACTCAGCTAATCTCTGGCACGCCTTCCCCTCTGCTGCGCACGCTTCTCCCTGCGCCTCTGCTGAGGGTCCAGCCAGCACTTATCTCCTTTGTCGCTGTCCACCTGTGGCTGCGGGGACGTGCTTGGCTCTGGGCCTATCTCTTGGCCTTCGGTGTCGTCCAGAGGCATTGCCAGAGAGGAGGGTCCTGAAGAGGGAGGCCTTGCCAACTCCTCTCCCTCACTCTCAGAGTCTGCATCTGTCGATAGCCCAGGCTCAGGCAACGGAGCCACAACAGCAACCTGGAATTAAGGAGAAACTTCCTAACAGTGAGGACAATTGACCAGTGGGACAGATTCCCTTCAGAAGTTGTGGGTGCTTCATCACTGGAGGATTTTTTAAAGAAGAGATTGGACAACCATCAGTCTGAAATGTATAGGATCTACTGCTTGAGCAAATGGCTGGACTAGAAGACCTCCAAGGTCCCTTCCATCTCTATTCTGATTCTGATTCTAAATAGCTGGCTGGTTTGCCACTTGGGGCAATGTGTGAACAGCATCATTGAGTTCGATTTAACTCCAGGTCCAAGCTGTGGAGTTAAACAGTGTTTCTCAACCTTGACATCTTTAAGGGGTCTGGATGAGCTGACAATGTGCAGTGGCAGCCAAAAAAGCCGATGCAATCCTAAATTGCATTAACAGAGGAATACAATCAAGATCAAGGGAGGTACTAATAGCACTCTATAAAGCCTTAGTAAGGCCACACCTAGAATACTGCTTCCATCACCATAAAAAGGTGTTGAGACTCTAGAAAAAGTGCAGAGAAGAGCAACAAAGATGTTTAAGGGACTGGAGGCTAAAACATACGACGGACGGTTGCAGGAACTGGGCCTGGCTTGTCTAGTGAAGAGAAGGACCAGGGGAGACATGAAAGCAGTCTTCCAATATTTGAGAAGAGGGGGTCAATTTATTTTCCAAAGCACCTGAAGGCAGGACAAGAAGCAATGGATGGAAACTAATCAAGGAGAGAAGCAACCTGCAATTAAGGAGAAACTTCCTAACTGTTAGAACAATAAGCAAGTTTCATGGTTTCTATTAGTTGCTGTTGTCAGGTTTTCAGGCCGTCTTCAAATAAATTGCGTCTCGAACAAAGTCTTTTTTGAAACAAACTTCCATTTTATTTAGCACGGCAACTTTTACACTGACTCCATGCAGCCAGCACTGACGTGCTGACCCAAAATCCCTCCTCTTCCTTCCCCCACTCCTCTGCATTCATTGGCCATCTTCCCAATCATTCACCCCTAATCTACTGCTGCAATTCAAAGAATTTTCCCCCTCCCATCCATCTCCTAGGGGACATTATCTCCAGCTAAAATAAGTAGGTGAAAGGCAACCGTCCCATTCCAGACACTTGTGTACTCCTTCTCATGTCAGCACTAGGATAAATGCATCTTGACGTGCTGACAGCTGTCCTTACCAGCACCATGGTTTATTTGATGGGTACTCCATCATTGGAGGTTATTAAGAAGAGACTGGACAGCCATATGTCTGAAATGGTCTAGGGCCATGATGGCAAACCTATGGCACACGTGCAGTGGTGGGATTCAAGTAATTTAACAACCGGTTCTCTGCCCTAATGATTTTTTCCAACAACCAGTTTGCCAAACTGCTCAGAAAGTTAACCGGTTCTCCCAAAGTAGTATGAACTGGCTGAATCCCACCACTGCACGCCTGCCACAGGTGGCACGCGCAGCCATATTGTTGGGCACGCGAGCATTGCCCAAGCTCAGCTCCAGCATGCATATGTACGCTGGCCAGCTGATTTTTGGGCCTTCTGGGCCCACTGGAAGTTGGCAATCGGGCTGTTTCCAGCCTCTGGAAGGCCTCCGGTGGGGTAGGGAAGGCTGTTTTCGTCCTCCCCAGGCTCCTAGAAAGGCTCTGGAGGCTGGGGAGGGCAAAAAAAATGGGCCTACCGTGCCCACCATGCTGTCACATACCAAAAGTAGGGGGGGAGCATGGGATCGCGTGCGCGTGCATGGGGGGGGCAGGACGCCTAGAATTATGGGTGTGGGCACACGCACACATGACTACCCCGCAGTCCCCCAGCTTTTGGCACGCAATGGCAAAAAGGTTAGCCATCACTGGTCTAGGGTCTCCTGGTTAAGGGAGTTGGACTAAAAGACCTCCAAGGTCCCTTCCATTATTCCGTTATTCTGATCTTGATCTTCCCTCCTGGAAGACAAAGAGTTCCCCCTTCCATATGCGTAGGCTGCATTTCTCCCCCTTGTAAACACCCAGCAATAAATAATCATAAAAAAAAGGTTAACACATTGAAAGCTGTTCTCCCACGAAATGTCTCTCATTTTTATCTCGCACCCAGGCAATCATCTCTAAGTCATTGCAGCTGGTTTTATGAAAACACACAACACCTATTTTCTCCGAGTTATTTTAAGTGACAGTTGGTAAATGTAGGGTGATCAATCAGTCTCTCGTAAAATATTAGCTTTCACAGGGTGGAAGACAGGAGCCTTGAAATGGAGTTGAGCGTTTGCAAGTTGGAACGAGCCACGGCAGAAGCTCAGAAGAAGAGCGGGCAGGATGGGGCCATTATCCACTGCCAAGGCAGACAATGGACTGGTTGTGGCACCCTCTGTGCACTTCCTATTTTCCCCGCTGTCTATGATCTCCTGAATCCTCCTCCTCAGATCTGAAGGAGGGCAAAATCTCCTCTTGGAGGAGCCCAGATGCATAGATATATACAATTTACTGTTTCAGTTGATGTGGTGGAATGAAGTCTGTGGTCATGTGGCTGGCATGACTCAACGCCAAAGGCTCACGGAACGCTGTTCCCTTCCCACCAAAGGTGGTCCCTATTTTTCTACTTGCATTTTTTATGTGCTTTCGAACTGCTAGATTGGCAGAAGCTGGGACAAGTAACGGGAGCTCACCCCATTACGCAGAACGAGGGATTCGAACCGCTGAACTGCCGACCTTTCGATCGACAAGCTCAGCATTTTAGCCACTGAGCCAATGCGGCCCCTAGATATGCGATAGGTGGTGTCATATCCCTCCCCCTCTGAGGGCTGTTCGATTTTGACATAGATGGCCTCTTGGACCTCTCTTTCAAACCAGCGGTCCTCTCTGTCCAAAATGTTGACTTTGCTATCTTCAAAAGAGTGGCTTGTATCTTTTAAATGCAGGTGGACTGCTGAATCTTGTCCTGATGGGTTTGTTCTCCTATGTTGTGCCATGCGTTTGTGAAATGGTTGTTTTGTTTCCCCAATGTGCAGATCTGCACATGTCTCACTGCATTGTACTGCATATACTATGGAATAAAGCAACTTTGGGACAACCATGACCTGGATGACCGAGAATCTCCAATCTTTCTTTCAGATTTCCCACCATGCTCTGGATCTCATGTGGTTCAGAGCTATGATAAGAAGGGGAAATGATAGAGGATGCTCAGAAGGAATACTGCAGAGAGGGGTTATTCCCCATCCCCCTTCTAACTGGACTGAATAAAAACAAATACATTTTCTAAACCAAAACATGATTCCCAAGACATTCCAAAATGCAGCTTGTGTCATCATCTCTTCCAAGGGCATTTTTATATTAGGTTGGGCTACAGTCCATTTTCTCCAGCGCTGCAGTCTTTTATCTGCACATTTGTGTTGTTTAAAGGAAGATTTCAGAGAGCAGATTCAATTGTCCTCCTCTTATTTCCTTTGCTTGTATTATGGAAATCAGGATTCCTCTGATAGAGAGAGAGAGAGAGATATTAAACTAAGCTTGTGGTTCATTAGCAATGCTAAATTCGTAGATGCAAACTCTTTGTATATGATTTTTTTTTTTTACTCTCTGGGACTGTTAACTCTTGTTTAGATGGTGCTGTCAGTGGGGTGTGTTTCTTTTTTTGGGGGGGGGGGGAGTATCTGTGTTGCCACAGTAGCTCTGTCTCAGAGCCAAATTGAGAAAATATGGCAATAGACATATTGGGTACAGATAGAAGAGTTTGTTTGGAGTTCAGGGTTGAACTGTGGGGTTCTTGATGCTCTCTGAACTTGGTTGTGTCTTTGCAGATGTTTCATTACCCAACCTGGTTACATCATCACTGACAACACAAAGAGAAGGAAGGAAGGAAGGAAGGAAGGAAGGAAGGAAGGAAGGAAGGAAGGAAGGAAAGGGGAAGGGGAAGGGGAAGGGGAAGGGAAGGGAAGGGAAGGGAAGGGAAGGGAAGGGAGGGAGGGAAGGAAGGAAGGAAGGAAGGAAGGAAGGAAGGAAGGAAGGGAAGGAAGGAAGGAAGGGAAGGAAGGAAGGAAGGGAAGGGAAGGGAAGGGAAGGGAAGGGAAGGGAGGGAAGGAAGGAAGGAAGGAAGGAAGGAAGGAAGGAAGGAAGGGAAGGAAGGAAGGAAGGAAGGGAAGGAAGGAAGGAAGGGAAGGGAAAGAAAGGGAGGGAGGGAAGGAAGGAAATAAGAAAGGAAGGAAGGAAGGAAGGAAGGAAGGAAGGAAGGAAGGAAGGGGGAAGGGGAAGGGGAAGGGGAAGGGAAGGGAAGGGAAGGGAGGGAGGGAGGGAAGGAAGGAAGGAAGGAAGGAAAGGAAGGAAGGAAGGAAGGAAAGGAAGGAAGGAAGGAAGGGAAGGAAGGAAGGAAGGGAAGGGAAAGAAAGGGAGGGAGGGAAGGAAGGAAATAAGAAAGGAAGGAAGGAAGGAAGGAAGGAAGGAAGGAAGGGGGAAGGGGAAGGGGAAGGGAAGGGAAGGGAGGGAGGGAGGGAAGGAAGGAAGGAAGGAAGGAAAGGAAGGAAGGAAGGGAAGGAAGGAAGGAAGGGAAGGGAAGGGAGGGAAGGAAGGAAGGAAGGAAGGAAGGAAGGAAGGAAGGAAGGAAGGAAGGAAGGAAGGAAGGAAAGGAAGGAAGGAAAGGAAGGAAGGAAGGAAGGGAAGGGAAAGAAAGGGAGGGAGGGAAGGAAGGAAATAAGAAAGGAAGGAAGGAAGGAAGGAAAGGAAGGAAAGAGACAATAGATGGGCAGACAGAGACAGAAATTAGAAAGATGAGAGGGACAGGGAGAGAGAGAGAGAGAGAGAGAGAGAAACAAACAAACAGACAGACATAGGCACAATTCAAGAATAGAATGAAACTGCTGAGCATCTCCTGATGATTGGCCAAAAATCATCCAACTGGCTTTTTATTTTATTTATTTTATTCAATTTATATACCACCCTATTCCCGAAGGACTCAGGGCTGTGAACAGGCACAAGATAAAAATACATCATACAAAAGTTAAGAAACCAATTAAAAGTACATTCAATAATTTTGGCCCAAAAAACGAATTTAAAAACACCCAATTTATATAAAACTAAAAGCAAATTAAAAGGGAGAGTCAAGCCAGTCCTTTCATGTCTAAAGCAGAACAAGAACTCACCATCTCCTGGGGATTGGCCCAATGTCACCCACCAGCTTTCGTGCCTAAGGCAGGACTAGAACTCACCATCTCCTGGTGAATGGCCATGCATCGTGCCTAAGGCAGAACTAGAAATCACCGTCTCCTGGAGTTGTGGCCCATCGGCTGCCAGCAGAGCTAGCTGTGGAGTCAGATGAGGTGGAGGGAGAGCTTGGGCCAATTTTGAAGCCTTTTGAAGACACTGATAAGGAAACAGCATCAAAGACAGAGGTAGAGACGGGGGGGGCTTCCATCCTCCCCCAGGTGGAGAGGCAGCTGTCTTCAGGGCTTGAGCTGAGTGAGCGGGAGGAACAGATGGAGCCCATCCCAGATGCGCAGAGAGGAAAGGAGAGGAGAGCAAAGGAAAGCAATAAGCCGGCTCTCAGGGAAAAGCAGACGGAAACACTAGCCGGCCCCTCCCTGGCTGCGAAATAAATAGGGTGGGTGGGGGGTTGGAAGGGGCCAATTGTTGCAAACAACCATTCATTTTCTATAAAGTAAGCAGTTCGGATTCCTTGGCCAGAACCAAGTTTGTTGGGACATTTGGTTTTTGTTTATCCGTGAGAATAAAAGACTGTTTGAAAAGGGGTTTGTTTTTACTTGTGAGTAAGTGGCTTGTCATTACTTTCTAAGGCTGGGTCAAAACACCTGGCGGTGGGCCCAAAGTCACCCAGCCAGCTTTCATGCCTAAGGGTAGGACTACTTCATCCCCTACCATAAACATTTCTTTTCTTCTTAGAAGTTTTTTTCAAGAGTTAAAATGGTTCTTTTCTATTTTTTGGTGATTGCTTTACACTGTACTGCTATAGGGGCTTCATTTTGCAAATGTCTTATTTCCCCCAACTGTATCTCCTGGTTTAGAATAGAATAGAATTCTTTATTGGCCAAGTGTGATTGGACACACAAGGAATTTATCTTTGGTGCATACGCTCTCGGTGTACATAAAAGAAAAGATACATTCGTCAAGAATCATAAGGTACAACACTCAATGATAGTCATAGGGAAACAGTCAATATAAATCGTAAGGATCCCAGCAACAAGGTTACAGTCATACAGTCATAAGTGGGAGGAGATGGGTGATAGGAACGATGAGAAGATTAATAGTAATGCAGACTTAGTGAATAGTTTGGCAGTGTTGAGGGAATTAGTTGTTAAGCAGAGTGATGGCGTTCGGGGGAAAAACTGTCCTTGTGTCTAGTTGTTCTGGTGTGCAGTGCCCTATAGTGTCGTTTTGAGGATAGGATGTCAGACTTCGATGCTATCTCAAAATAAATGAATTTCCAAACTGCCAATCTTTAAGGAAATCTTTTCTTTAATTGAGCACAGCCACCGAATCATGACTCGATGTGGACAAGACTGACCTTTTGCCTCCCAATCCCTCCCTTTCCGATCCCCAAATATCTGCTTCTCATTGGCTATCTTCCAAGTCATTCTTCAGACTCCTTGTCTCGTCATTTCCCAGGAATGTCTCCCCCCCTGTCATTTCCATGACAATCAGACATCAAAGGAATTTAGCAGGCAGAAGTTCAGAGCTTATCTCCCTCCCTCCCTCCCTCCCTCTCTCTCTCTCTCTCTCTCTCTCTCTCTCTCTCTCTCTCTCTCTCTCTCTCTCCTCTCTATGCCAGCGAAACGCTGACATAGGAGTTGAAACAGTTTATGTCCAGGATTTGAGGGGTCTGTAGATATTTTCACAGCCCTCTTTTTGACTTGTGCAGTATACAGGTCCTCCATGGAAGGCAGGTTGGTAGCCATTGTTTTTTCCGCAGTCCTGATGAACTTCTGAAGTCTGTGTCTGTCTTGTTGGGTTGCAGAATCAAACCAGACAGTTATAGAGGTGCAGATGACAGACTCAATAATTCCTCCGTAGAACTGGATCAGCAGCTCCTTGGTCGGTTTGAGCTTCCTGAGTTGACGCACTTTACACTTTACATTTTAAAAAAAAACAACCACTAAGAGAGGCCGTGGTTATCTTTAGACAAAGAGGGCCATGAAAACTCCTGATGTTGTGACACCTCATTTTGTGAGGAGGAGGAGAAGAGAAATGGCAGCAACGAGGCTGCCTTCCATCGCTGTTGTCTTTGAAAAATGCAGCTGGGTATTTGCGTTAGACAGGAAAATATTCTTCATTGCAAAATGCTTATTTGTCTCCGGAACCAACAAGAAGGGTTAGGAAAGAGCTCGGATGACATTTTTGCATTTCATATTAATAGCATCTGCATCGTTGGAAGGCTTATAAATATGATTCATGGAGACTCAACCAGAGCTCTGCGGAAGAGAATTTCAGACACTTCATTATTTAAATTACTCCAACTGGGCTTCAAAGGAGGAACTTACTGATGGGGCAATAAGCCACTAAGATTGTCGGCCAAGCAGGGAAGGGCCAAAACAGACAAGGAAGTGATTGAAGCCTGGGAAACAGACCCCCTCGATGGTTAACAGGAGGGCTCATGGACCACCAGCCTATCAATTACCATATTTTTCAGAGTATAAAACACACCTTTTTCCCCAAAAAAAGAGGGTGAAAATCTGGGTGTGCCTTATACTCCGAATGTAGCCTCCCCGCTCCCAGCCTTGCCAACGGAGCCTCTGAAAGAAGCTTCAGGGAAAAAAAAGCCTCCAAACAGAACTTCAGAAAAAAGGCCTCTGAAAGGCTTTTATCTAAAACAATATGGCAAGCAAGAAAAGAAGAATCAGTAAAAGTTCTAACCAAACTATGCTAACAAATCTGGAGAATGACACAATAACCAACAGATCGGAAGAGGTTAATCTACATACCAATACCAAAAAAAGGAGATTGAACAGAGTACAGATAGTCCTTCAGAATAAAAGCCTCTGAAAGAAGCTTTGGGAAAAAAAAGCCTTTTTTTCTGAAGCTCTGTTTCGGAGGCTTTCAGAGGCAGGAAAAAAAAAGCAAGGCACGGAGCTCACAACTAATGAACCTGTTGCTAAAATTCACCTTGGGAAACAGCTGATTGGGGGTATTCCGGGAGGCCGATCCACCCACCAGTCAGCTTCTTTCTTATTTTCCTCCCCAAAAACTAAAGTGCGTCTTATACTCCGTGTTAAGGATATTGGTGTTGTGTTACCAACCAGCAGAGTAAATGCACAAGGAAACGTTGCTGAGAGCAATGAATAAGAGTTATGAAAATTGGTGTATCAAAAGCTTACTTTATAGTAGAAAAACAGTCTCATAATCTTAAAAAAAATTCCAAGTCTTTGCCAGTTAAATCAGTCCAGTAGTTACAGAAATCTTCTTACCAAACAAACATTAGTTAGTTAGAATAACAAACTCACTCTGGTTCACAAACCACGATGGTAGCAGATCCATCAAACGATGATTACAGATAACAACTCCTCTCAATGGCAGCTTATCAGAGCAGCTTCATCATTAATGGCAGCATATCATAGCAGCTTCATCATCAAACTGAATACATTACAGTACCTTGCTTAAATACTCTCACAACCAGTCATTACCTAATTACAGCATGACTCAGCATTATAATGAAAACCTTTAAAGTCACATAATACATTTACAGATTAAAGTTACAGTACACATATATTGCCTGGACAACTAGTTAGGCTCAAACCATATCCTAACACTCCGGTGCATCTTATACTCCAAAAAATATGGTATTTAGAAGGCAAGGATTGGGCAACACAAGCAAGCAACAGCCAATGACACACCCCAAACAACATCTAAAAAGCCACCTATAGCAGGCACCCTATCAACACCACACAGAGAACAGCACACCCTCTACTAGAGAGAAGATGGGCTCCAGCACGAGTCCAAAAATGTGGAAGACAAAACCTCTGGTCCCGGCGACTGACTCAGATTGGACTAGTGGTGGTATTCAGCCAGTTCTATCCAGTTCGGGCAAACTGGTAGCGGCGGCTGTGGGAGGCTCCACTCATCCACCCAGACATCATCACATCCATTTTTGATGCTCTGTGCATGCACAGAAGGTCCTGCACATTTGCGAACCGGTAGCGGTAAGCGGTAAGTGAATACCAACCCTGGATTGGACCCTACAAATTTTGACGTCTGTGAATGAAGGCGAATATACGTATCCCAGGATAATATTGCAGGATCCAATCTGGGTCAATGATGCAGGGTTTTAAGATGTTTTGCTTTTCATCCAAGAAGCTTCTTCAGCTGTGAAGAAGCTGAGAAGCTTCTTGGATGAGAAGCGAAACGTCTTCAAAGAAAAAACAGAAATTCCAGTTGCCTTGTAGAAAGTTAGCACCCACCCCTTTCCTGGAAGAGTGAAATATTTTGGGAAATATTAAAAAGGCAGAACATTATATTTCCCTGGATGAGAAATGGAGAAGCATATTTTACAGACAAAGCAGCTCCCACCTTCCTGCCCCCTACCCTTTGTTAATGGGCCAGAGGCAGAAACCCAATCCTTTGTCAAAGGATATTTGCAACACAATAGCAACAGAAACTAACACAATGGGCCCCATCTAGCAACCGAAACTCACCACATGTGACCTGGGAAGCATGTGACCTGGGAAGCACATGTGACCATCAGACAGCAAGGCTAGCTAAGACCCCCACCCTCTGGGAGTCTGACAACCAATCAGGATACTCTTTTGGGGCCCCAAGAAATGCAAAGCCAGAGAGAGCATAAAAACCTGAGGATTTACTGTATCTGCCCCTTTTCTGTTCAGGAACTCAAGCCATGTGATCCTGTCCACCATTAAACCATCTTTCCAAGCAGTCTCCATGTTTCCAGTGTCTTTTTCCCCACTTGGAGCAGAACCCAGAAGGATATTTCTTCCAAGAGCCTCTTGAAAAATCACCTTCGGGACAACTGTGACCTGGATGACTGAGAATCTCTGTAGATATTTACTACTGTAGTTGTTGCCTAAAAATACATGACATTCCAAGAAAGGTTATAACATCCTTTGTTAGAAGTTTATAGTTTCTTCTCCCTTTTACTTTTTAAAGACTGCTCTCATTGTGAGTGCAAACCGATGAAGCATATTAAATACATACTCAAGGGGTGTTTTGCATTCTGAATGAACGAATCCCAAATTGTAGAATTCCAACACTGGGAGGGGTCCCCGAGGCTCTAAAGTCCACCCCCTGCTCAATGGAGGAATCCAAACGTCAGCATCCCAAACCAATATCTTTGCCTTGAGCATCTCTAGAGCACACTTGGCAACTTTAAGACTTGTGGACTTCAACTCCCACAAACCAGTAGAGCAAACTGGCTCTAGGAGCTTCTTTTTATGTTGTCATGCACGTAAAACACACATGGAGTTTTGCTTGCATTGTTGTGGTTGGCTTTGTTGACTTTTTAAACCATACCCTGGCCTACAGGCGGCCCTGAAGTTCAGTGCTTAATTGTCATCACAGCAAAAACAAACCTTAGTCTTCAATGGCCACCAGCCAACTTGGAACTGTCCAAGGTGCTGATGTCTTAGCAAAAGAATAACAGAGTTGTCAGGGACTTTGAAGATCTTCTAGTGAAACCCTCTGCTCAAGCAGGAGATCCTATACCATTTCAAGCAAACAATTGCCCAATCTCTTCTTAAAAATCTCCAGGGTTCTGTTGTGGCCCATACGCAGCTTGTGCAGCTAGTAGCTGATTCCGACAGGGAGGAGGCTGGTGTCGTGCTGCGCCAGCAGCCTGTGCAGCTGGCACTCGAGTCGGACAATGAGGAGGCTGGAGAAGATGTGGTGCCAGAGGCCTTCAGAACCTCCAGAAGCTCCCTTAAGTGAAGAGGATGAAGAGGAGGAGCCTCTTCTTGATGCACGGGCGCGCAGAGCTGCCAAAAGGCAGGAGTGGCTCCTCAGGAGGCGGTCTCCTCGAGAGTAAGGCTTGGGGCTAATTGGCCACTTTCTTAGCCTATTTAAGGAGGAATGCCAACTGAAGCAAGATGCAGGGAACAACTTAGTTCACATACCTTCGTGCCTTGATCTTAGTTCTTTGCAAATTGCTTCTGGGCTTTCTGCAAACCATAGTAAAATTAAGATTATTTATTCTTTGGATTCTTGCAGGCTGTTAAGAAAGTTAATGAACAGCCTTTGTTTGAAGAAAAAACTCATTTTATTTTAGTAAACTAAGGTTTGTACAGACTTTGTGTGTGCTGCGTACTTTGGGGTCCGTAGCTGGGCAAGAACAGGTTGGGGCACTCACAACTTCTGAAGGTAAACTGGTCCACTGGTTGATTGTTCTCACTGTTAGGAAGTTACTCCTTAGTTCTAGGTTCTTGATTAGTTTCCATTCGTTGCTTCTTGTCCTGTCTCCAGGTAGCAATAGCACTTAGACTTATATACTGCTTCTTAATGCTTTCCAGCCCTCTCTAAGCAGTTTTACAGAGTGAGCCTCTTGCCCCCAACAATCTGGGTCCTCATTTGACCCACCTTGTAAGGATGGAAGGCTGAGTCAACCTTGAGCCTGGTGAGATTCGATCTGCCAAACCGCTGGCAGCCGGTGATCAGCAGAAGGAGCCTGCAGTACTGCACTCTAACCACTGCACCACCGCGGCTCTTCTATCAAGCTAGTCTATAAAGGTGATTTATAGAATACCTTGACTCCCTGTTCTTGTTCCCTTCATCTTTGGGGCAGCCCCTGGGGTATTGGAAGACTGCTATCATGTCTCCCCTAGTCCTTCTTTCCATTAAACTAGACATACCCAGTTCCTGCAACCAATCTTCATACTGTATGTTTTAGCCTCCAGCCCTCTAATCATTTTTCTTGCTCTTCTCTGTACTCTTTCTAGAGTCTCCACATCTTCTTTGCATTGTGATGATCAAAACTGGATGCAGGATTCCAAGTGTGGTTTTACTAAGGCCTTACAAAGTGGTATTAACACTTCACGTGACCTTGATTCTATCCCTCTTTTGATGCAGCCTAGAACTGGCTGGCTCATATTTAAATGGTTGTCCACTAGGACTCCCAGATGCCTCTCATCGTTACTGCTTTTGAGCCAGGTTTCCCTCCCCCCCCCCTCTCTCTCTCTCTCCCTCCCTCCCTCCCTCCCTCCCTCCCTCTCTCTCTCTCTCTCTCCTGTGTTGGGAAGCCTCTAAAAAAAAAGAGTAGTGATGGGAGAATTGATGTAAGTCTTTGCAGATGATCTCCTAAATAAAAATACCCTTCAGCTCTGAAGAGGGAAGACCCTTGGTTTTGGCGACGCCCTGTCAGTCAGCAGGGCGGGGGGGGGGCATGAATGCAACCCCTCCCCAGCTCCCTTCTCCAAATTCCAAACCACAAAAGTCCCAGCAATGAGAGTCATCCATGTGAACAGCGGGCCTTCTTCTTATCTTCTTTCTTGCCTGTCCCTCCATTGCTGCTGGGATTATGCAAATCACCCACTCGAGCACATTTCCATGGTAATTAAAAACTCTGCTCTTTTTAATTAAACTTTCCCTCCAGACTGAGTTCTCACCACCCCCACCCCACCCCTCCCTGCAGTGGAAACACTAATCTGTGCCAGCTTTTTTATTTTATCCTCTTCCCATCCCATCTCAACTTCCTCCTCTCCTAGCTTGCTGTGCATATGGTTTCTTCTAAATTGACAAGTTGGGACATCAGAGGATTAACGTCTAAGGGCAGGTGAGAGCAGAGGTGGGTTTGACATATGCTTGCTACCGGTTCACCCCGCGTGCATATGCTCGCTTTGTTCATGCACGCGTCTTCCGTGCTTGCACTCGGCCTCGAAAACGTGGCTAAATAGGATGGTATTATGCTGGGGCAGGTGGGTGGGCAGGTGGGTGGGCAGGTGGGTGGGCAGGTGGGTGGGCCCACCCACCCCCCGCAGTCGCCGCTACCGGTTATATGGACATTAAACTCCTGAAAGATGCGTGACACGATAGATCTAGGAAGAATAAATTCTGCATCATTTTCAGGGGTGGGTTCTAAATTTTTTTACTACCAGTTCTGTGGGCATGGCTTATTTTGTGGGTGTGGCTTGGAGGTCATGTGACTAGGTGGGCATGGCTAGCTGGTCAGAGTCATTTCTGGAAGGTCCTCGCACTTACGACCCGACTCATTTGTTTGCTTTTAACACTGATCAGCTGTAGGGCAGTCCTTTGAAGCCCCGCGGCAAGAGTTTGAACAGTTTTTTTCCCTCTAGTCATCAGCTGGGACTCAGGAGGCAGCAATAGATTGGGGGTGGGGCCAAATAAAAGGTAAGAATAACATGGGGGGGTGGGGGGGTGGGAGGGCAGGGGGGGAGAACCGGTTCGGTGACGTCATATTGTCACCGCTACCAGCTCGGCCGAACCGGACCGAACCGGGAGGAACCCACCACTGGTCCAAACCGGCTGAATACCGCCACTGGGCGAGAGGTGTTAGTTGAGAAAAGCTAAACAGAGGGAGACCTGGTCAGGATTTGGAAGGGAGACCGCCAGGTAGGGAATTTCTAGATTGGGAGAAAGCCAATGGAAAACCACTCCCAAATCAAGTTCTTGAAGTCATTAGGAGTTGATCATGTATGATGAACAGTTGAGGGAGCTAGGTATGCAGGAATACTGCATCTAGTTTTGGTCGCCACGATGTAAAAAAGATGTGGAGACTCTAGAAAGAGTGCAGAGAAGAGCAACAAAGATGACTGGGGGGACCGGAGGCTAAAACATATGAAGAACGGTTGCAGGAATTGGGTAGTTTAATGAAAAGGAGGACGGGGAAGATATGATAGCAGTGTTGCAATGTCTTAGAGCAGGGATCAGGGGTGAAATCCAGAAAGTTCTGACAGGTTCTGGAGAACCGGTGGTGGAAATTTTGAGTAGAAATTTTGAGAACCGGCAAATACCACTTCTGGTTGGCCCCAGAGTGGGGTGGGAATGGAGATTTTGCAGTATCCTTTCCCTGCCATGCCCACCAAGCCACACCACGCACACCAAGCCACGCCCACAGAACTGGTAGTAAAAAAAAATTGAATTCCACCACTGGCTGGAAAGTGGTATAAAGTTGTGAAGTGGTATATAAGTCAAACTCAAGGCTCACGGGCTGGATCCGGTCTCGGGAGGGTGGGGCTTAGATCTGGCCTGCAAAGCCACCCTGGAAACAGCAAAGGACAGGCCTGTAGTGCCTCTGCCAACAAAATTGGAGCTGGAGAGGGCCGTTTTTGGCTGTGACAGCTTCCTGCAGCCTTCTGCCAGAGAATACAGAGCTCGGGATGTTTGCACGTGGCCTGCCTGGGCTCTGTTTTTGCTGGCAGAAGGATGAAGGAGGCCGTCGCAGCCAAAACGGAGCATCAATGAGTGATGTCAAGCTGGCCACGCCTCTCCTGGCCACGCCCACCCTGGCCACCCCAGCCACCCCCGACCCCCAAGGTCATAAACAATCCTGATGCGGCCCTCAATGAAATCAAGTCTGACACCCCTGTCTTAGGGGCTACCACAAAGAAGAAGGGGTCAAGCTATTCTCCAAAGCACCAGAAAGCAGGACAAGAAGCAACGGAGGGAAACTAATCAAGGACAGAAGCAAGCTAGAATTGAAGATAAATTTCCTGACAGTGAGAACAATTAACCAGTGGAACAGCTTGCCACCAGGAGTTGTGGCTGCTCCAACACTGGAAGTTTTTAAGAAGAGATTGGACAGCCATTTGTCTGAAATGGTATAGGGTTTCCTGCCTGAGCAGGGGGTTGGACTAGATGACCTCCAAGGTCCCTTCCAATGCTGTTACTGTTACCTCCAACGTCCCTTCCATCTCTGCTCGTCTTTTCTAGGTGGGCTATTTGAATCTAATCAATTGATCAATTGAATAAACAATTGTATCTACAAGGGTGCAATTCAGAAGTGGAATTCGCTTACCTTTCCTACCAGTTCACAAGTGTGAGCGCACGTGCTCTCTCTCACTTTGCTCGCACACACCTTCTCTGCACATGCACGCAGCGGTCCACGCATGCTCTTTGCTCGCGCATTATGTCCGGGCGGGTGGGCGGAGCCTCCCATAGTCACCACTACTGGTTTGCCAGAACTGGCCAGAACCGGCTGAATCCCACTACTGGTGCAATTGCAAGGGTGACATCCTCTTCAATTTAGAATAGGATTCACAGGGTTCCCAAATCCATTCTGGCAGTTCCAATGGGTGTGTAATTCCTTCACTAGTCCATGCCAGAGATAGTAATCCAACTCACCTGGAGTTCTCTGGGAGACTCCTACCCTCTTCCGTCCCTCTCGCTTCTCACATCTCTGTCTCAAGCATCTGGAGGAGAGGCAGGCAAGATGACAACATTTGGAGAACCTCAATTCAGCTTCCAAAACATCTGGAAGACTTTAGGAGATTATGGATATAATCTGGGAGATTGGGAACCACCCAGAAGGGCTTGAAAAGTGGACGGTGATGTACATGTTTTTACAAATGAATGAATGAATAAACAAACAAATAAATAAATAAACTGGACTGGACTGGACTGGACTGGACTGGCTGTTGACCAAGTTGTGAACAGTTAGTCCTTTAGAGCATGATTTGACAATGATTCTGGCTACATAGGTAAGTCTGGGATTTTGCAAACATGTATGCTAATTGTGTACATGCTTAAATTGTCACTGCCTGTGTTTGGATACATGCACATAACCACACACAGGGCGGCGGAGAGAGGGAGAGGGAGGAGAGACAGACAGACAGAGAGGGGGGAAAGAAAAGAGAGAAGAGAGACAGAGAAACAAGAGAGAGACAGAGAAAGAAAGAGAAAGAGGGAGGAAGAGAGAAAGAGTGTGAGAGAGAAAGAGAAAGAGGGGGGGAGGGAGAGACAGAGAGAGAGAAAGAGGGAGACAGAGAGAGAGACAGAGAGAGAGACAGAATGACAGAGAGAGAGGCAGAGAGAGGGAGGGAGAGGGAGGGAGAGACAGAGAGAGTGTGAGAGAGACAGACAGAGACAGAGAGAGAGGGAGAGACAGAGAGGGAGAGGGAGGGAGAAACAGAGAGACAGAGGGGGAGAGAGAGACCGAGAGGGAGAGGGAGGGAGAAACAGAGAGACAGAGGGGGAGAGAGAGGGAGAGAGAGAGGGAGAGACAAAGAGACACAGAAAGAGAGAGAGACAGAGAGGGAGGGAGAGACAGAGAGACAGGCAGACAGACAGACAGAAAGAGAGATGGGGAGAGAGAGAGACAGAGAGACAAAAGAGAGAGAGATGGGAGGGAGAGAGACAAAGAGAGAAACACACACACACACACACAGAGAGAGAGATGGAGAGAGAGAGAGAGAATGGGAGGAAGGGAGGGAGAGGGAGAGGGAGAGAGATATTAATAAAATCTGTGAGTCAGAAAAGGTGTTACAAGACTGCCTCTGATTTTTTTTCCCCAACATAGATCAACGTGTCTCCCCTCCTACAGTGTCTATCACCTAAGATAAAAGTCATGATTTCCAGCTGATTCCCCATCTGGAATCACCAAGAAAGGGAAAGAAAAAATGCCTATAAAATTGAGCCAGAAAGCCCCCTCCCCCCCAAAAAAAATAATTCCAATCTGTGCAAAGAAAATATGAATATAAAGACACCATAGAGGTGGCGGGAAGATCCCTAGTTGAAGTCCACCCCTCTTAAAATTGTCAAGACTGAGGCACTAAATGATGCTTATGAAAGCCTCTGACCCAAAACTAGACACCCGGAGCAGGTCCTTGCTCAGATATCTGAGCATGGTTTGACCCTGTTGCTCTCGATGCAGCTGGCACGCTGTGTCAAAACCACAGTGATTGTATAAAACAGGACAGCACCAGGGTGGGTGGGCCCAGCCTCTGGCCATAACTACCGGTTCGCCCAAACCGGCTGAATCCCAACCCCTGCTCTGGAGGCAAGCCATTCCACTGATTAATTGTTCTCACCATTAGGAAATTTCTTCTTAGTTCTAGGTTGGATCTTTGTTTGATAAGCTTCTACCCGTTCCTTCTCGTCCAACTCAATGATTCTGTTGTTCCGTCTTCAGCAATCTTCTTCAAAAAAACTGAATTTCAGAGATGTCTCTGTGGGGAAAGGGCACAATTTCGTCTGAAGACCTGGCATCAAGTGTCATTCAATACAGGAAAGGAAGGAAGGAAGGAAGGAAGGAAGGAAGGAAGGAAGGAAGGAAGGAAATTAGGTGAGAGAATGAGAGAGGATGGATGGAAGGAAGGAAGGAAGGAAGGAAGGAAGGAAGGAAGGAAGGAAGGAAGGAAGGAAGGAGGCAGGCAGGAAGGCAGGCAGGCAGGCAGGATATTAGGTGAGAGAATGAGAGAGGGATAGATGGATGGATGGAAGGAAGGAAGGAAGGAAGGAGGCAGGCAGGCAGGCAGGAAGGCAGGCAGGAAGGATATTAGGTGAGAGAATGAGAGAGGGATGGAAGGAAGGAAGGAAGGAAGGAAACAGGCAGGCAGGATATTAGGTGAGAGAATGAGAGAGGGATGGATGGATGGATGGAAGGAAGAAGGAAGGAAGGACGGAAGCAGGCAGGCAGGAAGGCAGGAAGGCAGGAAGGCAGGATATTAGGTGAGAGAATGAGAGAGGGATGGATGGATGGAAGGAAGGAAGGAAGGCAGGCAGGAAGGGGGAAGGCAGGAAGGCAGGAAGGAAGGATATTAGGTGAGAATGAGAGAGGGATGGATGGAAGGAAGGAAAGAAGGAAGGAAGGAAGGAAGGAAGGAAGGAAGGAAGGAAGGAAGGAAGGATATTAGGTGAGAGAATGAGAGAGGGATAGATGGATGGATGGATGGAAGGAAGGAAGGAAGGAAGGAAGGAAGGAGGCAGGCAGGCAGGAAGGAAGGCAGGCAGGAAGGATATTAGGTGAGAGAATGAGAGAGGGATGGATGGAAGGAAGGAAGGAAGGAAGGAAACAGGCAGGCAGGAAGGATATTAGGTGAGAGAATGAGAGAGGGATGGATGGATGGATGGAAGGAAGAAGGAAGGAAGGACGGAAGCAGGCAGGCAGGAAGGCAGGCAGGAAGGCAGGAAGGAAGGATATTAGGTGAGAGAATGAGAGAGGGATGGATGGATGGATGGAAGGAAGGAAGGTGAGAGAATGAGAGAGGGATGGATGGATGGATGGAAGGAAGGAAGGAAGGATATTAGGTGAGAGAATGAGAGAGGGATGGATGGATGGAAGGAAGGAAAGAAGGAAGGAAGGAAGGAAGGAAGGAAGGAAGGAAGGAAGGAAGGATATTAGGTGAGAGAATGAGAGAGGGATGGATGGAAGGAAGGAAGGAAGGAAGGAAGGAAACAGGCAGACAGGAAGGATATTAGGTGAGAGAATGAGAGAGGGATGGATGGATGGATGGAAGGAAGAAGGAAGGAAGGACGGAAGCAGGCAGGCAGGAAGGCAGGCAGGAAGGCAGGAAGGAAGGATATTAGGTGAGAGAATGAGAGAGGGATGGATGGATGGATGGAAGGAAGGAAGGAAGGCAGGCAGGAAGGGGGAAGGCAGGAAGGCAGGAAGGAAGGATATTAGGTGAGAGAATGAGAGAGGGATGGATGGAAGGAAGGAAAGAAGGAAGGAAGGAAGGAAGGATATTAGGTGAGAGAATGAGAGAGGGATGGATGGATGGAAGGAAGGAAGGAAGGAAGGCAGGAAGGAAGGATATTAGGTGAGAGAATGAGAGAGGGATGGATGGATGGATGGAAGGAAGGAAGGAAGGATATTAGGTGAGAGAATGAGAGAGGGATGGATGGATGGAAGGAAGGAAAGAAGGAAGGAAGGAAGGAAGGAAGGAAGGAAGGAAGGATATTAGGTGAGAGAATGAGAGAGGGATGGATGGATGGAAGGAAGGAAGGAAGGATATTAGGTGAGAGAATGAGAGAGGGATGGATGGATGGAAGGAAGGAAAGAAGGAAGGAAGGAAGGAAGGCAGGAAGGAAGGATATTAGGTGAGAGAATGAGAGAGGGATGGATGGATGGATGGAAGGAAGGAAGGAAGGCAGGAAGGAAGGAAGGAAGGATATTAGGTGAGAGAATGAGAGAGGGATGGATGAATGGAAGGAAGGAAGGAAGGAAGGATATTAGGTGAGAATGAGAGAGGGATGGATGGATGGATGGATGGATGGATGGATGGATGGATGGAAGGAAGGAAGGAAGGAAGGATATTAGGTGAGAGAATGAGAGAGGGATGGAAGGAAGGAAGGAAGGAAGGAATGTTTTGTATGGTGATGCCAAACCACACCATAGAAGTTGATCGGTCTTTGAGCAGCTCAGCCCACTCAAGCTTGAAGGCCATGCTTTGGCCACTTAGTCTGTGTGATGAGAGGAAATTTTCTCAGTTCCAAGCTGTCACTTTGCATTAAAGCCGCTTCCTTCCAACTGACTTGAACCTTAGCTGGACGAAGGAAGAAGAAAATGATGGCAACCATCACTGGAATAAAAGGCTGGCTTGAGGCCATGGACAAGATGGAGGGCAGCTTCTCCCATTCTGATAGGCAAGGTTCATTTATATTTGTAGCTCAGCATTGAAATGAGGGATCTTTCAGCTTGGCAGTTTTCTTGCAGACATCTCATTACCCTACTAGGCCACATCATCAGTGCTAGAAGGGGGTGGGGCTTGTGGACTGGAGAAGAAGGCGGAGAAGGCAAGGAAGAGGAGGAGATGGAGGACTGTGGGGCCCTTGGTGATTTCTGAGTTTGGTGGTTTTCTTGCCCTAGATAATCCCATCAGTGCTACAAGGGAGTAAGGTTTGTGGAAAGGAGGAGGAGGAGGAGGAGGAGGAGGAGGAGGAGGAGGAGGAGGAGGAGGAGGAGGAGGAAGAGGAGGAAAGGAAGGGGACTGTGGGATCCTTGATGTTTTCTGAGTTTGGGCCCTTTCTGATTTTATGCCAAGAGGGTAGAACAAAGATGTATTCAAGTATATATTGCTTTTAAACATATATTTATTAATAATTTATTTTATTATTATACCTTTATTTATTTTTTTCCAAATAACTCAAAGTGGCGAACAGATTTAACACACCTTCCTCTTCCTATTTTCCCCACAACAACTACCCGAGACACAGTGGATGGCCCAAAGTTACCCAACCTAAGGCAGAACTAGAACTCTCAGTCTCCTGGTGATTGGCCAAAGTCATCTTTCATGCCTAAAGAGGGACTAGAACTCACCACCTCTTGGTAATTGGCCCAAAGTCACCCAGCCAATTTTCATGCCTAAAGAGGGACTAGAACTCCCCACCTCCTGGTGATTGGTCCAAAGTCACCCAGCCAGCTTTCATACCTAAAGAGGAACTAGAACTCACCATCTCCTGGTGATTGGCCAATGTCACCAAGCTGGCTTTCATGCCTAAGGCTGGACTAGAACTCACTGTCTCCTGGTGATTGGGCCAAAGTCACCCAGCGGGGGTTTCATGGCTAAGCGGGGACTAGAACTCTCAGTCTCCTGGTGATTGGTGCAAGTCACCAAGATGGCTTTCGTGCCTGAAGAGGGACTAGAACTCACCATCTCCTGGTGATTGGCCAAAGAGCCCCAGTCAGCGTTCATGCTTAAGACAGGACTGGAATTCACAGTCTCCCATTTTCTAGCCTGATGCTTTAATCCGCTCCCACAGAGAGGGACTGGTCAGGGTGCCGTCGGCCAGACAATGTCGGCTGGCGACCCCCAGGGGGAGAGCCTTCTCTGTGGTGGCACCTGCCCTTTGGAACAATCTACCCCCAAAGATACGAGTGATCTCCGACCTCCGGACTTTTCGTCGGGCCCTAAAAACCTTTTTTTTTTTTTCAGTTAGCCGGACTGTCCTGATTTTATGGTTGGTTTTAAAATTTGATATGGATTTTAAATTGATAAGTCTTAAATTACGGGCCAAATTTATTTAATTATTTTAAGTCTAATTTTAACTTTTATGTATAAATGTTTTTTATCTTGGCTGTTCACCGCCCTGAGTCCGAAAGGAGAAGGGCGGTATAGAAGTTTGAAAAATCAATCAATCAATCAATCAATCAATCAAGACCAAATTGTCCTTTTATATATCAACTCCTTGATTTAAACCCTTCAGGGAACTGAAATCCACGCACCTAAGCCAGCCGATGGACACTTCCCAATTTTACTCTATGCGGATGATACAGTTTTCCTCCCCTTGTCTTGCATAGGCATGAAGTGGGCGGTAAGAACCCCGAGGAACAATTCATAATCAATTTTGATAAATCGAAAGTTCTACGGTGTTTTTTTTTTTTTTCCCCGCTGCAATGCAAGTGGATGATTGATACCCATGAATTACAGCAGGTCAAATGTTTTAAATACTTGGGTTTAGTTATTTCGGGCCTCCAGGAAATTAACAGCCCAGATAAATTATGCCACTTCGACTATCCAAAAGAGCACAAAAGCAATAACTACATTTTATAGCCAACAAGGGACAAATTACAGCCAGCAGCCATCAAACAGTTTATGGCTAAAAGAATTGCCCAGTGATTCTATGGAATACAATGTGGCCCCTGTACAAACAGGGAGAATTGACTCTATGTACAAACAGCCATAGAATTGGATTTCCTTAGACCTTGATTCCGAATAATAGAATAACAGAGTTAAAAGGGATATTGGAGGTCTTCTAGTCCAACCCCCTGATGGATTACCTACTTTATTGGCCAAGTGTGATTGGACACAAGGAATTTGTCTTGGTGCATACACTCCAGAGGTGGGTTTCAGCAGGTTCTGACCAGTTCTGGAGAACCGGTAGCGGAAATTTTGAGTAGTTCGAAGAACCGGTAGTGGAAATTTTGAGTAGTTTGGAGAGCCGGTAGTAAAAATTCTGACTGGCCCTGCTCCCATCTAGTCTCTGCTTCCCAAGTCCCAGCTGATCAGGAGGAAATGGGGATTTTGCAGTAACCTTCCCTTGGATTGGGGTGGGAATGGAGATTTTGCAGTAACCTACCCCTGGATTGGGGAGGGAATGGAGATTTTACAGTATCCTTTCCCTGGAGTGGGGTGGGAATGGAGATTTTACAGTATCCTTCCCCTGCCATGCCCACCAAGCCATGCCCACAGAACCGGTAGTAAAAAAATTTGAAACCCACCACTGTTCTGCACATGTGCAGAAGAGTGCACAGTCCCATTGCAAACTGGTAGTAAAGGTAAGTAGAACCCACCCCTTGTTAGTTGCCATCTGTTGCTTCTTTAGAGAGAGCTTCTAACCTCAGTTTCCAACCTCAGTTAAAAGGCCCAATGCCAAGACAAAAGGTCCAATGCCAAGACAAACCCAATGGAAGCTTCTGTGATGCCTACAAGGAAGAGATTTAGGCATTCTGATTATTTCAAGGCAATGCTCTCCCATCCCAGACCCACATGTTCATTCCCACATGTTCATACCCACATAGATCATGTCCTTCCTCAAGGCTACTTTCTTAACCTTCAACTGGATAGTCCAGTAAGACCGAATATTGTTGTTCAGTCTCTAAGTTGTGTCTGACTCTTTGTGACTCCATGGACCATAGCACACCAGGCCTCCTGTCCTCCACTTCCTCCTGGAGTTTGTCCAAATTCAGGTTCATTGTGTCGATGACACTATCTAAACATCTCCTCCTCTGCCCTCCCTTTCTCCTTTTGCCTTCCCTCTTTCCCAACATCAGGATCTCTTCCAAGAGGACCTTTTTTCTCATTAGGTGGCCAAAGGATTTGAGCTTCAGCTTCAGGATCTGCCCATCCAAAGGACAGTCTGGGTTGATTTCCTTCAGAATTGACTGATTGGATCTCCTTGCAGTCCAAGGAACTCTCAAGATTCTTCTCCAACATCACAACTCAAAAGCATGAATTCTTTGGTGCCTACCCTTCCTTATGGTCCAACTCTCACAGCCATACATTCCTACTGGGAAAACCATAGCTTTGACTATATGGACTTTTTTTTTTTTTTGAATTTTTTTTTTAGTTTTAAACAAAGCTTAAAACAGAAAACAATTATCATCCATTACAATTACAGAAAGTGTATTGATCGGTTACAAATCTTTTGTGCTTAATCCTCTAGCCAACATTTTCTTATTTAACAGTTTATTACATTATTATTCTCATTTACCAATTATTTAGCAGTAAATTGTCCTCTATAAGGGGGAAAAAAACCCTTTATATGTTTTATTATCTTATCCATTTCATATTTCATTTCCATTCTTTCTTGTCTAACCATTGATAAAATAAATCCCATATCAAATAATATTGTTTATCTTCTTGTTCCCTAATTTCAAATGTCAATTTACTCATTTCAGCACACTCCAAAATTTTCTTGATAACGTCGTCATCCGTGGGTATCTTCTCACCTTTCCAATTTCTAGCAAATACAATTCTAGCCGCCGTTAAAACATTCACAATGAAATATCTAATTTCTCTATTGTATATATATGGACTTTTGTTGGCCTGTTGATGTCTCTGCTTCTTAATATGCTGTCTAGATTTGCCATAGCTTTCTTCCCAAGGAACAAGGATCTTTGAATTTCATGGCTGCAGTCACTGTCTGTGGTGATCTTGGAGCCTAAGAAAGCAAAATCTCACAGTCAATCACCAGAATCCCAAATCCTTAATCTCTACTTACAACGATACCGAACAGCATCCATGCGATTGGAGCAACACAAAAATCATCGGCCACACTACCACCTGTACCACTCACAAGTTCATCGAAGTCTGGCACTCCACAAGTTATTCCATCAAGCGACACATTGTTGTGACCCAGGCTTGCTGAGTCATTACAACACACAATTAGTCCCAAACAAACCTATTTTATTTTAACAGCTGAGAATTACGTTCATTCCCAGGTGAGTCCAAACTAGTTGTAAAACAAGTCCTTTGGAAGAAGTCCTTCGGGATATTCGCCAACCTTTATCTTCTTTGACACCCTGCCAAAGGCCTTACTTGGCAAAGCCCCACGAAGTCCAGAAACAAACAATAGATGCCGACTGGAAACAGAGTTAGCAACGTTGCTTTCCTGCAAAAGGCCTAAGTGCCTTTGTTTCTCTTTTAAGCCTTATGGGGGTGGGGGCAATCATCTCCTGGCCTTACTTCAGAGTCGTCCCTTTTGCTTTAGCTGCTCTTGCCTTCTGGCAGCTCTGTGCATGCATGCACCAGGAATAGGCTCCTCCTGTTCCTCTGCCTTTCTGCTGTCCAACTCTGAGGGCTCCAGAGTCTGCGCATCACTCCCAGATGGCCCTGGCCCCATCTCTGTCTCCAATGCAGAGCCCTCATCCAGGCCTTCCCCAGACTCCAGGACTGGCCCATGTTCCTCAACAGCCTCCTCACTGTCCGACTCTGCTGGCAGCTCCGCAGGCTGCTTGCGAACCACAAGGCACATCAACCTACAACCAGCCTACAAACCCCTCTGAATACAAATCAACCACACAGCCAACCAGCGGCAGCCCTGACCCTCAACCAACCCATGCAAGCCGCCCCCAAAACCATCACCTCCCAATGACCCTTACCTGATGTAACCTCCCCATCACAAGACCTTCACCAAACATGACCCACAACTGACCCATCACAAGACTCTCACCTGATGTTACCCACACCTAACCCCATCACAAGACCCATCACAAGACCCATCACAAGACCCATCACAAGACCCTTACTTGATGCAACCCACATCCACATCACAGGACCCTGACCTGACATGATCTTCATCTAATGTGACCTCCCCATCACAAAACCTATTGACCACACAAAGCCCTTATCCGCAGGGGAACACCAACACTGACATCCCTTGAACTCCACTGAAGAGGGCCTAAAAGAGCCTGGTGGTGCAGTGGACTAAGTGCTGTTAAAGTATCACTTAGTAGCCAGCTGCCTGCAATTACTGCAAGTTCAAATCTCACCAGGCTCAAGGTTGACTCAGCCTTCCATCCTTTCAAGGTAGGTAAAATGAGGACCCGGATTGTGGGGGCAATAAGCTGACTTTGTATAAAAAAGAACACCGCTTAGGAGGGGCCGAAAGCCCTACTAAGCAGGTATATACAAAAGTATGAAGGCTATTGCTTAATGCATTGTAAGCCGCCCTGAGTCTCCGGAGAAGGGCAGCATATAAATCGAACTAATAAAATAATAAATAAATAAATAAGATGTTCTATAGATGGCATTTGGCACCAGCAAGATTGGCCAAAATGTTTTCAAATCTATGACCCAAATGTCGGAGATGTGGCCATAAATTAGGAACATACTACCACATGTGGTGGATGTGTCCTAAAAAAAAAATGGTATAAGATTAAATGCTGGTTGGAGGAAATCACATTACAAAAGTTAGAATTCAAACCGGAGCTCTTCCTATCAGGAATAATAGATCAAAAAATAGAAAAATCTTTGCAATACCTAATAGAGCAGCAAGGATTGCTATTGCACAAGGGTAGAAACAAAATAATATACCACCAGAGGAAAGAGTGATTAGGAAAATTTTACAATGTGCAGAAATGGATAAAATGACAATGGAAATTAAGGAAAGAGAAGATTCAGTCTATTATAGAGTGTGGAACAAATTGTACAAATGGTTAGAAAAAAGAAATCTAAATAAGAATTGGGAAATTTAGGTTAATATCGCTGAAATAAAGAACTCTATGTTACTAATTTTTGTTAACTTTACAACATTGTAAGGTTACAGCATTGTAAGGTTAACAGCATAGGAGCCTTGCTGGCGCAGCAGACTAAAGTGCTGTTAAATAGCACTTAGCTGCCAGCTGCCTGCAATTACTGCAAGTTCAAATCCCACCAGGCTCAAGGTTGACTCAGCCTTCCATCCTTCCAAGGTAGGTAAAATGAGGACCCGGATTGTGGGGGCAATAAGCTGGCTTTGTATAAAAAAGAACACCACTTAGGGGGGGCCCGAAAGCCTTACTAAGCAGGTATATACAAAAGTATGAAGGCTATTGCTTAATGCATTGTAAGCCACCCTGAGTCTCCGGAGAAGGGCGGCATATAAATCGAACCAATAAATAAATAAATAAATAAATTGACTGTGTAAATAAATATAATGTAAATGTATGTATTTAGTAGAAGAATTGAACAATACGCATGTCGATACAGAAGGCTGTAAAAATAGCACATAATGTATTGTTATGTTTGTCAGGTTTTTTACTCTGTTTTTGACCTTGTTCTTTCCTAGCTTGGTAACGAAACGTTCCGAAAGAAACCAAGCCACAAGCTCAGACAACGAACCTCCACCCTCAAAGTAAAATCTATCTCTGCTTCCTCTTCCTCACCTTCTATTTGCCAGGAAGAACAAACGGCTGACCTCTCTTTTATAGTTCAACATTCTGGGGAGGGGGGGCTAATAAAATCCTAGAGAAAAACCCCTTCCTCCTGGCAACAAATGGTTAGCTACGATCAGGAGAAAGGGCTTATGCCGAAGTCTAACTGCAGCAGCATCCATAATACGTGGCCCGTGTTGCAATCATTGGAAACACTTCCACTTCACACCACGTTGTAAAATGTGCCTCGCTCAGGAACATTGCCATGGAAACAGTCCATTAAAAATGAATATTCTCTCTCTTTCTCGCGTTTGCCGTGAACGAGTGACTTTTTAATGGCCATTTACGGCTGCGCTTTGCCAGAACAAACTCAAGTTGAACCGTATTTAATTCTCTTGTAATTTGAGATGGCAAAGTTCCCTTTTCTCAGTCTCTCTCTCTCTCTCTCTCTGTGTCTATCTGTCTCTGTCTCTGTCTCTCTCTCTCTGTGTGTGTCTCCCTCCCTCTCTCTCTCTGTCTCTCTCTATCTATCTCTCCCTCCCTCTCTCTCTGTCTCTCTCTCTGTGTGTGTCTCTCTCTCTCTGTCTCTGTCTCTCCCTCCCTTTCTCTCTGTCTCTGTCTCTCTCTCTCTCTCTTTCTCTCTCTCTCTCTCCCCCTCTCCCTCCCAGTATCTTTAGAGCAGAGGTCTTCAAACTTGGCAGCTTTAAGACGAGTTGAAGTCCACAAGTCTTAAAGCTGCCAAGTTTGAAGACCTCTGCTTTAAAGGATGGTCCAAAAAAGTCAAGATGGAAACTAGACAATCAAAGTTTCAGCCCTTTTTAATTCACAAACAGCACAGGCCAAATCAACGAAGTTCCGGTATGGTTTTGATTGAATAATTGTGGCAGCATCTTAACCTTGTTTGGATAAGTATCTGGTCTGCAGCTGAACATGGTTACACTTAACTTCCAGAATGCCTGGAGAGAGGAAATGACCCAATCTCATTTCAAACCATCCAAGGTGAATCCTGATCAGTATCTCTGATGAAAATGATATTCGGCATCTTCCAATGAGTTGACTGGAAACTGGTTTACGCAGAAGATTTGACAAGTGCCTTTTACCTTTGATTCAGAGCTCATTCCTGTTAACAGAATAAGGGAACAACTGTTGTGGCCCGTCAGTGGTCTGTGCAGATTGTAGCTGATTCCGACAATGAGGAGGCTGGTGTGGTGCTGCGTCAGCAGCCTGTGCAGTTGGTGTTTGAGTCGGACAGTGAGGAGGCTGGAGAAGATGTGGTGCCAGAGGCGGGGATTCAGCCAGGGCCTTCAGAACCTCCAGAAGCTCCCATAAGTGAAGAGGACGAAGAGGAGGAGCCTCTTCTCAATGCACGGGCGTGCAGAGCTGCCAAAAGGCAGGAGTGGCTCCTCAGGAGGAGGTCTCCTCGAGAGTAAGGCTTGGGGCTAATTGGCCACTCCCTTAGCCTATTTAAGGAGGAATGCCACTTGCAACAAGCTGTAGAGAACAACTTTAGTTCACTCTCCTTCGCATCTGCAAAATTGCTTCTGGGCTTTCTGCCAACTCTAGTAAGACTGTGATTACCTTATCTTAGAATTCTGGTAGGCTGTTAAGACAGTTCATTTAACAGCCTTTGAATGATAAAGACTAATTTATTTGAGTAAAATAAGTTTTGTATAGAGTTTGTGTGTGCTGCGTTCTTTGGGGTCCGTAGCTGGGGCAGAACAACAGCAGAATAATGCAATAGCAGAAGAGCAGAGATGGAAGGGACCTTAGAGGTCTTCTAGCCCAACCCTCCGCTCAAGCCAAAAACCCTATATGATTCCAGGCAAATGGTTGTCCAATCTCTTCTTAAAAAACCTTCAGTGATGGAGCACCCACAACTTCTGAAGGCAAACTGTTCCACTGGTTAATTATTCTGACAGTCAGGAAATTTCTCCTTAGTTCTAGGCTGTATCTCTCCTTGATTAGTTTCCATCCATTGCTTCTTGTCTTGCTTTCTCATGCTTTGGAGAATAAGTTGACCCCCTCTTCTTTGTGGTAGTCCCTCAAATATTGGAACACTGCTATTATGTCCTTCTTTTCAATAGACTAGACAAACCCAATTCCATAGAGAAAAATGGTCTTCATACGTTTTTAACCTCCATCCTTCTAATCGTTGTAGGAAGTTAGCACCCACCCCTTTCCTAGAAGAATGAAATATTTTGGGAAATATTAAAAAGGCAGAATATTATGTTTCCCTGGATGAGAAATGCAGAAGCATGTTTCAAAGACGAAGCAGCTCCCACCTTCTTGCCCCCACCCTTTTGTTAATGGGCCAGAGGCAGAAACTCAATTCCCTCCCATCTTTGTCAATGGACCATCATCTGCAACACAATAGGACCCATCTAGCAACAGAAACTCACCATATGGCACCTGGGAAGATTACATCAGCCAGCAAGGCTAGCTAAGACCCCCACCCCCTGGGACTCTGACAACCAATCAGGATACTTTTCCTGTGCCCAGGAAGTTCAGAGCCCAGAGAGGGCATAAAACCCGGGGACTCGCTGCATCTCGCCCCTTTTCTGTTCAGGAACTCAAACCATGTGATCCTGTTCACCATTAAACCATCTTTCCAAGCAGCCTCCATGTTTCCAGTGTCTTTTTCCCCACTTGGAGCTGAACCCAGAAGGATATTTCTTCTAACATCGTCTTTGTTGCCTTACTCTGCATTCTTTCCAGAGTCTCAACATCTTTTTTGTCCTGCCTTCAGGTGGTTTGGAGAATCAGTTGACCCCCTCTTCTTTGTGGCAATCGCTGAAATATTGGAACATTGCTATGATGTCACCCATAGTCCTTCTCATTGTTAGAGTAGACATACTCAGTTCCTGCAACCGTTCTTCGTCTATAATAATAGAATACGAGAATAACAGAGTTGGAAGGGAAGTCTTCAAGTCCAAACCCCTGCTTAGGCAGGAAATCCTACTCCATTTCAAACAAATAGTTGTCCAATCTCTTTTTAAAAATCTGCAGTGATGGAGCATCCACAACTTCTGGAGGCAAGTCGTTCCACTAGCTAAATTGTTCTCCCTGTCAGGAATTTTCTCTTTAGTTCTAGGTTGCTTCTCTCCTTGATGAGTTTCCATCCGTTGCTTCTTCTCCTGCCTTCAGGTGCTTTGGAGACTAAGTCGACCCCCTCCCGTCTTCTTCTTTTTTTTTTTATTATCAAAGTTTTTTTATTTTTATTTTTTATCAACATATTTAAATGTACAGTCTTTTGTCCATCATTAATCATTATTCATTCATCTTATACTTTAACTTCCATTTGCTAATTGGTTGTTCAGATCTGCTCTTCTATCATCTCCTTCCTTTATTTTAATACAACCTTTCTTTTCCTTCCTCCCTTCTCTCTCCTCTTCTCTACTTTCCTCATTCCTCCTCTCCTTCCCTTTTCTACTTCCTCTCCTCTTTCCCCTCTCCTCTCTTCTTCCTCCCTTTCTTACCTCTCTCCTACTCTTCTTTTCCCCTTCTTTCTTCCCCTCCTTTCCCCATTCTTCTTTTCTTCTCTTCTCACCTCCCAACTCCCCTCCTTCCCCTTCTCTACTCCTCTCCCCTTTTCCATTCCCTTGTTGCTTCCTTTTTCAATGATATTCGAGCAGCCCCGATTTCTATTCACGTACACAGACCAAGTCCTGTCTTCTGTGTTGGTAGGCCTTTAAAAACTATCATTCAAAATTAAGTGAGCCAGCTGTGTGCAGCAGCTGCCAAAAAAGCCAACACAGTTCTGGGCTGCATAAACAGAGGGATAGAATCAAGATCACGTGAAGGGTTAATACCCCTTTATAATGCCTTGGAATATTGCATTCAGTTTTGGTCGCCACGATTAACAAAGATGTTGAGACTCTGGAAAGAGTGCAGAGAAGAGAAACAAAGATGATTAGGGGACTGGAGGCTAAAACATATGAAGAACAGTTGCAGGAACTGGGTATGTCCAGTTTAATGAAAAGAAGGACTAGGGGTGACATGATAGGAGTGTTTCAATATCTGAGGGGCTGCCCCAAAGAAGAGGGAGTCAAGCTATTCTCCAAAGCACCTGAAGGCAGGACAAGAAGCAATGGGTGGAAACTAATCAAGGAGAGAAGCAACCTAGAACTAAGGAGGAATTTCCTGACAGTTAGAACAATTAATAAGTGGAACAACTTGCTTCCAAAAGTTGTGAATGCTCCAACATTGGATGTTTTTTAAGAAGAGATTGGATAACCATTTGTCTGAAGTGGTGTAGTGTTTCCTGCCTGGGCAGGGGGTTGGACTAGAAGACCTCCAAGGTCCCTTCCAACTCTGTTATTCTATTCTATTCTTACCCTCTCTCCTACTCTTCTTTTCTCCTTCTTTCTTCCCCTCCTTTCCCCATTCTTCTTCTCTTCTCTTCTCTTCTCACCTCCCAACTCCCCTCCTTCCCCTTCTCTACTCCTCTCCCCTTTTCCACTCCCTTGTTGCTTCCTTTTTCAATTCAATCTGAGATGGTATTGGAGCAGCCCCAATTTCTATTCACATACACAGACCCCCACTCCCGTCTTCTTGTGTTGATAAGCCTTTAAAAACTATCATTCAAAATTAAGTCGTAGTCTCTGTTAGTTAGCCAAGGAGATTATGTAACACATTTTCCTTCTGTTGCAGGCTCTTCTTTAGTGATTCATTCCTGTTCGCTGATTATAAATCACTTCAGGCCAGTTGTTTTATCATTCCAAAAAGCATGTAAAAGAGAAGCTGTTTTGCAATTAATAACCAAATTGCACTGCTCTGCCAGCTGCAATTTTAAAATCATTTTAAGAATCATTATGCTGCGGCAGAACAGAGCGGAAATTAGCTCGCGTTCCCGAGGCGGTGGAGGGGGGGGGGGCTAGGATTAATGCTGTGCAATTATTAAAAGGTAAATAATCATCCCTATTTTATTCAGGGCAAATAAACTGATTATAAATAGATGGATGGGTTGTGGGAAGGCTAACCCGGGTTGGAGGTGGGGGGGGGAGGGAAAAAGAAGGAAGGAAATAAACAGATTGACCAAGTGGGCTGCCATCCAAACCAAAGAAGTCTCCATCATGAAGTTTTCTTGTGCCATGCCTTGCCTTAATTGTCCCTCAAGATCTCTGACCTTGGTGATTTTCTTGCAGACATTTCATTACTCAGCCTAGGTAATCTCACCAGTGCTAGAATAACTAGAAGATAAATTCTCTTTCTTTCTAGCATGGATAATGTTACCTAGTTGGGTAAAGAAATGTCTGCAAGGAAACCACCAAGCTCAGAGAGCATCAAGGACCCTACAGTCCTCCTCCTCCTCCTCCTCCTCCTCCTCCTCCCTCCTCCTCCTCCTCCTCCTCCTCCTCCTCCTCCTCCTCTCTTTCTCCTTGATTCCACAAACCCTACTCCTTACTAGCATGGATGAAGTTGCCTGGTTTGGTAATGAAACGTCTACAAGAAAACCACCAAGCTCATAGAGCATCAAGGACCCATAGTCCTCCTCCTTCTCCTTCTCCTCCTCGTCCTCCTCCTCCTCTCTTTCTCCTTGATTCCACAAATCCTACTCCTTACTAGCATGGATGAAGTTGCCTAGTTTGGTAATGAAACGTCTACAAGAAAACCACCCAGACTCAGAGAGCATCAAAGACCCTACAGTTCTCCTTCTCCTCCTCCTTCTCCTCCTCCTCCTCCTCCTCCTCCTCCCTCCTCCTCCTCCTCCTCTCTTTCTCCTTGATTCCACAAACCCTACTCCCTACTAGCATGGATGAAGTTGCCTAGTTTGGTAATGAAAACGTTTACAAGAAAACCAAGTTCAGAGAGCACCAAGAACCCATAGTCCTCCTCCTCCTCCTCCTCCTCCTCCTCCTCCTCCTCCTCCTCCTCCTCCTCCTCCTCCTCCCCTCAATTTGACAATCCCTACTCACTACTGCATGTCACTTAGGTTGGTAATGAAAAGCATTGATGAAGTTGCCTAGTTTGGTAATGAAACGTCTACAAGAAAACCACCAAGTTCAGAGAGCACCAAGAAGCCATAGTCCTCCTCCTCCTCCTCTCCTCCTCCTCCTCCTCCTCCTCCTCCCTCCTCCTCCTCCCTCCTCCTCAATTTGACAATCCCTACTCAGTACTGCATGTCACCTAGTTTGGTAATGAAATATCTGCAAGAAAACCACCAAACTCAGAGAGAACCAAGGATCCCACAGTTCAATCTTGAGCTACAAATACCAAGAATCATTTGATCTCTTTAAAAAGGAGAGGAAAACATCCTCCTTGAATCAGACTTAAATCTTGCGTACTTTATGGACAATGGAGACAATCTGGGTGGCAATGCAGATAGTCCTTGACATATGACCTAACAGGCCTCCGCGTTTGGCCTACCCTGTTATATAAAGATGCCTGTGATGATTTCCCTTCACTTGGTT